>CM076578.1:253163032-253763032 GCA_034641835.2 Pinus albicaulis
TGAGTTCGAGATGAAGGACCTAGGACTGATGCACTACTTCCTAGGCCTGAAGGTCTGGCAGAGACCTGGAGAGATTTTCCTTTCTCAAAGAAAATATATTGTGAGAAACTCTAAGGAAAGATTTGGTATGGTGAATTTGCAAGTCCAGGTGTCAACACCAATGGGCGATCTTTGCTAAGGCGTATTGGCAAATTCTCACAAGAGTATCGTCAACTCGTAGGGGCTCTGATGTTCTTAGTGAACACCCGTCCAGATATATGTTTTGCAGTGAACACTTTGAGTCAACAGATGGTTGAGCCTCATCACTTTCACTGGGCTGGTGCCAGGAATCTTCTAAGATACCTTCGGGGCACGATAAACCATGGGCTGAGATACACTGTCGGGAGCGTGACACTCCGTGGATATACTGATGCCGATTGGGCTGGCAGTGTGGTGGATCGTAAGAGCACATCGAGATGCTGCTTCAATCTTGGTTCTACTTCGATTTCATGGATGCGCAGGAAGCAGAAGTCGGTGGCTTTGAGCACCGCAGAGGCCGAATACATTGCATCAAGTATGGCCTATTGTGAAGCAGTTTGGTTGCGAAAGCTCTTTAGTGAGCTATTTGGACATGTGCTAGATACCATCGTGATACTCTATGATAACCAGAGTGGGATTCGCTTGACCCCGAGAATCTTGTGTTCCCGACCACGATCCAAGCATATTGATGCTCGGTTCCATTTCATCGGGATATGAAAGCAATGAGCGTCGTAAGGCTCGATCATATAAAACTGATGAGCAGGTCGCGGATATTCTCACTAAGCCCCTGGGGAAGGTCAAGTTCCTAACCTTCCGTGAGAGACTTGGTATCGTGGACCGACCCTATGATGTGGGTCTTGTTGGACGATGAGCTTGAGGAGCTCTGGGGGGCTTTGGGGACAACTTTTCGGAGCTATGAGCAACCACAAGGCTAGGCTTGCCAAACCTTGTTGGTGTGCTTTGGACCCCACCGTTGTGATTATTGAGTTGGTTCACCTCTCATTATCTGTGCCCCGTATGCATCCTACCCATTGAGTTCAGGGCTCATGGGAAGTACCTCTCATTTGGCCAATGAGATGGGAAAAGCTAGAACCCCGTGTAAAAGGCGATGGACGCATCGGAGATTGTTGTACTCTCTGTCTAGGATGGCACCCCGGTCCAACCACTTGATCTGGGATTAAGTCTAGTGAGTCTCGGACCTCCGCGACTTCGGGTCGGATGAACCGGGTTGGTTGGAGACTCTTTGTGAGTCTTATGAGGTTTGAGACCTCTGGGCTGAATTTGTCGGTCGGGGATGGATGTCTTTGTGGTGACCCACTTCTGTCCCCGAAATACCATCTACATGAAGCAAGTTACGGCAGGATGACGCACAATGTTTGATTGCACTGGTGGATGGAGTTCTCCCTAGTTGGGAGGGAGTGTTAAATTTGGACAACTAGGTCCAAACTCCATCTTGTGATGCTGAGATGAAGATTCCAATATTTGTATTGGATTCCTCTTTCGGAGAGGTGTAAAATCGATATAAAATTGATTTTAATCTGATGAGCAGAACATTTATTTTGAATTTATTATTTATAATAAATTTAAGTGCAGGTCGGCCTCAAGGTTTTACACCCCCAACATATGTGTCACACACCTCAATGATGGATATAAATACAGTCAACGTTGGAGAGCTTTTCACTCATCTCATCCACACACTTCACATTGGATACAAGCATCTAAGAAGCAATTCTCACGTGGGAAAAGGACGAAGTAGCTGCAGCTGGAAAAATGACGAAATTTCTGCAGTTAGGGTTTTTGGACAAAATTTTCTGCAGTTAGGGTTTCTGGGCAAGTTTGACCAGCGTTGACTTTGGTCAACGCATGGTCCATTTGAGCTGAAATTTTGTGGAGAGTTCGATTTTTGAAGGCCGTACTCATTGGCACAAAAATCGAGGTCAAAAGGTTGACTGAAGTTGGAGCTGCGTTGACTTTATTGTTGCTGCCCTGCGTTGACTTTTTCTGGACTGCGTTGACTTTTCTGGGGTTGACTGGACAATTGATTTGAGGACTGTTGTGACACATTTTGGGTTGGCCGACCAAGAAGACTTTGCTGGTTGAAGCATCCTGCTGACCGCCGTAACGCACCAACACATTCTCCTGTTTCTGGTTTGTCTTCTATAGATCCACTGGTATGTTCTATCAGCGTTTTACTTAACTATTTATGTGATTGCTGTTATAAAAGTAAAATTGCATCAAGCATAGAACATCTACAAAAATTTACAAAAATACTCTAAATGGATCGTTATCCTACAAGAGTTTGATTTGGAGTTTAAGAAATCCAAGTCTAAGAAATCACTGGTATTTGTTGAACTTATGTGTGATTTTCCCAATATTGAATCTGAAACGGTGGCAGAAAACCATCTCGTTGATGAATCTCTGTTTCTAATCAGTACATTAGATCCTTGGTTTGGGGATATCATTATATATCTCGAGACCCAAGCCTTTCGACGAGAGCTTTCACGATCAGATCGATGGAGAATTCGATACCAATCTCAGCAATATAATATTGTTGGCGATATTCTTTATCGTCATGGTGTTGATTTTGTTTTTTGACGTTGCATAACTCATGAAGAAGTTGAAAGGGTTTTGAATGACCGCCACTCTGGAGCATGTGGTGGTCATATGTCTGGGTTTTCACAGCCCAAAAGATATTGTGCGCTGGCTATTTCTGGTCGTCACTATTCAAAGACTGTATTCTTGCGGTTAGAAAATGCCGCAATTGCCAAAAAAATTATCAAAAGATATGTGCACCTCCAGCTCCTTTTCACCCTCGCCAAATGGGGCATCGATTTCGTCACATGTAACCCTCACTCAGGCAGGGGGCATGGGTATATTGTTCTCGTCGTAGATTACTTTACCAAATGGGCCGAGGCGATGCCTACATTTGCGGCTGATGGAAAAATTGTAGCAATTTTCATAATAAATCACGTGATTGCTCGGTTCGGTGTCCCTAAAGCTATCGTTACGGACCATGGAAGTCATTTTCGAAACATTATGATGACTGAACTTTCTGATCAACTTGGCATACGCCACGATAATTCTACACCATATTACCCACAAGCTAATGGTCAACTTAAGGCTGTCAACAAGGTTTTAACCAACATGATGAAACGGATTGTCGGAACTCATAAAACAAATTGGCATACCATGCTTTTTTCGGCATTATGGGCATACCGTACCTCTGCAAAAACATCCACATGGTTCACTCCTTTTCAGCTTGTTTATGGTTTGAAAGTTGTGTTACCCATTGAATGTGAAATCCCATCACTCAAATTAGCCATTGAATTATTATCGGCTACCTCTAAAGAGGAGAAACGCTTCCTATACATAGCACAGTTAGATGAAACTCGTCGCACAGTTGCATTAGTTGTCAAGGCTCATAAAAAACGTGTTAAAACTCAGTATGATCAAAGTGTTAACCCTCACATATATTTAGAAGGTGACAGAGTTCTAGTATACGATCAAGCTCACGACAAACTAGGCGCTGATAAATTCAAACCAATGTGGCATGGTCCTTATATTGTTAAGCGCGTGCTTGCAAAAGGAGCCTATGAGTTAATCGATTATGACGTCGTCTCTTTAGATAAACCTAGAAATGGCCTTTATCTCAAGAGATATTATGCATGATTCTTCGTGTGAAGATTTTCTTTGTACATTAGTTACAGTTTAGAATAGTGTGCCTTAGGATTAGTTATTTTTGCTTGACAAATTTTCGTTGCTTTCGTTGCTTATCTTGATTACTCTTGACACTGCAGATGTCAACATTCCTTCAAACTTACATTGGTTTTGTTGGCAGTGCCTGTCGTAGTACACGGAACATCTCTTCTGCGACATGGGTCATCTATTCACCCACCGATGAGGTAGTCTCTATTCATGGGATATGCCTCGATCAAACAAATAACAATATTGCAGAATATAGCGTAGTCATTGAGCTATTATTTGATGCCATCGCATTTGGTATTCGACGTTTGATTGTTAGGTTAGATTCGCAACTCATTGTATTACATTTAAATGGTGTTTACTCTATCAGAAATCCAGCTTTGTTAAGAATGTTTTTGAGGGTTCGTCTCTTAGAAAGATACTTTGATTATATTGAATATCAACACATTTCAAGAAATTTAAGCACATTGGTTGATGCATTAGCTAATCAAGTTTTAAATATACATTTGCAGCATTAAAAGCAAAACAAAACAATATTTAATCCATACTGAACAAGATACTCAGAGATCGGAAGTAGTAAATATCATTAGGGTAAAAATAGTTGTATGTCAAAAAACATTACATCGTCTGTGATCATAGGTTTCAAACACCTTATGATCTAAATATATTGATACAAAAAACAAAATGTCAATCTGAATCGACCATCCGCTATCCATGATGATGATCATGATGGCAAACTATGGCACATGCCACCCTGCGCAGATATCTCCTGAATGGGCTTGGAACACCAGTCACATGTCTCTGGAACCTAAGAGGTATATCATTTGTCTCTGTCTCTGAAACATCAATAGTCAGCTTCTCTAGGTTATGCTCCAGCTCTGTAAGGATCTTTGCCACATCAATCTGTGGTGGGCCTGCTATAAGCTGCGCATCTCGCCTATCAAAGCGACGAAGCGTTATTGGTCGTGATGGGCTGACATCTGCATTTAAATTTAGAAAACCAAACAAAAATTAGATAACATAAAAACTTCAAAATGATTTGCTTTACCTGTTGCATCCCACTGTACCCCTAGTGGAAGTGATGTGTCAAGGTCACCTCTGAAATCCATCCCTACGTAAGGAAAATCTTCAATCATGAATATTTGGTTCCTAAGCCATATAAAGAACTAAGGAGTATAGTGAACCACTGCACCACCATCGCCACCATGGTGAGCCATCAATGCTACCCATCGCAACATACGTGGCTCCCTAGGTCCTGTGGGATCCACTGGAGACTGCTAAGGTGTGAGGAGTGTGATCCTCTATAAAGTGAAAGACACAAGAATAGCTCCATAGCCGAAGTTTTTCAACTTCCCATTCTTAGCTTTCGTAAGTTGGCCCTTCATGTTATCCAACGCTCCTTCACACCAGTTGAAAATTATTCCCCCGGAACATTCAACTGCAGTCTGCACTTGTGCTTTGGTAGCCACATGCGGAGTTGCACTCCCACACACCCTAGTAATTGTGAATGCAATGATCTTTAGGTCTAGTCACACAATAGTTTTGATATCAATACGACCATCCTTCAACTCTGAATCTTGGCTACAATATTGAGCCATATAAGATGTAGTGGGCAGACCACCTGGTCTTTTCCCAAACAACGAAATGTCTCTCCCTCTGCGAGGTAATCCAGTGAGGAAATAGATATCCTCCGGCTCGATCAGAAGCCTATGGTCTCCAATTATGAAGTATTGATCTTGAACATCCCAAGCATTCACTAACCAGGTCATTGGCTCAACCTGTGCTTTCATACCTTGAATTGCCCAGAATTTATACAAGCCACAATTTTCAATGTGTGAATTGTTGTCAGATCATCCATGGCTACGTTATCATGAAGTTCATGCTCTCTTTCTCGCCATTCGAACATGATTCATAACCTATAAACCATAAATTAAGATCATTAGAAATCAATTGGGAGAATTTGAACCATTTTTTATGGATAGAAGCTTGTTTTTCAAAACCTCACAGTGCTTGCGCAGGTTTTATGTGTACACAATGTGTCTTTGCGCACGAGCTACACATAAAAACCGCGGCGGCCCAATAATTTTTTCTATTAAAATTAATCAGGGTGCACGGGTTTCGCCATGAAAACCTGTGCACCCCAAAGGGTGGATTTTAAAACCTTGTTTCCCCCTAAAAAATGCCCTAAAAACCTAAAATAAAAAACTAAACGGATGAAAAGAAAGATAATGATGATGTGGAATCCCTGGTGCGGGCGGTTCTCGAAATGGTTGGTCGGTTCTCCTGATATCTACTCCGGAAGGTTTAGGGAAAAAACTCTTTCTGCTCTGCTCTGAAAACTAAAAGGTGAAAATGATTTGTTTTAACTTATTTTTATAATTTTAAATGAATAAAATAATATTATTTTGTTTATTTTCACTTTAGAAGTCAAAATCAAAATGTTTTTCATATTTTGAGAGAGGATATTTGTAATTCTTTTTGAGTTTTTGTGCAGGAAACAGGGTATGTTTGGAAATAATCATTTTCGCATTGAGTAGACTTTTATCACTTTTTTAGGCTCTGTAAAAATACGAAAAAGAGAAACCCTAGAGTCCTCTAATGATCAAATCCATAACAAAGCTCTAATACCATGTTAGGTTTTTTTTTCTTTTGAACCCAGAATTGATATACTATTTCAATAAAAATTTATACCCAAATGTTTAAACTCTAAACATAAATATTTTCCATATCTGATTTTATGAACAGCAATACACTTAGTTCACTACCATTAAAATGCAGCAAAAATAGAAATCACTTGCACAAAAAAATTGACAAGTAATTTACCCTTGAAATCCCAATGGGAAAACCAGCGAACAAGTGATTCTTTTATTTCATCCCATGGAGAAAATAAATCTAGAAATTATTACAGCAATTTATGAACCAGTACTTGGCCCAAAAATCTAAGAAATTCACCCACAAAAATCTGCCTCGAACTATGAGCTAAAACAGCTCTGCACAACACGGGTTTTGAGGCATGTATAGCCTATCCATACAGCTGCACAAACTGTACAGAATTCCTACAGTACGATACACCAAGTTGTTGTCCCACTGCCTGAAAACTGCTTCCCTATTGCCTAGAATTTCGTGACCAAATTCTGTCTATGGGTTTCCTTGAAATGTGTGCCCTAGCTCACCCTCCTTGCTGCCCCTGTAATTTTCTCATGCTGCAAGATGTTTCCCTCTTCCTCTTCAGCTCAAACCCTCACTTGTTCATACAATGCGTGTATCTTCCTAGATCTGCTTTTATAACTTTCCAGTAACTAAAACCCTATCTCCACAGTCCAAAGTGATTGAGAGTCAAGATCTAATCTTGAGATCAACGGTTGTGACTTAATCTCATTGACGCGACTTAAATCACCTTTTAACCATTTTAAAGTAAAAGTCAGTTAAACTTTATAAATCATGTTAATATCTGGAGAGTACCTTTTCAGATACTTCTACATGCTAGACACAAAGCGAATGTAGAACTACTTGTTTGAGCTACAACTTTCAACATAAAGTGTATATGCCTATTTTTTTGGCAGACATGCATACACCAACAGCTTTGGAGATATCTGATCAATACAAAGATTACTCTTTAAAGTGCATATGGCTAAGATTGTAAGGAAATTGCTCAACCATCTATGAAATCAAGTTATCTCTTAAATACATCCACAAAAAATGTTGTCACATCTGCAAAAAATAGAATGAAATTGAGAAAATCAAGCCATACGAGCCTCGGATATCACTATACTAGGGTGCAGCACTTTGCCATCTGTTGGAAAATTTTCTCAAACAAAAAGACCCTGAATTTAGAAGGGATACTAGGTTTACAGCATGTCAGGTCAGCAAACATTGTAATTGGCTTAACAAGGTGGTGATCTCTCTCTTTTGCTTCGTTTCAATGACAGAGTTACATAACCCACCCAAACATTGATAAGAGCTTGTACTTAGCAGTTGACAAATCTACAACACGAATTTCTCTCTAGCTGTAGCCAATCACTTAGTTGAAATCAAATGTGTTCTTGAACACATCGTGGCGACAGAGAAAGCAAGCATACCTTGATATGTATATTGTAAATGCAATATGGAACCTGAATTCATAAATTGCATCAGGTTTCAGTGTAAACTCCTTCAAAACTAATCTTTATATTGTTCCATTCTACATATGTTAAATGAGATTACTAGATAGAGGAGTTGGAATCAAATGAGAGGATAAGCAAGGGCTAGAAGGCACTGAAAATATAAAAAGGCAGGACTCAAAACACAAATTGTGAACTAGATGTTGAAGAACACAAGCTCAGGAAAAATGACTGTTGAATGACAGATCGATTGCAAAGTATAAACTACATACAATATTTGCTCCAGTGAAAAAAAAACATGTAGAATTGAGCAAGGCTCTTATCCATGTGTCAGTCAAATTACATTAAGAAATGAGTAGTTTCACTTACTTGCCATAGTGGAGAGTAAAATTGGCTGACTTGCCCCTAGTGAAACATACAGAACCAACCTTGCTGATCAATCGAGGATGCCCCCACATTTCATAATGACATAATGATGTAGAAGTTAGACATAATTATTGAAGAACAACTTTACTGCAGCACCAACAAACAAAATGACTCGCCATTCCATCCCAATAGCGGAAACAATACCCACAAGAACAGTGAGGCTAGTCAAATGTGGACCAGAAAGTGGAGTAATAACAATAACAACTTGCTAGTTAACAGAACAACCAAAACCCAAATTCAATTCATTGAAAAAATCTATAGATTGGAAACTAAATAGTTTGGACCCTATTTAAATCCCTAAAGAAAATGATCAGAAACTTAAAAATTAGGATGAATTCATCTATATAAAAATCTACAAAACCCCTTTTAAAATTCATGGTATGGCTCATTGGAAAGTTCAATGGTCCTCTTGATTGCAAAGATTTTGGCATGTAAAAAAGGCAATATAGCACTAATCAAAGGACTGATGAGGCAAACGATACTTACTCGTATTTGTCCTTTTTATTCTTTTATAAGGGTTTTAATGAAAGGTGAAAAAGAAGATGCCATGCTCTACTTGCAATGAGTACATATTATTAATCAACATAGATTTATGTTCAAGCCCAGATCTATCAATTGTCAAGAGGGATCAAATCTCTTGAAGTACAAACTTCTTTTAGAGTGCAAAACTTGAAAAAAGGTTTGCAATTCAAGAGATTTTATCTCTCTTGGCACTTGATAGATAATGGGGTTAACATGGACCTATGTTAGTTTATATATATATATATTGTGTCAACTCCATGTCGAACATGTAAGGAATTATACATCTACTTCATCTTGAGAAACATTATAATAAAATGTTTTAACCATAAGAAATTTTTTTATTTGTTTTATTATTTATATGATATTTTACTCAACATGGCAATTGAAATATTTTATCTATGATGCATATTGTCCACATTAAAATGCTTTTTTGTTATCAGTATATTTTTAAATACACGTCCCCTCATATTATAAGAGGTAAAAAAGCATATATCCATGGGATAGTCTCTCTATTAGTGCATATATTTTTTTAAAATGTTAGAAGTCATCTCTCTATATATATGATATTGAAATATTTTACCAATCATGTATATTGAAATATTTTATTTATACTCCAATTAACTGTGTAAACATAAAGAACGATGGTATTAAACTAATACCAATTAACTAAATCCTGAAGACAAAACAAATGCAGGTATACAAGAATAATTGTTCCGCTGACTAAACAGCTTACTATTGCTTTGAGGTCGAAGCATTCCCAGAGGAAATCTTATTGCGTAACTCCTATACTCTAGAATAGCTAACAAACATATGGTAACTATAGATCATAGGCTAAGTAAATAAATAGATAAAGGCTATATAATCTAAACAAAATTTATTTATGAGTAATCGGCCCATATTGACAAATATGTATAAATGGACATTGTATCATCATCACTTATCAATTATGTCAAATATATTTGATACCTTTAAGTATAAATCTGTGTCTGGTATACTTCAGTTATCTCCCTGATTCAGAATTGTTCACAACGAGCATATCGTGAGAATGAAGGGGCCATTTCAGCTCTGTGGTATGCTAGCCAAACCAGCAGGTTTGAATATTGCTCAGTCTATCATTCTTAAGAGAATCTGAGAAGCTTGGAAGAGGCTTGCACTTTGTCTTTCACGTAAAGGTGTTAATTTTAGTTAACCATGGTATGTTCTATGCTTAGAGCAGTTTACTTCAATCTTTCTTATTAGCCCAATTCAATTTCAGATATGCAATCACATAACCATTGAAAGTAAATGCTGTTAGAACATAAAATAAATCGACAGAAGACAAGCCAAGACAAGAGACACAAGAATTCTTATAATTCTTCTTATTCAGCAGAGAGAGAGAGAGAGAAAATGTATTTTACAGAAGTCAACAGGATGCCCTAGCCAGTAAAGACTTCGCTGGTCAAACCAGCAATTCAACCTCCAATCAAGCTCGGTCAAACTTGGTCAAAGTCAGCCTTCAGTCAAAGTCAAACACACCCCAAAATAGTCCACAACACTGGTCAACACAGAAGTCAAACTCTGTGGTCAAAACAGCAGTCAATATTGCGGTCAACGCTGCAGTCAACTGCACTCAAAGTCAATGTATTGCCTCGGTTTTTGTGCCTCCAGCTGCAGCCTCTTCAAATCGGATTTCTGAGCTCAAAAACGCAGTCAAATGATTAGAGTTGACACAAAGTGAACCCTGGTCAACACTGTTTAGAAAAGCCCTAAACCAGTTCAAAAATTGCAACTTCCTGTTTCACACGTGTGGAGAAGAGAGAAGCCTCTAAGGCTGTACGAACCAATCAGATGAGAGAGAGATGTGTGAGATGAATGAATGATGAAATGGGCATCAAGTCTCTCCTTGACTGTGGGTGTGTGACACAACTTTTGAGGCTTGTGAGCCTACATTACAATTCTGGCCGACCTTAACAAATTGCACATGTGTGGAAAATTAAATTCAAAATACAACTTTTTCTCATCCAAACAAGATGATCTTTAGATTGACCTTGCACCTCTCCGAAAGAGGAATCCAACAAAAATATCATCTCCATCATATGAGCAGTGCAACATGGAGTTTGGCCCTAGTTGCCAAATTTAACACTCCCTCTCAACTAGGGAGAACTCCATCTGTCCACCTGTGCAATCCTGTCATCCAGTACCATCATGTACTATCATATATCATGATGCGATCCTGTGTCATCCTATTGTCTCTGCTTTGCTGGCTCTACTCTACTATAGAAGAAAAAATAAGAAAATATCATCAAGAGTGAGTCACAAAGACCTTATCACTCTCCATTGACTCGAAGTCAGTTTAGAGGTAAAAACCTTAACCCGACTTGATCCCAGATCAAGTTGTTGGACACATCCCATCCTAGACATAGAGAGTACGGTAATACCCGATGCGTCCATCAGTGATGTTATGGTCTCTATCCTCATTTCCCAACTCATTGGCTAGATGAGAGGTACTTCCCATGAGTCCTGGACTACATGGGTACGATGTATGTGGGGCATAGATCAAAGAGAGGGTGAACCAGCTCAATATCATAATGGTGGGAAAAGGGCACACTAACAAGGTCAGGCGAACTTAGCCCTGTGGTTTCTTATAGCTCCAAGTAGCTATCCCCAAGCCCCCTGGAGTTCCCAAAGCTCATAGTCCAACTCAAGCGAGACCCTCACAATAGGATATGTCCACGATACCAAGCTTCTCATGGAAGGTTAAGAATTTGACCTTCCCCAGGGGCTTCGTGAGAATATTTGTGACCTGCTCATCATTCCCAATGTGACAGAGCCTTACGACGCCTTGTTGTACCATGTCCTGGACAAAGTGGTACCTAATATCAATATGCTTGGATCGGTCATGGAACACGGGATTCTCAGAAAGACGAATCCCACTTTGGTTGTCACAAATGATCACAGTGGTATCCAGCACATGCCCCAACAGCTCACTGAAGAGCTGTTAATTTCTGTACTTGTTCTATGCCATTTCAGATTAGGGCACAATACTGAAGAGGATAGAACATACTTAATAGATCGATAGAAGACAAGCCAGAAAAGAGATAGGAGATGGTGACGTTACGGCGATCAGCAGGATGCTTCTACCAAAGAAAGTCTTCAATAGGTTTATTCGGGGCCTGCTAAAAACACACATAACCCCAGAACAAACCAAATGCAGCTCCAACGCTATTCAGAGAGAGAATTCCTCCACATTGATGTGTATCAAATGAGCTCCAAGTCTCTCCAATATATAGGAATCTTTGGGGGTGTGTGACACGTCCTTTAAGACATTTAAGTCAATATTTTATTCCAGGCCGACCCAGCACATAAGTGGAATGAATTCAAAGTACATGTTCTGCTCATCCGATCGAGATGATCTTTAGATCAATCTTACACCTCTCCGAAAGAGGAATCCAATAAAAATATTGCGATCGTCATCTGAGCAGCACAACCGGAGTTTGGACCTAGTTGTCCACCTTAATACCTCAACTAGGGAGAACTCCGTCCACTAGCAAAAATCTTAACATCGTGCGTCATCCCGCCGTAACTTGCTTTGGTCGGGCTCTTGTATTTCGTACGTGGCGGGCCAAATACAAAGACACCTGCTCCTACCGACAGACCACGAGAGTGTCCGAAACCCCACGTACTCACGAGGTCTCCAACCAATCCGAAGTTGGTTCCTCTCGACCCGAAGTCGGGGCAGGTCCCGCACCCTCACTATCGCACCACGAAGAGTCTCCAACCAACCCGAAGTTGGTTCCTCTGACCCGAAGTCAGGCAGAGGTCCCAGACCTCGCTATACTTGATCCCAGATCAAGCGGTTTGGACTATGCCATCCTAGATAGAGAGTACGGCAAACTCTGATGCGTCCATCAGTCTTTGCTACTAGTCTCTAGCCTTTCCCACCTCATTGGCCAAATGAGAGGTACTTCCCGTGAGCCCTAAACTCAATGGGTAGGATGCATACGGGGCACAGATAAATGAGCGGCGAACCAACTCAATAATCACAACGGTGGGGCAGAAGCACCATAAGTGCTTATAGCTCTGAGAAGCTATCCCCAAAACCCCCCTTTGAGCTCCCAGAGCTCATCGTCCAACAGGACCCACAGAATAGGATCGTTCCATGATTCCAAGATTCTCACGGAAGGTTAGGAACATGACCTTTCCCAAGGGCATTGTGAGAATATCCGCGACCTGCTCATCAGTTCCTATATGATCGAGCCTTACGGCGCCTCGCTGTACCATATCCCAGATAAAGTGGTACCAGCCATCAACATGCTTGGATCAATCGTGGAACCCGGGATTCTATAACAAATGAATCCCCCTCCGGTTATCACAAAGGATAACGGTGGCATCTAGCACATGCTCGAACAGCTCACAAAGAGCTTTCGCAACCAAGTGACTTCACAACAGGCCATACATGTTACAATGTATTCGGCCTCAGCGGTGCTCAAGACTGCCGACTTTAGATTCCTGCCCGAAGCAGATCTACATTTGAAGTAGCATCCAGATGTGCTCTTGCGATCCACCACACTGCCAGCCCAATCGGCATCAGTATATCCACGGAGTGTCATACTCCCGGCAGTGTATCTCAGCCCATGGTCTGTTGTGCCTCAGAGATATCTCAAGAGTTTCTTGGCACCAACCCAGTGAATGTTATGATCAACCATGTGTTGACTCAAAGTGTTCACTGCACAGCATATGTTCGAACAAGTGTTCATTAAGAACACCAGGGTCCCTATGAGTTAACGATACTCAGAAGGACAGGCCCAGCAACGCTGCTACTCAACTTCTTAAAGTTGAGTTCCATGGACTTACAGTCCATCATACCAGAAAATTCATAATGTATTTTCCTTGAGAAAGGAAAATTTGTGTCTCTAGACCTTCAGCCTAGGGACACCGGCCCTAGGTCCTTCATCCACAACTCGCTCTAGCCTTCAATAATCGATGAACAGAGGGCCGCACTCGTCAGAAGAGTGTGTCCATATACAACACTGCATGTGAGGAGTGACAACCTTTTAAAGTAAGGGACCCAAATTTGGATCAAAGATTACTCGATATAGGCTCATCACTCGAAGTAGCTATCTATCCTCTTGTACCAATCTCAGGGTGCTTGTTTCAGCTCATAGAGGGCTTTCTTCAACCTGCAGACATGGGTGTCCCGATCCTGGACTTCCAACCCCAAAGGTTGCTCCACATATATCTCTTCCTTTATCACACCATGCAGAAAAATGCGATCTTCGCATCATCTGATGAAGACTCCATCCTTGCGTGGCAGCAAGGGCTATAATAGATCGAATGGTGGTATCTCGAGCCACAGGTGCAAATATGTCATCATAGTCTATATCTTCCTCACAGGCAACGAATCTTGCCTTGAACTTTACAACACTTCCAACAGATCCATACTTGATCTTGTAGAGCCATTTCGAGGTGACAACGGCTTTGTCCTACAGCATAGCATCCTTCCAGACTTGATGCTTTACGACTTCCTCAAATTGTACAAAAGTACTCATGGCTGCTAGATATCCTGTTATTAATATGGCTTCTTGGTTTTCCTTCGGAATTTCCCCCTCTGAAGCCATATGTCCCTGAGCCATGAGGATCTTCTTTTGTTGAACAAAGACATCCACTCAGGAGCATATACAGATATATCTCCCTCTTAATGTTAGCTTCTCTCTCGAGAGAAGACATCTGTTTTAAATGAGGGCATCCCAGACACCATCTTGAAATTGGGACCTGATCTCCCACAGTCAAAGCCATCCAACAGACTTTGTTGATCATGATTCAAGATTCCAACCATGTGACCAAAAAAACTGCATAAACTTCCCAGTTCACATTTTAGGTTTACCATAACGCTCCAATGTAGGACTGATACAGTCACATGCTGCTGCTTCATAGATGTCTATCTATGTCATTGACATACAGGGAGAACATATCAGCAAGCCTCAGCTTGTGTTAGAAGTCCTTTCAGCCACTCCCTGTTATTCTGTGAGTAGCTCCTTTAAACAGCCTTCTAAGACTGCAGCTTACAACAAAACAAGGGATCCAATCTACCTTGGTTCATCCTGAACTTGAGGCATTTAACCTTGATTTGCTTCCAGATTTGCCCATTTCTGGTTATTTTAGCAGACTGCTGTCAAAATTTGCCTAGATCAATGACTTACATTGATGCACATTTCGTCAACAATTTGACCATTTCATAGACTTTCCTCAAGGACTTCAGCAGTCAACCTTTAAAACTTCCAGCTTCAAACATGGGTGTCTGTCTATGTCACTGTCATGATGACAGTGACATAGAATCACATATTTAGAACTATCACTGTTAGCTGAATATGCACTTTACTTACATCTCATGGACTTTTGTCCTTGATGTACCAGGCAGGGTTCTCTTCCTCTTATACCTGCAAAGAGTGCTGCTGTTCCAATACTCCTGCCTTAGCTGCTCACAAGGTCCTCGGCTGCTTCACATATGCATCTCCTTTTTTTTTTATTTCTAAACCATTAAAACTTATATCAAGAATGGTACGGCATAGATCCAAAGTTCGTTCACACGGTTTACTTCTCCCCAACAGTAAGCAGATGATCAGCCCAGTTCTTCCCACTATACAGGGCATTCGTCCAGCTTGCATTCTGTAGAGCCTGCACTATAGCTAGATTCTTGCAATGTGGGAGTGAGTTCCGGGTCATTATTGTATTGGCTGGCACAGAGCCAAATTTGCAATCTCCAAGATTGTTGTTGATGGGCCTGCAACCTCCTTGTGGGCAGAGGTACATGAAATCAATGATGGACTTTGTTGGCCATGATTGATTATTCAGGCCTTCGAGAGAATACAATAGGGCAGAAACAACTTTTAAGAAAGCAATATCTCCAATTTCTTCCACGAGACAGCGAAAAACTTCCTGAATACCCAGAGTATGTATTGTCTGGAAGACATGAGCTGCTATTACCACAAGCATTACACAACCCCCTTCCTTCTTATCGAGGATGCACAATATTTAAAAAATAAAAAAATTGATATGACAGATTCACTACCACAGAACATTTTTCCAGTCACGGAAACAGACCATAGCACCTTGACTTTCTGTCTGTCACCGCTCATAGTCTTTGCTAGTTGGCTCATGCCCTTGTTCAAGCTTAAAGTCACTTTCTGTTACGCATTCTTCTAGTTCCCCAAGAACAGTGATCGTATGAACGCATGATGGTGGCATTTTCGCTATTGGCACTTTTATGGAATAGTTCTTAAAAGCAATGTATCATAGGCCTGAATCAAGGGAGATCAGGTCTGCTTCCTTAATTTTATTTTTATTTTTTTTATTGCTTCCATACAGTCAAAAGCTGCCTCTTTACACACTTCCAGCTGTAATCATCCACCTTTTTGAACAGATTTGCATCAAGGACACAATCCTTGCCACCATAGACAGCTGTTTGCACACCAGCCATCATTTTCCTGTCCGCAGCCACATATTGTGCCCTCTGTTCCGGAAATCGACGGGGGCAACAAATAAGGAAACGTCCACATACAACGCTGATTCAATTGTTGGTCATGCCGTCAAAGGGTGTGACGTCTTTGTTGGCCTGTATGCACGTCTGTCCTGAGAAAAACAACAGTTAGCAAAAGTCGTGTTTATTTTTGCCGAGGTTCCGATCGGTTGACGTGTTTATTTATTTATTGATTTATTTATGGTAACAATGACGCCATTGGTTTCACAATCAATAGATTTGTGATTTATCGAGCGGGTAGCCGGTCGCGTCTGCGATGCCTACGTCAATTTCATCTGCGCAGTCGTGGAAAGGATACTCGGAGCTTTCCCATGTACCGCCCCCATCTTCTTCCGTGCAAAGTTCCGCTATGATCTTATATGCTCGCGGTGAGAGCGGTGCTCCAGGATGAGCTACCCCAGGGGCAGCTTCGCCTCCGAGCTCTCTTGTCAGCTTATGTAAAAGCGTTATACACAGTACAGCAAACGTGTTAAGGAGTGGGCTTCCGTTTCTTCACTTGGGCAGTGAAGACGACTTTCATATCAGTCAGAATCGCGGCATTTCACGAAGCTACACAATTCAAACCCTTGTTCACCGTTAAATCTCGGGAATTCAACAAAACAGCCTAGACCGATAACATCAAGTGGAGATTATGTCAATCGGGGCAAATGCTGTAATACAGAATGTTGCAGATCGTAATTATGTCCACCTATGAAGGCCCCGTGGATAGCCGCAATGACAGGCTTCGGACATATCTCGACAGCAAGGCCACCTGCATTGCTTTATGTTTTCGCCTCAGCTTTTCTCTCACTCAGCCTTCAATAACAGCGTTTAATATATATGATACACGGCCAATTAATCCAGCAAATTTCAGATCTGATTTGCCCCCCAGCTGTTTTGATTTCTTTAGGAGCTTAAAAATAGATCGGCAGCGTCCTCCAAAAATGAGGTGGGAACTGCGTCCCTCTTATAGCAGCAGACCCGCGTCCCTCATAGCTGTCACCTTCCACTTGCTCACGCTGATCCAAAACACGGGCATTGTCTTCAACCTCAGCTCCGATACCATGTTAATTTCTGTACTTGTTCTATGCCATTTCAGATTAGGGCACAATACTGAAGAGGATAGAACATACTTAATAGATCGATAGAAGACAAGCCAGAAAAGAGATAGGAGATGGTGACGTTACGGCGATCAGCAGGATGCTTCTACCAGCAAAGTCTTCAATAGGTCATTCAGCTAAGTGTGTCACACATAACCCCAGAACAAACCAAATGCAGCTCCAACGCTATTCAGAGAGAGAATTCCTCCACATTGATGTGTATCAAATGAGCTCCAAGTCTCTCCAATATATAGGAATCTTTGGGGGTGTGCGACACGTCCTTTAAGACATTTAAGTCAATATTTTATTCCAGGCCGACCCAACACATAAGTGGAATAAATTCAAAGTACATGTTCTGCTCATCCGATCGAGATGATCTTTAGATCAATCTTACACCTCTCCGAAAGAGGAATCCAATAAAAATATTGCGATCGTCATCTGAGCAGCACAACCGGAGTTTGGACCTAGTTGTCCAATTTTAAAAAGAGCTTTCACAACCAAACAACTTCACAACAGGCCATACTTTCTGCGATGTATTTGGCCTCGGCGGTGCTCAAAGCAACCGATTTCTGCTTCCTGCTCATCTAGGAGATCGAAGCAAAACCTAGGGTGAAGCAACATCCAAGTGTGCTTTTACGATCCACCACACTGCCTGCCCAATCAGCATTTGTATATCCATGGAGCCTCATACTCCCGGCAGTGTATCTCAACCCATGGTTGTGCCTCGGAGATATCTCAAGAGATTCTCGGCACCAATCCAGTGAACGTGATGAGGCTCAACCATGTATTGACTCAACGTGTTCACTGCAAAACATACATCCGGACGTGAGTTCACTAAGAACATCAAGGCCCCCACGAGTTGACGATACTCGGTGGGATTTCCTAACTCGGGCCCAACAGCACTTTCACGCAACTTCTTAAAGTTGAGTTCCATCGGAGTAGTCACGGACTTGCAGTCCACCTTCCCAAATCTCTCCAATAGCTTCACAACATATTTTCCTTGAGAAAGGAAAATCTCACCTGGCTTTTGTCGGACCTCTAAGCCTAGGAAATAGTGCATCAGTCCTAGGTCCTTCATCTTGAACTCGAAAGCTAGCTCCATCTTACATTGATGAATGAGAGGATCAACACCTGTCAGGAAGAAATCGTCCACATAAAGAACCAGAATAAGAGGCTTGTCATTATCAACCTTTAAATAAAGGTTTGGATCAGCATCACTTCGAGTAAAGCCCAGCTTCATCAAGTAGCTATCGTTCCTCTCTTACCAAGCCCTAGGGGCTTGCTTCAACCCATATAGAGGGATTTCTTCAACCTGCATACATATGTGTCTCTATCTCGAACTTTGAACCCCAGAGGTTGTTCCACATAGACCTCTTCCTTGATTGAGCCATGTAAGAAGGTGGTCTTCACATCCATCTGATGTAGACTCCATCCTTGCGATGCAAAAAGGGCAATGATCAATCATATGATGGCGTAGAGGGCAACAGGTGCAAATATTTCATCATAATCTATGTCTTCTTCATGCGAGAAGCCTCGGGCAACAAATCTTGCCTTGAACTTTTCAACACTTCCATCAACTCCATGCTTGACTTGTAGAGCCATTTCGAGGTGACAACAAACTTGTCCTTCGGTCTAGGGACCACATCCCAGACATCATTCTATATGATCGACTCATACTCCTTGTGCATAGCATCCTTCCAAACTTGATGCTTCACGGCTTCTTCAAAAGTTCCAAGCTTAGATTGTACAATGGTGCTCATGGTTTTTAGGTACCCTTAGTACCTATGCAGCTTCTTACTTTCGTGGAATGTTCCCCTTGGAGCAATATGTCTCTCGGCATCTTCAAGAGTGTCTCTAAGCCACTAAGGTCTCATTTATTTAAAGAAGGTGGATCTATAGGATCCATCGGACCTTCAACATTGGGCATCAATTCATCCTTTGGTTCTTCCTGCTTCTCTACTTCTTCTTTGTCTTCCTTTGAAGTAGGAAGATCTCTAACCTTCCTGAGGGCAGCATCTTCGTCGAAGGTGACATCATGGCATATCTCCACTTCTCTTTGACCAAGCACATAGATTTTATATGCTTTCGAGGTTTCATTGTAGCCCACAAACATTCCCTTCTTTCCAGAAGCATCCAACTTGCTTCTCTTTTCTTTCGGTACATGAAAATATACGGGACTTCCAAAAACTCTAAAATGAGAGACATCAAGATTCTTAACAGAGAAGACTTCTTCAGGAGTTTTGGAGTCCAATGCAGAATGTGGGCATCTATTTTGAACATACACAACGGTGTTAGCAGCGTCTCCCCATAGGAACTTCGGAAGACCTTGGTCATATAGCATGGCAAGGGCAAATTCCAAAATGGTTCTATTCTTCCTTTCAGCAACACCATTTTGTTCGGGAGTATGAACAGTAGTGGTCTCCCTCTTAATGCTTGTTGAAATTTGGTACCGGAGGACAGGTGGTTCCCTAAGGCTTTGATCTTTGGCCTAGGGAAAAGTGTCCAAAAGAATTTAATTTTTCTCCTAAAGTGACTTTATAAAGTTATAAAGTCAAATCTAATTTAAAAGTGACTTTAAGTGATAAAGTTACTAAAGTGACTTTATAACTTTATAAAGTTATAAAGTCAAATCTAATTTAAAAGTGACTTTAAGTGATAAAGTTACTAAAGTCTAATTTTAAAGTGACTTTAATAAAGTCAATGTAAAATTAGAAAGGAAAAGTGACTTTGGAAATAAGTGACTAAGTGGGTCTTTATTAAAGTGGGGTGAATTAAAAAATAGAAAGTGAGATTTAAATGAGCATTTAATCTCAGCCCTAGATCTCAATCTATTTCAGCCATTGGATTTAGGGATTCCCCAAAAGTCACATAGGGTTAGGTTAAAGGAGGAAAAGGAGGAAAAGGTCATTCATTCTTTTTCAGCGATGTATCGTAGAAGGAGAGCAAGAAAGGAGACTAAAGGGGGGAGGGAGAAGGGAGGCAGCACCAGCACGCATTCCACACAAGATTTCAGAAGAAGAGAAGTGGGCAAGAGATTAGCAAATAGCAGTGCAGATTTTTTGAATATTTTCTAGGCGGGGGAGGAGCCAGATGTTGGGCCGTACAACAATATTGGGCACAACCTATGTAGAAAGGTCGCATCAGCATAGTAGTTTTGCGAAACAGCTTTTGTACCTAATTTTAGGTCCGTACAAACAGCGCATTTATTGATGTTTTCACACGTATTTTAGGCACGTACGGTGTACTGCATTTATTGCAGATTTCTGGGCACGCAAATCGAGGAGAACGTACAGCATTTATTGTTGTTCTGTTTTTGCTGTTTGTACATTTTCCGAGGCGATGGTTAAGCACGGAAAAAGAGATAAGTTGTAAAAGTCTGTTTGCTGATTTTTATTTTGCTGAATATTTCTCTCACTGTAAAAAGCATTTTTCCAGAAATAAGAAGGAGCTTTCGAACTGGTTTTCCCCAAGAGTTGTAGGGGGTTTTTCCAAGGTCACCTTGACCAAAAATTACTGTGTTATGATGTGTTGAATGGCTGTTTGTTACTGCTGTTTTTTATTTCTGCATTTTCCAGCATTCTGAAAAATTTCCAGAATTTGTGTTTTCAGCAAAATTTATTTTTCCAGTTGTTGAATGTATGGTTATGAGAAAGGGCATTTAACTATTTTGGAGTAATAAGGTGAAAACTGAAAACCGGGGTGGGAAACTATAAATTTCTACATGGTATCAAAGTTTGAGTGCTGAAGAGCAGTTTGGGACAGCAAGGAGGAAAATTACAGCCTGTTGATTTTTCACTCAGAAAATTCCAGCAAGCTGATTTTTCACAAACAGCAGTTTTACCTTTACTACAGCAGTGCTAGTTTTCAGTTTTAGGACAGCAGGATGTCTTTGGGACTGAGGGTGGAGGATAGGTTGGATGGGCATTCCAATTACAACATTTGGAAGGAGAGAATGCAGAGTATCTTTGAGGAGGCAGAAGTCTGGGACATTATGGTGCATACCACACAGAACCCTGTAAATGTGCCTACTGATGCTACTCAGTTGGCAGCATATAATAAAAAGAACAACAAGGGTAAGAGATTGATTCTAGACGGAATCAAAGACTATTGCATTCCTCATGTGAGAGGGAAGAGAAATGCTCATGAGACGTGGACAGCATTGTCCAATCTCTACCAGAGTACCAATGAGAACCGGAAAATGGTCCTGAAGGAGAAGCTGAAGACCATTAAGATGGGTAATGATAGTGCAGCTAGATATCTCACAAAGATTACTAATGTGAGAGATGAGTTGGCAGCGATTGGAGAGGCCATTCCACCCACTGAGTTGGTGCAGATTGCAGTGAATGGCCTCCCCCGTTCATGGATGAACTTTGCTGATGGGGTTTGTGCACGTGAGACCCTTCCCACATGGGAGAGGTTTTCGGATGATTGCATTCAGACAGAGATCAGGAAAGGTCAGCTTGGGGCAGCCAAGCCAGTTGAGCACGATGAGGATTGCTTTATCGTTGCGGTGATTTTCCATAAGAAAGGCAAAGGAAGGGACCCGTGCCCATGCCACTGGGTGGTGCAAAGGCAAAGGTAAAGGTAAACAGAATAACTCACAGAAGGACTATTCCAAAGTGAAGTGTTGGAATTGTCAGAAGATGGGACACTATGCAGTTGTGTGTCCGGAGAAGAAGAAGAAGAAGGGGAAGAACCAGAGCATGGCAGCTTCAGCAGAGGTTGAGGACTTTGCAGATCGTTTTGACCGGGAGTTTGGGTTCATTGCGTGTGAGTCCTCTAGTGTGGGATTATCTGCCATAGAGGTTCAGAGGGAGCATGCATTTCCCTCGATTAGCGGAGCATCTTCGGGTATCTGGTATGTGGACAGTGGGGCTTCACGTCACATGACAGGAGTCCGTGAGTACTTCTCAGAGCTTTCAGAGAGTGGCACCGATGTAGAGGTAGTACTCGGTGATGACAGAGTTGTTAGAGCAGTCGGTGTGGGAACATTGACATTTCAGAGGGAGTCCAAACCTCCCTTGAAGGTGTCAGATGTTCTTTATGTGCCAGGGATGAGGAAGAACCCCGACATCCGTCTCCACGGAGACAAGAGGATATGAGACACACATTCAGGGAGTGGCTGTGTTGATGGGGGAGTCTTGCAAGGACTCAAAATTTATCTTACCGAGAGTGACAGGTGTGCACGCTTGCAAAGGTGTACAAGTTTGCATTTTACCTCTTTGGCATTGAGCAGAGAGGCACCGACAGCAGCAGCTAGTGGCCGAAGTGGGCAGAGATTTGGCACCGCAGGATGGGGCACACGCGGCACGTGAGCCTTGAGGACATTGCGGGAGCTCACTACAAGTGTGCCAGATTTCAGTATTGATCACTTTGATACTTGCAGAGGATGTGCGATGGGCAAGTTTGCCAAATCCCCTTTTCCCAGCAGTGACAGCAGAGCGACTGGGATACTTGATTTGATTCATTCCGATGTGAGCGGTCGGATGTCTCATGTTTCCTTGAGTTGATATGAGTACTATGTGTTATTCATTGATGATCACTCCAGGAGGACCTGGATTTATTTCTTGAAGACCAAGAGTGAGGTCTTCAAGCGATTTCAGGAGTTCAGAGCTCTTGTGGAGACACAGACAGGTCGGAAGATCAAGTCCCCGAGGTCGGACAATGGAGGAGAGTACACCCTTGGAGAGTTTGTTGACTATTGTGCGGAGGCAGGCATTAGGAGGGAGCTCACTGTTCCTTACAACCCCCAGCAGAACGGGGTTGCGGAGAGGAAGAACAGATCCATCGGAGGGGCCGCCAAAGCCATGTTACATGATCAGGGGTTGCCATTGTTTTTGTGGGCAGAGGCCTGCAACACAGCTGTTTACTTGCAGAACAGGAGTCCGCATCGTGCCTTGGGGCACATGACTCCGGAGGAGGCTTTTTCTGGGAAGAAGCCTGATATGGGTCATCTTCGTATCTTTGGGTGCATGACATACTCCTACATACCCAAGGAGAGGAGGACCAAACTAGAGCCCACCGCAGAGAAGGGTATCTTTGTGGGCTACAGTGAGACCTCCAAGGCCTTTCGGATTTACATTCCTGCGCAGAGGAAAGTTGTTGTCAGGCGGGATGTAAAGTTCGAGGAGGAGCTGTGGCCTTAGGAGGTCACGGACAGAGTATCCGGACCTGCGCCGCACCTCACAGAACAGCGGAGTCACTCGCTGGTGATCTGTGCGCGGTGGACCGGGGAGGATCCGTGAGGGTACATCTGGTGACGATGTCAGGGTCTGGCTGGGGAGTGGCTTCGCAGTCGCAGGGGTGGAGCTATGGGCGCACGCAGCAGGCGCCTCCGCGCAGTGGCCGATCGGGGAGTCCATCGATGGACAGTCTACAACACCAGAAGATCTGTGTTCAAAGGCAGGAGGACAAACAGATGTGACAGCCTCGTGAGTTCGTCTCGATGTTGAGGAGGAGGAGTTTGATTCTCCAGCGGGAGAAGTGTGCTCAGGGAAGAGGAAGCCCAAGTGGCTTCAGGACACCTTGAGAGATGCCACATCTGTTGCTGAGCCTAAGAGGCCGGTCAGAGAGAGCAGACCACCTGAGAGGTTTTGTAGCTACATGGCAATGGCTACCAGCATCCTTGACTCTGAGCCTTCTAGTTATGAGGAGGCAGCTAGCCAGCAGGTCTGGAGAGAGGCCATGCAGGAGGAGTATTCTTCTATCATGAAGAATGATGTTTGGGAGGTGGTGCCGAGGCCTGAGGGCAAATCCGTGGTTATTTCCAGATGGCTTTACAAGGTAAAGCATGCTGCAGATGGCAGCATTGAGAAATTCAAAGCGAGGTTTGTGGCTAGAGGGTTCTCCCAGGTAGAGGGAGTTGATTATGAGGAGACCTTCGCCCCCGTGGCTCGATATACTTCGATCCGCTCCATTATATCGATAGCAGCAGAGATGGGTTGGAAGATCCACCAGATGGATGTGAAGACCGCATTTCTCAATGGCTTCATACAGGAGGAGGTGTACATTGAGCAGCCACAGGGCTTTGAGGTGCATGGGAAGGAGTCCAATGTGTGCAGACTGAAGAAGGCCCTTTATGGCCTGAAGCAAGCTCCCAGAGCTTGGTACTCCAGGATAGATACTTACTTGCAGAAGATGGGTTTCACAAAGAGTGAGGCAGATCCGATCCTTTACTATATTGTGATAGGTGAGGAGCCTCTCATTCTGGTGCTGTATGTGGATGACTTAGTCATTACAGGTGCAGAGAGACTCATAGAGCATTGCAAGAGAGATCTTGCGGCGGAGTTTGAGATGAAGGACATCGGCTTGATGCATTACTTTTTGGGTTTGGAGGTGTGGCAGGAGGAGGGGCATTTCTTCCTGGGGCAGGGGAAGTATATTGTGGACATCCTTGGCAGATTCTACATGGAGGATTGTAGACCCATGTCGACACCGATGATCACCAACTGGAAGAAGCTTCATGCTTCAGATTCCGAGTTGGTGGATCCCACATTGTACAGACAGCTGATTGGTTCCTTGATGTATTTGGTCAACACTAGACCAGATATTTGTTTTGCAGTCAACACGATGAGTCAGTTTATGTGTGAGCCTAGGAAGGTTCATTGGGTGGCTGCAAAACACATTTTGCGGTACTTGCAGGGGATAGTGGATTATGGTCTGGACTACAGGCAGGGGGATGGAGTGAGATTGGCAGGTTACACTGATTCTGATTGGGCAGGTTGTGCTTCTGATAGGAAGAGTACTTCAGGGTGTTGTTTTGGGTTGGGATCGGCAGTGGTGTCATGGTTCAGCCGGAAGCAGCAATCAGTAGCATTGAGTTCAGCGGAAGCAGAGTATATGGCAGCCAGTCTAGCTAGTTGTGAGGCCATCTAGCTTTGCAAGATGTTGTTTGGCTTATTTGGTCAGCGGTTGAGACCTTCAGTGATTTACTGTGATAATCAGAGTTGCATTAAACTCATGGAGAATCCAGTATTTCATGACAGGTCAAAGCATATCGGGATCAAATATCATTTCATCAGAGACTATGTTCAGAAAGGAGCTGTGAAGCTTGAGTATATTCCCACCGATGAGCAGGTTGCAGATATTCTTACCAAAGCCTTACCACGGGGCAAGCATGTCTACTTCAGAGACAAGATGGGTGTGGTGAGGAACACCTTCCTCGGGAAGAGGGAGTGTTGAAATTTGGTACCGGAGGACAGGTGGTTCCCTAAGGCTTTGATCTTTGGCCTAGGGAAAAGTGTCCAAAAGAATTTAATTTTTTCTCCTAAAGTGACTTTATAATTTTTATAAAGTCAAATCTAATTTTAAAGTGACTTTAAGTGATAAAGTTACTAAAGTGACTTTATAAAGTTATAAAGTCAAATCTAATTTAAAAGTGACTTTAAGTGATAAAGTGACTAAAGTCTAATTTTAAAGTGACTTTAATAAAGTCAATGTAAAATTAGAAAGGAAAAGTGACTTTGGAAATAAATGACTAAGTGGGTCTTTATTAAAGTGGGGTGAATTAAGAAATAGAAAGTGAGATTTAAATGAGCATTTAATCTCAGCCCTAGATCTCAATCTATCTCAGCCATTGGATTTAGGGATTCCCCAAAAGTCACTTAGGGTTAGGTTAAAGGAGGAAAAGGTCATTCATTCTTTCATGAGCAGATTGGGAGAAGGAGAGCAAGAGAGCAAAGGAGATTTCTGGGTAGTGAGGAGAAGGAGGTAACAGCTTGGCACGCATTCCAAGGCAGCATTTCAGCAAGACATTTCAGCAAGACAAGTTCAGCAGATTTAGCAAACAACAGGCAGATTTGTTGAGCACGGTTTTCGAGAAAAGGAGGTCGTACAGCAGGGCCGTATAGCAAGGTTGGGCACAGATTTCAAGGCAGCAAAGGGGTTGTTTTATTTGGCACGTTTTTCTAGGCAGGCCGTACAGCAAATGGTTGTACCTTTGCATGGAAATCGAGGCAGATTCCGTACAGCAAGGTTTTGCTGTCTTTTGGCACGAATTTCGAGGTCTGTACAGCAGCATTTATTTCTGTTTTGGCACAGATTTCGAGGTGGCCGTACAGCTGCATTTATTGCGGATTTCTGGGCACGCAAATCGAGAAATCCGTACAGCATTTATTGATGTTCCTGTTTTGTTGTTTGTACATTTTCCGAGGCGGTGGTTAAGCACGGAAAAAGAGATAAGTTGTAAAAGTCTGTTTGCTGATTTTTATTTTGCTGAATATTTCTCTCACTGTAAAAAGCATTTTTCCAGAAATAAGGAGGAGCTTTCGAACTGGTTTTCCCCAAGAGTTGTAGGGGGTTTTTCCAAGGTCACCTTGACCAAAAATTACTGTGTTATGATGTGTTGAATGGCTGTTTGTTACTGCTGTTTTTTATTTCTGCATTTTCCAGCATTCTGAAAAATTTCCAGAATTTGTGTTTTCAGCAAAATTTATTTTTCCAGTTGTTGAATGTATGGTTATGGGAAAGGGCATTTAACTATTTTGGAGTAATAAGGTGAAAACTGAAAACCGGGGTGAGAAACTATAAATTTCTACAATGCCAACATCCCTGCAATAGTAATTGAATTCATTTGACTCATTCTCGGTTTCATTATCGGTCCCAAAATTTTGATCTTCTTCCTAGTTTGATTTTCAACCAAGGCCTTGAACGTGCGGAACCACTTGAATGCTTCGTCCTTTTTCTTCAAAAAGTATATCCAAGTTTTGTGGGAGAAGTCATCTATAAAAGTGATATAATATAAGCATCCTCCCAAGGATGTTACGGGCAACATACCAGATAGATCAGAATGAATCAATTGTAAAATATAAGATGTCTTTGTGACACTCGAGGGGAATGGTCCCCTTGTATGCTTTCCTTCGGCACAACCTTGACATACACCTTCATGATCATCTTTGAAATTGAGCATACCTGTCACCACCTTCCTTGCTTCGGGAAGGGCTTTATAATGAAGGTGTGCAAAACTCTGGTGCCATAGCTTGGATTGAAGAGTTGTGTTGCATGTCATGCCTCCCAGCAGAGTTCCTCCAACCTGATAGAGTGTATCAACCCTGAAACCAAGAGTGAACGCTTCTTTGAAGTTCCTCTTCCAAATGCGTACCTTTCCATCGATGAATCCCACCTTGAATCCTGTCTTCCATTGCCAAGATAGACACTAGATTCTTCTTCAAGTTAATTACGTACAACACATCTTGCAAACCGAGGACTTGATCTTGATTTAAATGAAGGGTCGCAATCCTTGTCCCTTTCACGGGATAGGTGGCATTGTCTCCAACGATAATATCCAAATTAGTATCCTTTTCAATCAAATCAGAGAGGGCCTCTTTATATCCAGTGAAGTGCCTTGAGGCACCACTATCAATCAACCGTTATCCAGGGTTTTGGGAGGAGATGCAACAGAGAGAGCAGATATAAGATATATTCATTTCTCTTATTATCAACAACATTGGATTCATCATACCTGGAATTTATTGACCTCTTGAAAGATTGACCATTTCCATTTCTATTTCGATCAGAGGGAGCCTTCCTCTTTCCTTTGAACATGTTGTTCCTTTGATCATTCTCCCTAAAGTTGTTGTTGTTGTTGTAGTCATCATCTTGGGGAGAGTCACTTTCAATGGGGCACTCTCTTGTATAGTGACCAAACTTGTTACAATTGTAACATCTTCTCTTTCTTCCTTTGGGACCCGCTCTTCCATGATTTTGATTTCTCGAACCAGCGTTATTCCTCGTCTTTGCATGAGCGGTGAAGGCAGTAGGGTCACTTCCATTCCCATTTGAGGGATGGTCTCTCTCCATCATCCTTGTCTCCTCTTGAGTGCATCTCGTCAATAATTCATCAAAATCAGGAATTATATTATTATTGAAAATAGTAGTATTAAATAAATACCATGGTCAGGGAAGTCCTCCAAGAGCAATGAGAGTGAGCTCTCGGTCAACTATAGCCTCTCCAATAGCTAAGAGATCATTCTTGATTTCGGTGATCCTCATGAAGTAGGATTGGATGGACTCTGCCTTGTCCATCTTGATGTTCTTCAACTTGTTCTTTAAAAAGAGAAGTTGATTAGCATTGCTTGCCCTAAACATGCTAACCAACTTATCATACGTCTCATTGAATGTGCCCAGCTCGGAGATATAAGCAACCAAGTGCTTATGAATAGAATCCCTGATGATCTTCTTTGCCTTGTTTTCCCCTTTCTTGTAATTTGTTTTAGTGGTAGCCGGTGCATTTGATGGAGGCTCAGTGATCTTTCCCTGCACATAATCCATAACATCTTGATCCTCCAATGTCAGATCCAAGGACATTTTCCAAGCATGATAATCAGACTTATCATTCAGCTTGTCATCAAATTTGAAAAATGAGGAAGTCATTGTCCCTGGTCCTTGTCTTTTCAACTTCGGTGATTACTTTTCTCACTCTTGCTTGGGCTTTGTCTTCACCTTAGCTCTGATACCATGTTAATTTTAGTTATCCATGGTATGTTCTATGCTTAGAGCAATTTACTTCAATCTTTCTTATTAGCCCAATTCAATTTCAGATATGCAATCACATAACCATTGAAAGTAAACGCTGATAGAACATAAAATAAATCGACAGAAGACAAGCCAAGACAAGAGACACAAGAATTCCTATAATTCTTCTTATTCAGCAGAGAGAAAGAAAATGTATTTTACAGCAGTCAACAAGTTGCCTAGCCAACAAAGACTTCACTGGTCAAACCAGCAATTCAACCTCCAATCAAGCTCGGTCAAACTTGGTCAAATTCGGCCTTCAGTCAAAGTCAAACACAACCCAAAACAGTCCACAAAACTGGTCAATGCAGAAGTCAAACTTCGCTGTCAAAACAGCAGTCAATGTTGTGGTCAGCTGCAGTCAAAGTCAACGTTATGCCTTGATTTTTGTGCCTCCAGCTGTGGCCTCTTCAAATCGGATTTCTGAGCTCAAAAACGTAGTCAAATGATGAGAGTTGACCCAAAGTCGATGCTGGTCAACGCTGTCCAGAAAAGCCCTAAACCAGTCCGAAAACTGCAGCTTCCTGCTTCACACATGTGGAGGAGAGAGAAGCCTCTAAGGCTGTACGAAGATGGGAGAGAGATGTGTGAGATGAATGAATGATGAAATGAGCATCAAGTCTCTCTTTTTTATATCCATGACTATGGGTGTGTGACACAACTTTTGGGGCTTGTGAGCCTACAATACAATTTTGGCCGACCTTAACAAATTGCACATGTGTGGAAAAATAAATTCAAAATACGACTTCTGCTCATCCAAACAAGATGATCTTTAGATCAAAATCTTGCACCTCTCCGAAAGAGGAATCCAACAAAAATATCATCTCCATCATATGAGCAGTGCAACATGGAGTTTGGCCCTAGTTGCCAAATTTAACAAAAGGGCCTGGGAATTTGATTTGACTATTGGTTCTAGAGGGTTTAGGATATTACTCTTTTTTGTATTCAGAGGCTACTGCTTAAACAATTCACTAAAAAGGGGTTTCTGGGTAGAGGGACCTTGGGGATCAGTCCAAGAGAAAGTGGAGGTCTTTGACATTGATCTCTCAAGAAAAGGGATTTCTCAGATAAGATTAGGTTGCAAAATAAGAATCGCAAAGCCTCATCTCCACACAAGACACTTCTGCACTGAACAGGCTGGTCTGGATCTATAAGCCTTCACAAATCTCTTCATGTGTCACATCCATTCACAGAGATACTCACCAGGTGGCGGAATACAGGAATTGCAAAGCCTTGTACCTGCAAAAGACACGTGAATTGAATAGCAAAAGGGATTAGATTTGTTGCTATAGAAGGCTGGTTTGGATCTTTAAGGCATGCCAACTTTATCAGACTCTTCGTGTGTCACATCCATTCAAAGAGATACAAAGCAGGTGGGATACAAGATTTGCAAAACCTTATCCCTGAAGAAGACACTTAATGGCAGTACCCCCAGCCCCATCCAAAGGGATTGGCTGCGGTGCTATACCAAGCCAGTTTGGATCTTTAAGGCAAGCCAGCTTTACCAGGCTCTTCATTTGTCACATCCATTCACAGAGATACCGAACAGAAAGTGGGATATTGAGGACAAAATGGAAGTGGATAGTGCACCTTAACACTATTCGGAAGCACAGTGTTTCATTTGATGGTCTTTCCATGGCCAGTGGTTTATCAGGAATTACCCTCTAAGACCAAGCTTGTGAAGTCTGGCTTCATGGATGCACAATGTCTGCACTGTCGGATCACTGAGATCATTCAACATATTTTTAATTGTTTTGGAAGTGCAGACATTCCAGAGCTCTGATTTGGACCTCCTGGAAGCATATTTTCTACAAACATTTTCTGTGGAGGGATGCACTGCAGGGGATTGTGATGCAGCTGCTCCACCTCACTTTCAAGGTGTCTGACACTGCATCAGAATAGTCTGCCTACACTCCATCTGAAGGATGCACTGCAGGGGATTGTGATGCAATTGCTCCAGGTCACTTTCAAGGTGTCTGGCACTGCATCAGAATAGATTGCCTGCACCCATCCGAAGGATGCACTGCAATGCAGCTTTCAATGGGGCTCAATTTTCTTTAGAAGCCTTTCATGATATGTTCTATGCTGATTTTAAAACCAGGAATATAGCCAAGGGTGTTCTTAAAAAGGATGCTAAATATTGTAATTCTAAAGTTCTATCCTTCCCAAGGACCTTTTCATTGTCCTTTAGATAGTTGTATGCTGTGATGTAATATGTGTTAATATAAGCAGCATTTATTTGAAAAAAGAAAAAAAGACAAGGACCCTGCTTTTATCTAGCATCCATGTTCTAAAATGGCTTTGAGGACACATATCGATTGCATAAGCTCCTTAACAGTCCCAAGGAATTCTCCATCGTTTCTTTTAATTTAAGCACAAGTCAAAGTAATTTCCTTAGATTGAATGAACATTTCACTTAATTATAATTTTTTTTAAAAATCATCTCTTATTAATTCTTAAACGTTTTTTCTTTCCAGGACCAAGGACCAAAGAATGTGCTATGATTCATATTTTGGTATATAAGGTATGATCTAACCACATCACGATAACTTGATAAATATTCCCTTCATTATGGGTACATAGCAACTGCTACACAAACTCAACAATTTATTAAATGATTTAAACAAGAAAAGGGTTCAAATAGAGGACAAGACATCTCATCCAGCTGACCAAGGTTCAGCAAACCATCCAGATCATATATTCTTCTTGAATAGTTGAGATCTACAACCAACAAGAATATTGCTGAAAATTGATTCCAAAAGATATTACATAAAATTACTAAGTGAATCAAGCAGCGGTACGACTGCAGAATCAAGCTTGATGGAGACTGAACCAACACAAACATTACATTTGTGGGATCAAACTGTGGAAAGTTCACTGATTTTATGAACATTTAGCATCCAAGGAAAACTACCTGACCATTCCGAAGGGGCTGCAAAGGTCACTGATAATTCCAAGGCAGTGCACAAGATCAGTACCCTGTGGCTTACCCTGTAGAATGCAATCTGCTAATTGTGTGGTGAAATTGAGGAAAAAAGAGATCCAAATATTTCCCATAAAAATGCCACGCGAAACTGAAATGGAAGAAAGGCCCTTTGGACAGCAGCTACATGACACCCTTAGATAAATATGATTTGTCTTGAGTCAGCACTCAGGTATCAAATTCAGATCTCATTAAGACTGAGTTTCAATTTCATAATGGCAATTCCTCATTCAACGGTGAAGACTCATTGGGATGCATAGCTGCAATGCAGAAGAAATGTGGAAGAAAGAAATAAATGGTGAGAAATATAAGTACTCCAAGGTCAGCTTCTTCACCAACAGCTGGTTGACGTGGACTTCGCCAGTAGATCTGACTGGCACACCATAAGCAATAAAGGCTTGCAATTCCTCCAATAAGTTGTAGAGATTTGCCTGATTGACTTCCAACTTTACCTGGTTTTGTCCTGCATAAGCAAAGAAAGAAGAAACAACTCACATGGATATAACTGCAGTCCCGGAAGAACATCAAATCTAAGCATCTTACAAAGAAATTGTCGTGACATGCTAATAAGCCCAAAATAATACAGTGAATAGCTTGTTAGAAAAAAACAAAATTGTAAAGCTTGGCCTGGCAAACAACGCAGTGACGCTAGAGTGTGAGTGAGTTGGACTTGGCAAAAACTTAGCAGTGCAATCATTTAAAATGAGAGTTGATGCTGGTGCGTTTGACTCACAGGGAAAGAGACAAGTTTAACGTGGCTCTGGCATAGGAAAAAGCAGAGTTTGACTAAGGAATAATTGGAAGACAACGATTTTTCAATGATGGATGAAAGAAACAAATAAACCTGACATAGATCAGAGTTAAGAAAGGTAAAATATAAAATAAAATAAAAATTGAAACGGGGGAACGAGAAAATATAATTTAAAAGGGAGTTTATATGAACCCAATTATAAATAAGGCACATAATTTCATTTGCAGTAAGAGTGCTTAGGTTTACAAAGTGTAGACTTCATAAAGAATACAATTAACTGCTCTGACTCTGGGCCTGACCCTGGTAGCATGGATTCTAACACTACAAATAGCTTATTTTTCTAATTCTTTAGCAACACAAAGAAAGAAGGAGCAGCTTGACACATAAGCCAATCAGAAAGGGCTCTAGACCTAGATTTAATTTTAAAAATGAAAGGCTGGCAAGAAATCCATCTGCACTACTAAATGTAATCCTTATCCATTAAATATGCACATTACCCACAGATTCTAACAAATGAAAATGAAAGTAGTCCAAACGTATCATTCAGATATACATAGATAATGAAGTACCTGTTTATGTAAATAAAACCCCCAAGTAAACAGGTGCACAAAACACCAACCACTATAACAGCTTCCTTATTGACTGGAGCTCTCCCCTCCCACCATCCTGTACTGATTATCCAAGTGAATGTAGTAGAATGTCCATTTTCCTGTTGAAGATCAAAAGTATCCAGAATAATCAACATATATATGAAGATGTTTTGATGACAACAGCAAAATACAAATTATTTCCAACAATACAATTTTGAAACAGAAAGACATAAAAGCCATGCACAAAAAGAAGAAAAGTTGCTTAGACAGAAATGCGAGTAAGGATGAAAGACCCCAGATTAATATAGTAAAACTGACTTGAAGAAAAAAAGAGAAATAGCTTTTATTCTCTCAATGGTTGATGAGTGGCTGTGGTCTGAGAGATTGTGGTTTATCAGTTCCACAGTATGACCTGTCAGACCATGGCCTTTGGTCATACGGTGTGTAGGGGCACCATGGGGTTCCCATCTCCAAAAGAACAATCGTCTTGCTTGGAGCTGCAACCAGTCTGAAGAGCAGAAATAGTGCCAATGACTCCTTGAAATTTTTCTCCCAAGGTGTAGCACAAGCTAATGTGTTAAATTCTGAAGATGTTCTATGCTAGATACAAATATACTTTAAACTTCTAGGGCTCAATGAAAGTAAGATGCAGATAGAACATACCAATAGAACGATGGAAGACAAGCCAAAACAGAGATAAAGAATGGTGGCATTACGGCGATCAGCAGAATGCTTCAACCAGCAAAGACTTCATATGGTCAGCCTCCCACATGTGTCACACAACCCCAAGATGTCTCATCAAGAATGCTACACCAAGATGCTGCAACAAGAAGCCCTAAACGCAGAATCGAGAACGTTGCTCCAGCACCATCCAAGAAAGAAGAAAATGCCTCCACAAAATGTGTGTAATGAACTCCAAATCTCTCCAATATATAGTCATCTGTGGGGGTGTGTGACACATCTCTTATGCATGTGGGATAAATCAGGCCGACCTTGCACATGTGGAATAAATTCAAAATACATGTTCTGCCCATCCGATCAAGATGATCTTTAGATCGATCTTGCACCTCTCCGAAAGAGGGATCCAATAAAAATATTGGCATCGTCATCTAAGCATCACAACATGGAGTTTGGACCTAGTTGTCCAAAATTAACACTCCCTCTCAACTAGGGAGAACTCCATCCACCAGTGCCATCCAAACATCGTGCGTCATCCCGTTGTAACTTGCTTCGCTGGCTTCTTTATTTCAAAACAAAAGGTGAGTCACAAAGACATCACTCCCAGCTAACCCGAAGTCAGCTCAGAGGTCCGAAACCTCTATAGGACTCAAAAGGAGTCACATACCAACCCAAAGTTGGTTTAACTGACCCGAAGTCAGTTGGAGGTTCGAAACCTCACTAGACTTGATCCCAGATCAAGTGGTTGGACACGTACCATCCTAGACATAGAGAGTACGGCAATCTCCGATGCGTTCATCGGTCTTGCTATTGGTCTCTATCCACATTTCCCATCTCACTGGCCAAATGAGAGGTACTTCCCATGAGTCTGGTACTCCATGGGTAGGATGCATACGGGGCACAAATCAAAGAGAGGTAAACCAACTCAATATCATCACGATGGGGCAAAAGCACACCAACAAGGTTTAGCAAGCCTAGCCCTGTGGTTGCTTATAGCTCCAAGAAGCTATCTCCAAAGCCCCCCTGGAGCTCCCAGAGCTCATCGTTCAACAGGACCCTCCAAATAGGGTCGTTCCATGATTCCGAGATTCTCACGAAAGGTTAGGAACATGACCTTCCCCAAGGGCTCTGTGAGAATATCCGAGACCTGCTCATTAGTTCCTATATGATTGAGCCTTATGACGCCTTGTTGTACCATATCCCAGATAAAATGGTACCAGATATCAACATGCTTGGATTGATTCTGGAACACGGGATTCTCTGACAAACGAATCCCTCTCTGGTTATCACAAAGGATAACGGTGGCATCTAGCACATGCTCGAACAGCTCACTGAAGAGCTTTCGCAACCAAGTGGCTTCACAACAGGCCATACACGCTGCAATGTATTCGACCTCAGCAGTGCTCAAAGCTACCGACTTTTGCTTCCTACCTGAAGCAGACCCAAGTGTGAAGCAGCATCCAGATGTGCTCTTGCGATGCACCACACTGCCACCCCAATCGGCATTAGTATATCCACGGAGTCTCAAACTCCCGACAGTGTATCTCAGCCCATGGTCTTTCGTGCCCAGAGATATCTCAAGAGTTTCTTGGCACCAACCCAGTGAATGTTGTGAGGATCAACCATGTGTTGACTCAAAGTGTTCACTGCACAACATATGTCTGGACGGGTGTTCACTAAGAACATCAGGGGCCCTACGAGTTGACAATACTCGATAGGATTTGCTAGCACAAGCCCAGCAGCGCTTTCACTCAACTTCTTAAAGTTGAGTTCCATCGGTGTCGACACAGACTTACAGTCCACCATACCAAATTTTTCCAATAGCTTCACAATATATTTTCCTTGAGAGAGGAAAATCTCGACAGGTCTCTGCTAGACCTCCAGGCCTAGGAAGTAATGCATCAAACCTAGGTCCTTTATCTCGAACTTAGAAGCGAGCTCCCTCTTACACTGATGAATGAGAGGCTCAGCATTCCTACGAGTGAAGCCCAACTTCATCAAGTAGCTATCTATCCTCTCGTACCAAGCCCTGGGGGTTTGCTTCAACCCATAGAGGGCTTTCTTCAACCTGCAAACATGGGTGTCTCTATCCTAGACTTCAAACCCCAGAGGTTGCTCCACATACACCTCTTCCTTTATCGCACCATGCAAAAAGCGGTCTTCACGTCTATCTGATGAAGATTCCATACTTGCGTAGCAGCAAGGGCTATGATAGATCGGATGGTGGTATAGCGGGCCACAAGTGCAAATATATCAGCATAGTCTACGCCTTCCTTTTGAGAGAAGCCTCGGGCAACGAATCTTGTCTTGAACTTTTCAGCACTACCATCAGATCCATGCTTGATCTTATAGAGCCATTTCGAGGTGACAACTGCTTTGTCCTCCGGTCTCGGAACCACATCCCGACATCATTCTTCATAATGGACTTGTACTCTTCGTATAGCATCCTTCCAGAGTTGATGCTTTGTGGCTTCCTCAAAAAATCCAGGCTCAGATTGTAAGATTGTACTCATGGTTGCTAGATACCCTTGGTATCTATTCGGCTTCTTGCTTTTACGAAATGTCCCCCTTGGGGCCATATGTCTCTCAGCATCCTCGAGAGTATCCCTAAGCCATGAGGGTCTTCTCTTCTTTCTTCTAGCAACATCTCAGGAGCATACACGGTTGTGGTCTCCCTCTTAATGCCAACGCCTCTTGTGAGAGAAGACATCTATAAGAACATCCTCCCAAGGATTTTACAGGCAGCATATCAAATAAGTCAGAGTGTATCAAATTTCTTTGTGACACTTGAGGAATGAGGAAAAGTCCCCTATGTTTTCCTTTGGCACAACCCTGACAAATGCCCTCGTGATTTTAATTTGGGCATCCCAGACACCAACTCAGAAAGGGCTTTGTAATCATGGGCCTGAATCTTACTCACCCACTTTCAAGGCCATACAAGAATCATAGCCATATACTGCCATATATCTGTCATAAATCTTGACAGGTATCATATATTGTCATATCATTGATTACAGTGTTGCCATAATATTATCATACACATCACTATCATATTTATCACTGCCATACAGAACTGAAGATATCAAACTTCATGGTTATATATATTTTTCCATATGCCTCTGAAGATACCACAGACCAAGTTCATATAGATTTTGCCCTATACAGTGAGGTCATATGTCACTGTTCTAAGGTTCATTGACCAGCCATTGATATTATCCTTAGATTTCCTTAAAGAGCATTCAAAGACAGACAAACTTTCCATGTAATAATTAATTTTACATACGTCTTCTTTTGTATGTAAAATCTTTTGGTGAAAATCACATCAAAGAAAGATTTTACATGCAATTTATGGATCACAGAAGCCAAATTCCTAATAAAGTTAATTGGAGTTAACCTCTTCTTTTGTCTGCCTTCTTACAGTAGATTTCCAACATCATTGCCCTAAATAAGTACATGGTCCAATCAAAGACTGCAATTTTGGCATTCTGGCATTAGTGATCAGATGGTACCTTCCTAAGCTAATCACAATGGAAACTTTCCTGAGTTGTCCCAATAATGGCTCCCAAGACACTTCAACCAGGATGCCTGAAGGTGTCCTCACAATGGTTCCTCTTCAAAATCTGGCCAACGATCTGCTCCAATATGCCCTCTGTCAAGATCTTCTTCACTTGTACACCCCTCCAAGTTCATTGTTCACTACTTTAATGTCAAAATATTTTATTGCTCATTCATTATTATTCATAGGACTACAATGGTTACTGTCTGAGTCCCTCATAAATCTGAGCCTTCCCAAGGGAGACAGGTACAAGGCATTCAATAGTGTTTACAACTGTATGTAGATTATGTTCAAGGGATCTGACAAGTAATTAGCATTCTTCAACAATATATGTCCTCTAATTTGTGACAGGTTCGAGCTGAAACAAATCTGGCCCTTCCAAAATGTTGTCCACGGTTTCAATCTTGTTGTCTAAGCCCTCCACATAGATTATCAACAGGACCGAACTTATAAAAGTTAGAAGTCCATTTTTAACCCTTGACTGAAACACAAAAAAATAAGGCAGTGTGTCCTCTTCACAAGTGACAGGTTGAGTTTCAAGGTATGTGTGCTATAACAGGTAGGAGAACCTAATGTTTCGGTCCTCTGCAAGTGAGATCACTTCAAGTGGACCGAGCTTCCTTCTGTTGTGTTGTTGTCTACATACAGTGATGTAATTTACTTATGCATTGACCAAGCTTTGCATATTAACAACTTCGATGTCAGTCTTTCTTTTCGAATGCCAGTCTTCGAACACTTATTTTTCTACCCATAACTAGGTATGATATTACAGTTCGACCAATTTGCAAACTTAATTTTGAAATCCGGTTGAGTTGGAACAAAGATCGATTCTTCTGTCATCCGACCCTGCAAGCTCGACACCTGAGGTTTAAACGACTGTCTCGAGCCCGAAATTCTGAGACAACAGCTCAACTGTCTTAGTAGGCTCCATTTCGGCTTATTTTGGATTAAATTTGGCTTCACAGGTCCACAAATTCGACCCCCTGCTACCACGATGTCTCTTCCGCCTACGGGTTCAAACTCATCCAACCTGCCTGGATTTTCAATGTACACTGCATCCAACGCTTAGCAAAATTTAGTATAAAATCTGATGACACCACTCTGTCAACAACTTCCTATAACCTCGCCTACATCACGACCGTTCTGACTCGGCCTTAAACACGACAAATTCAAAACCTGGCAATGGCCACCGAGCGCAGCGGTCCCTCGATCATTGCCAATTTTTGACAAAAACTTATTTTATGAGTTTTGGATTTAAATCATGACCCTTGTACATTAGACTTGGACACCAAAAATTTAAAATTTATTTAACCATTCCACGGTGACCTTGTTATGTGAGGAGGCACCTATAGCTCCATGTTACGGTTGTTTTGACCCTCAAAATGCCACCTATAGGCCTGTGGCCTTGTCATCACAGGTAGGTCCCTTTGTCGGCCTGTTTCAAGAGGATTTGCTGTGATTTCCTTGCCCAGAACAATCCTCTAGTTTTCCTCTTTCTCCATGTTGTCTAGCCTTCCAAAATGTTGAGAAGTGTAACTAGGTTGGTCTTCATGTTGACTATGTAATTATGTATTTACAAGACAAAGATTATCAAATATTATAAAATATAATTTGTTGTACTTGCTTCATTGGTTTCATGAGCAAGAAATTTTATTATAGGTTAATAGATTTCTTCTTGATGTCTATTTAGGGTTTGTTTATAAGAATAATTAGTGTCATGTAAATGGAGAAGCTAGTCTTCAGTAGAGTGCTCCAAGATCTTGTCATATACCATGTGGAAGAATGAAATACAACAACTCCTTCTCAACGCTGGAATCAAATGATGAAATCGACCTATCTGCAGCATTAATGTCGGCCTTCATACTATGGACAAGTCGGCCTAAAGGCAAATTGGTGAGTCGGCCTTAAAACAAGAAGCATATATATATATATATATATATATATATATAAGTTGCTCTGCAGCTCATTTGATATGCAATGAATTGCGGATTCCTCTGAAGTTACGGATAACTCTGAGCCAAAATAAAGGAAACATTTGCGGATCTAATACAAAAGGTAATTGCGGATACCACAGCTAAGATAGTGCGGAAATTGCAGCAGAGATAGCGTGGAACCTCCAATAGAGATCGTGTGGATACCACAGCCGAGATAGTGCGGAATCTACAGCATAGACAGTGCGGATATATACTAAGATACTGTGGGGATAAAGTTAAATCCTTCAGTGCGGATAAAGTATGGGTTGAGTGCAAATAAAAGAAAAACATAAGTGCGAATAAGAGACACTATATAATGTGAATCTGAAACAGTGATACAAGATATCAAGGGTACAAGTTAGACTGCGAATAAAGGTTGTTAACCTGAAGAGAAAAATTGTGGTAATCATAAGGAGAAAAGAAAGAAATAGTAAGGAAGGTAAATCTATGATTTACCTTCATACTATTCAAGCAATTCAACTACAAACATAAGCAAGGGCTTTAGTGCTGATGCAGATCTAAGTAATTTGGTGAAGAAAAGATCCAAGGTTGAAGAGGTGGAATCAAGGTCTTGGAAGCATATCTAAGTCAAGGGTCTATATCTGGGTCGTGGTACTTGTCAATTGAAGATCTATAAGAAGAATTTTTTGTTGGTTTTCCTCTCCAAGAGGGAGAGGTTTTGCCCTAGCTCTAGGAGCCTAACGTTTGTGTCTTGGGTCTTTTGATAATTGACTTGATGAAATATTAACTAAACTAAAAGAAGAGAAGACATAAGTATCACATGTAAGATCACAAGTAATTATCAAGAAGAGAATTTGTATTAACATCCCTTCAAATTCTCAACATGGTATCAGAGCTAAGGTGTTGAACATAAAGGTTGCTTGTCAACAAAGACACTCAAAGAAGCAAAGATCAAAGTTTGGGTTGGAAAGACAAATCAGTTTGCAAGGAAGACTATCCAACTACTTCATGTGAGATCTCCTGCCTCATTCAAAAAGATCAACTCATTCAGGAAATGAATCTTTGTCCTCAAAGATTTGCACTCAAGACATTGTTTGAAGGAAATCTCAACTTCTGAAGATAATCATTATAATCAAGGTTTCAAGTACAACAACATTGAAGAAAGGAAACCCTTGACTTCATTCTTAATCATCATCAAGGAAGCTACAAGCAAATCCACTCAAGTAAGTATTCATGACCCTATCTATCAAAATGCCTTATTGTAAAGAAAGCAACAAGCTGGTTGGGTCATCAAACTTCAGTGCATGGAAGAAGGGAACAGACTTGAATTTAATAGAAGACGAAGTAATGGATTATATCGAAGGATCTATTGTTCAACCTCCAAAAGAAGATACTTCAGCCCATGCCAAGTACACGAAGTGAGAAATTAGAGCCCAGAGGATTCTCATAGAATCCATCAAAGACTCTCTCATTCCCTATGTATCAAAACTAAAGACTGCAAAACAAATATATGAGAAATTGGTGGAGCTATTCTCTGTGAGTACTGCTAGAGAAGCAATCTCTTTGAGACAAGAACTATACAAAATGAAATTATAAAGGGAAGCAGGAATCGCTCCATACTTTATGAGGATTTCTGAAATAAGAGATCAACTGCAGGAACTAGGAGAGGTGATGTCTGACACCGAGATGACAACAGTGGTGTTGAATGCTCTACCAGAGGAATGGAGAAACTTCACTTCTAGTCTATATGGGAAGAAAGAAGCCACTCCATTCCAAGATTTATGGTCTCTATGTAAAATATAGGAAACAAGACTAAAGGCCAAAGTTGACACAGGATCAAGTGAAGAGAATCATGCCTTTGCAGCCTCATACAGAGGAAGATTCAGAAAGTTTGGCCCTCAGAATAAAAGAAGAAATATGGACAACGTGCGATGTTTTGGATGTGATGAGCTTGGGCATTATAAAAGAGATTGTCCTAAATCTAGAAAGGACAAGAGGAAAAAGGAAGAAGCCCATGTCACTCATGAAAGAGAAGAACCTGATGCTAAAAGATCTAAGAAGGAGGAAGCAAGAGATCTCTATTATGATTGAGATCATCTTCCTCTGTAAGTGATCTCTGATTAGTTGCAAAATTGTATGATAGCAATGTACATTAAGAAGCATCTCAATAGAAGCATGGAAGTAGCTCTCGGTGAAACAACCTATGGAAAACCTCTTTACTAAAAGTAAAGCAGTCATCAGATCAAGGGTCATCATGGAAACAAAATTTTGGGATGTGATGACATAATGTTGAAGCAGGTCAAAGGAATGAATCTCTTCATTCAAGAAAAACCGCTACAGGATGACTCAAGGAAAATAGGTATGAGGTATGCAAACATATATGCTGATATTGGATGGATGCTATGAAGTCATGTCATATGGTTACAAGTAATATACCTCTGTATTTAGGAGTATGATCTATGAAGAAGGATCTCTCAGTCACTAACAGATGAAATCAACATAATATGACCTCATAGAATATGAGGTGGTTGTACATAAACAAGAAACTGGAAAATTTGGAAATGAAGAATGTGTAGAGTCGAAGAGATCATGAAGTACAACCATGTCAAGAGGCAATGATCATCCAAAGGCCAAGAAGATGTGACTAGGAGATCTCCTGGGAAGATATGTAGACTCTGACAAGAAGTCTGGTAAAGTAGAAGACCCTTGGCAAAACATATCATTAGGAGACATGTCAATCTGTATGAAGGATGTCGATGCCTACAGGAAGATGTCATGGTGAAAGATCATCACTAAGGTAACTTTTGTTCTAAAATTCATATATATATATATATATATATATATATGTGGATGAATTTGTGCAAGGTTGCTAATCATGAGAAAGGATGCATGATCCTTGGAGATGATTTGAAGGAAAGCAGCATGGCATAACAGTGGACCAATTAAGGAAGTCTGATAAATCACTCTCTGATAGCTGACATGACTCGGGATGGAAGTGATGAATAATCTGTGCCCTATGAAGCTAAAAGTTAAAGATTCCTTTATATCGAAATCCATGACATCGAGGACAGGAATTCTTCATGAGCAGCTGGGTGTCTCACCATTGCTGCTGGAGGTCCCTGGTGATAAGTTTCTTACTTGGAAGAAACTTGGTAATTCCTAAGAATAAGCTTAGGTACATTCCTTGTATAGGAATGAGTACATTCCCTTGTGGAATAGGTCCTCCCTGCTTGAGAGGGAGAGATAGACACATCATTCTGGTCTTCATTTGGGAAGACAGAATGGAGGATTGGGTAATCATCTAGCATTCGATACTCTCTGAGAATGTGTTGGGGCATTCAAGATAAGAGTAGTCGGGGAGCGATATTCTTTGAGGGCTAGCTACCCAAGAGAAGAATAGTCCAAAGAAGGTTATACTTTGGGAACACTCGGGTGGAGTATGTACCTTGGAGAGACAATGACGAAGGTGTCTATAAGTCATGTGTCTCGCCAGCATTGTAGCCCATTGTCTCTTTGAGAGATGGGGCTATTAGTCAAGGCCTTGCACTAGGACAATGCTGGTTGATATGATGCTATACAGATGCGATTACCAATCCGATTCTTCTTATGAGATTCTTCAGTTTGAAAGTAACCATGTATCTATATGAATACCTCCCTAGTTAAGAGGGAGTGTTGAAAAGTGTAACTAGGTCGGTCTTCATGTTGACTATGTAATTATGTATTTACAAGACGAAGATTATAAAATATAATTTGTTGTACTTGCTTCATTAGTTTTTCATGAACAAGAATTTTTATGATAGGTTAATGAACTTCTTCTTGATGTCTATTTGGGGTTGTTTATAAGAATAATTAGTGTCATGTAAATGGAGAAGCTAGTGTGATGGGGGTGCTCAAGATTGTCATATGCCATGTGGAAGAATGAAATACGACAACTCCTTCTCAACTTATTTGGAATCAAATGATGAAATCGACCTATACGCGGCATTAATGTCGGCCTTCATACTATGGACAAGTTGGCCTAAAGAGCGATTGGTGAGTCGGCAACAAAACAAGAAGCATATATATATATATATATATATATATATATATATATATATATATATATATATATATATATATATATAAGTTGCTCTGCGGCTCATTTAATAAGCAATGAATTGCGGATTCCTCTGAAGTTACGGATAAGTCTGAGCCAAAATAAAGGAAACATTTGCGGATCTAATACAAAAGGTAATTGTGGATACCAGAGCTAAGATAGTAAGGAAATTGCAACAGAGATAGTGTGGAACCTCCAACAGAGATCGTGCGGATACCACAACCGAGATAGTGCGAAATCTACAACATAGACAATGCGGATATATACTAAGATACTGTGGGGATAAAGTTAAATCCTTCAATGCGGATAAAGTAAGGGTTCGGTGCGGATAAAGTAAGGGTTCGGTGCAGATAAAAGAAAAACATAAGTGCAGATAAGAGACACTATATAATGCGAATCTGAAACAGTGATACAAGATATCAAGGGTACAAGTTAGACTGCGGACAAAGGCAGTTAACCTGAAGAGAAAATTTGTGGTAATCATAAGGAGAAAAGAAAGCAATAGTAAGGAAGGTAAATACCTTCCTACTGTTCAAGCAATTCAACTACAAACATAAGCAAGGGCTTTAGTGCTGATGCAGATCTAAGTAATTTGGTGAAGAAAAGATCCAAGGTTGAAGAGGTGGAATCAAGGTCTTGGAAGCATATCTAAGTCAAGGGTCTATATCTGGGTCATGGTACTTGTCAATTGAAGATCTATAAGAAGAATTCTTTGCGGGTTTTCCTCTCCAAAAGGGAGAGGTTTTGCCCTGGCTCTAGGAGCTTAACATTTGTGTCTTGTGTCTTTTGATAATTGACTTGATGAAATATTTACTAAACTAAAAGAAGAGAAGACATAAGTATCACAAGTAATTATCAAGAAGAGAATTTGTATTAACCTACAGCCCTTCAAATTCTCAACACAAAACACCATTGTTTTGGACCTTCAATCGGTGAGATATGCAGCCCTGTCTAGGGCTTGCTAATTCTACACTTCCTTTAGCAAATAGCACCTTACTTCAACGAAGTTACTTGCATCCTTGACGTAAAAGGATGCAGCCTCTTCTAGGCTGCCTTCTAGACTACTCGGATACTCCAAACAACCTCGTCTGTAATTAATACACAGAAGTAACTATATGTGGCAGCCTTTAAAGACTCCACTCTGGATTGTTTGGAGTGGCTAGGCCTGCGGCCTAGCACAGTCCCTGCGGCCTCCTTAAAACATGCTTAATCCACCTTCCTTCTCTACATGCAGCCCTTTAAAACAAATCTATTGTCACTTATAGCTCTTCGGTCTCCAACACAGACTTCTTCACGCTGTTGAAGGTTAGGGCACATGAATTTCGACCGCATCAAACAATCCTTAACTCGCTGCCCTAGATTCTCAACAAGTTGGGCTTTGTCTTCTCCTTAGCTCTGATACCATGTTAAATTCTGAAGATGTTCTATCTAAGTTGCACGAAACAGGGAAACGGAAACGAGTTTCCGAAACGGGAAGCGAAGCAAAATGCGACCTCCCCAAATTTTGGAAATGGGGAAACGCAGTATATATATATAATAATAATAATAATAATTTAAATTTGTATTAGAATTTAGGACATTTAAGAAATGTTATGTGAAATCATAAAAGTTTAAAACATACATGATACATGATAAATTCAAAGCATAAACTATTACAAGTTACAACACATTTACTCATGAATGATAACATATACAATGAAAATAGCAATATCGGAATATCGGATTGGTGCTCTTGATTAAATATGAGTTCCATACACTAATACAAGACAAAATACGATGGAAACATTGCAATCACCCAATCCTGAAATCCTAAAAAAATGATAAGTCTGTTGGATTTTGAATGAGATCTAAAATTCTACTTTCTCCATATGAAATCCAATGAGGTCGGAACCACTCTCAAACATCCTGAGTCATTTCATGGTAATGTTAAAAATTTAAGTAAAAGGATGACCTTTTACTTTAAGAATTTAACATTACCATGAATCGCATATAAATACTAGGGCCATAGGCTTTAAAAAGCCATCTAGAAGCATCCATAAACGATTAGAATAATATTAAAGAGCACAAAAACAGAAAATAAAAATTAAAAAAAAACCGAGTTAAGTCGCTTTACAGGGAAGGAAATGCGGTCGTACGGCCAAAAACACGTTTCCAAGTCGTACGGTACGCGTTTCCGTTTTGTTTCTTGCCAAAAACAGGGGTGGGGAGGACGTTTCCTGCAACATAATGTTCCATGCTGATGCAAATATACTTTAGACTTCTAGGGCTCAATGAAAGTAAGATGCAGATAGAACATACCAATAGATCGATGGAAGACAAGCCAAAACGGAGATAAAGAATGGTGGTGTTATGGCAATCAGCAGGATGCTTCAACCTTCAAAGACTTCATAAGGTCAGCCTCCCACATGTGTCACACAACCCCAAGACGTCTCATCAAGAATGCTCCACCAAGATGCTGCACCAAGAAGCCCTAAACGCAGAATCAAGAACGCTGCTCTAGCACCATCCAAGAAAGAAGAGAATGCCTCCACAAAATGTGTGTGTGTAATGAACTCCAAGTCTCTCCAATATATAATCATCTGTGGGGGTGTGTGACACATCTCTTGTGCATGTGGGATAAATCGAGTCGACCTTGCACATGTGGAATAAATTCAAAATGCATGTTCTGCTCATCCGATCAAGATGATCTTTAGATCGATCTTGCACCTCTCCGAAAGAGGAATCCAATAAAAATATTGGCATCGTCATATGAGCATCACAACATGGAGTTTGGACCTAGTTGCCCAAAATTAACATAATGACTACAATTCTGATATTGAATTTTCTAATTCTGAATATATAGTTTACCCAATCAATTACATAACCAAAGGCTTATTTATGTTCTAGTTTAATGACTCGACCCACAGTCGCAACATAACCAAAGGCTTATTTTTATTCTAGTTTAATGACTCGACCCATGTGTTGTAGATCTTGAGAAGAGGCCCTTGGGTCTGAACAAATACCTTTGTGTTCTCTTCTTGGTACAGTGATTTCTCAATTAAGAAAGCCATTCAACTATCCCATCTTGTTTGGGTCGACTTCCTTGGCTTACCAATGCATTTCTAGACAGCCCTAGAGGCTAGAATGCATCTCTGCCCCAATGGGCAACTTAGTTGTCATAAACTAAAGAGGTTCTTCAACCCTAGAACTCAGAACCAATTTTGGGTTAAGGTTAACCTATTAAAGGAATTTGTGCTAATTCAGGTGGAGGGTCTACTTGTTTTCAGTGTCAAACCCTGGATCATTGTATCTATAATTATCTACTCATATCTCAAGCCAACCCATTAAGGGCCATCCCATGTTTAGACTCCCCTATCCCCCAATGCCATTAATATCATGTCTCTCTTAATTAAGGGCCCATCCCATGTCTTTCTTAATTTTATCTGAAGTGCATTAATCAATTGATCCTTCATATTTATTTGATCTTGAAAATCATGAAGCCAATTATGCAACTCATTTCTATAATCTTTTAATTCCTTGATTTCTTGAGACGAGTTTTTGTTTTACCCATTTGTTATTTTCACTTGACACGCTCGCTTGTACATGCTTTCTTCCACATGGTTCTTTAATCTCAAGCTTGCTTGCTTTTTGTGCCTCCTTAAAGTGTCGAGTGCTACCAATCATGCACCCTAATGACTTGAGTTTTGGCCTCCTTTGAAAAACATGTTGTTTCCTTGCAAGGGTTTACAACTTTACCCTTTTTACAATTGAACACTCAAATTCAATTATTTATCCAGCAATTTATATAGTCCAAGGTTCAATTTAATGCTTCAAAAGACTATTGTCTTTGATTTTTCCAATGCTCAAAGCAACTTTCTATCCTCTTGTTACATGTAAATAATCAATTTGAATTTAATGTCTTATTGCTCCATTTGTTAGACACTAAATAGAGTATCACACATCCAAAAGTTATACAGAATGACAAAGTCATTAGACCCCCTTATTCTATTTTGGGACAAGTCTAGAACATATGAACAAAAAAATAATGATTTTTTTAGTTGATGGGGTACGCTTTCAATTATTTGCTTTTGAACACAGAATATTGTAATAATGACCTTCGTGCCATTTAGGTCACAACCATAAAAATTATTCAATAATTGGATCACTACATCACCACCACTTTGATCCTTATTCCTGCATCACTTTGTGAATGGCTTTGATCCTTACGACCCCACTTTGTGAATGTCTTTTGCAAATTACACTAATCGGGAATAATGGTCCATATACAAGTACACAAGCACTCAACTAGGCCTACTCCAATTCACTTGTTAATAATTAAGGTGGACAATTTTGAATATAAAAAAAATGGACTTTTAACCATGGACTGTGTATGGAAAAACCTTTGATCCTTATTCATGCCTCACTTTGTGAATGGCTTTGATCCTTACGACCCCACTTTGTGAAAGGCTTTTGCAAATTACACTAATCAGGAACAATGGTCCATATACAAGTACACACAAGCACTCAACTAGGCCTACTCCAATTCAGTTGTTAATAATTAAGGTGGACAATTTTGAATATATAAAAAAATGGATTTTTAACCATGGACTGTTGTTAAATTCTGAAGATGTTCTATGCTAGATGCAAATATACTTTAAACTTCTAGGGATTTAATGAAAGTAAGATGCAGATGGAACATACCAGTAGATCGATGGAAGACAAGCCAAAAACAAAGATAAAGATTGGTGGCGTTACGGCGGTCAGCAGGATGCTTCAACCAGCAAAGTCTCCATAAGGTCAGCCAACCCAATGTGTCACACACCCCAAGACGTCTCATCAAGAATACTCCACAAAGACGTTGCACCAAGAAGCCCTAAACGCGGAACCAAGAATGCTGCTCCATCACCATCCAAGAGAGAAGAAAATGCCTTCACCAAAAATTTGTGTCAAATGAACTCCAAGTCTCTCCAATATATAGGCATCTTTGGGGTGTGTGTGACACATCTCTAATGCATGTGGGATAAATCAGGCCGACCTTGCACATGTGGAATAAATTCAAAATACATGTTCTGCTCATCCGATCAAGATGATCTTTAGATCGATCTTGCACCTCTCTAAAAGAGGAACCCAATGAAAATATTGGCATCGTCATTTGAGAATCACATCATGGATTTTGGACCTAGTTGTCTAGAATTAACACTCCCTCTCAACTAGGGAGAACTCTATCCACCAGTGCCATCCAAACATCGTGTGTCATCCCACCATAACTTGCTTTGTTGGCTTCTTTATTTCAGAACAGAAGGTGAGTCACAAAGACATCACTCACGGCTAACCCGAAGTCAGCTCAGACGTCTGAAACCTCTATAGGACTCAAAGGAGTCACACACCAACTCAAAGTTGGTTTCATCGACCCGAAGTCAGTTGGAGGTCCGAAACCTCTCTTGGACTCGAGAGAGTCATATACTAACCCGAAGTTAGTTTCACTAACCCGAAGTCAGTTGGAGGTCCGAAACCTCACTAGACTTGATCCCAAATCAAGTGGTTGGACACGTGCCATCCTAAACATAAAGAGTACGGCAATCTCTGATGCGTCCATCGGTCTTGCTATGGTCTCTATTCACATTTCCCACCTCATTGGCCAAATGAGAGGTACTTCCCATGAGTCCAAAACTCCATGGGTGGGATGCATACAGGGCACAGATCAGAGAGAGGTAAACCAACTCAATATCATCACGGTGGGGTGGAAGCACACCAACTAGGTTTGGCAAGCCTAACCCTGTGGTTGCTTATAGCACCAAGAAGCTATCCCCAAAGCCCCCTGGAGCTATCAAAGCTCATCGTCCAACAGGACCCTCCAAATAGGGTCGTTCCACAATTCCAAGATTCTCACGGAATGTTTAGGAACATGGCCTTCCCCAAGGGCTCTGTGAGAATATCCGCGACCTGCTCATCAGTCCCTATATGATCGAGCCTTACAGCGCCTCATTGTACCATATCCCAGATAAGTGGTACCAGACATCAACATGCTTGGATCGATCGTGGAACACGGGATTCTCTGACAAACGAATCCTCCTCTGGTTATCACAAAGGATAACGGTGGCATCTAGCACATGCTCGAACAGCTCACTCAAGAGCTTTCGCAACCAAGTGACTTCACAACGGGCCATACTTGCTGCAGCGTATTCGGCCTCAATGATGCTCAAGGCTACCGACTTCTGTTTCCTACCTAAAGAAGATCTACGTGTGAAGCAGCATCCAAATGTGCTCTTGCGATCCACCACACTGCCAGCCCAATCAGCATCAGAATATCCAAGGAGTGTCATGCTCCCGGCAATGTATCTCAACCCATGGTCTAACGTGCCCCAGAGATATCTCAAGAGTTTCTTGGCACCAACCCAGTGAATGTTAGGAGGATCAACCATGTGTTGACTCAAAGTGTTCATTGCACAACATACGTCCGGACGGATGTTCCCTAAGAACATCAGGGCCCCTACAAGTTAACGATACTCAGTAGGATTTGCTAGAACGGGCCCAACAGCGCTACCACTCAACTTCTTAAAGTTGAGCTCCATCAATGTCGACATAGACTTACAATCCCCCATACCAAATCTTTCCAGAAGCTTCACAATGTATTTTCCTTGAGAAAGGAAAACTCGTCAAGTCTCTGCCAGACCTCCAGGCCTAGGAAGTAATGCATCAGTCCTAGGTCCTTCATCTCAAACTTAGCAGCGAGCTCCCTCTTGCACTGATGAATGAGAGGGTCAGCATCTGTCAGGAAGAGATCGTCCAAATAGAGAACCAAAATGAGAGGCTTTTCTCTATCAACCTGCAAACATAGGTGTCTTGATCCTGGACTTCGAACCCCAGAGGTTGCTCTACATACACCTCTTCCTTTATTGCACTATGCAGAAAGGCGGTCTTCACATCCATCTGATGAAGATTCCATCCTTGCGTAGCAGCAAGGGTAATAATAGATCACAGGTGCAATCCTAATCAATGCCTTCCTAGAGAGAAGTCTCAGGCAACATATCTTGCCTTGTACTTTTCAACACTCCCATCAGATCCATGCTTGATCTTATAGAGCCATATCGAGGTGACAACAGTTTTGTCTTGCGGTCTGGGGACCATATCCCATACATCATCTTGTGTCGCATCCTACCAGACTTGATGCTTTATAGCTTCTTCACATGATCCAGGCTCATATTGTACTCATGGCAGCTAGATACCTCTGGTATTTATATGGCTTCTTGCTTTTCCCGTAATTTCCCCCTTTGGAGCCATATGTCTCTGAGCTATGAGGGTTGTAGTCTCCTTCTTAATGGCTGATTCTCTTGAGAGAGAAGACATCTGTAAAAACATCCTCCTAAGGCAGCATATCAGATAAGTTAGAATGCATCAAATGTCTTTGTGACACTCGAGGAATGAGGAAAAGTCCCCTGTGCTTTCCTTTGTCCCAATCCTAACAAATGTCCTCATGATTGGGCATCCCAGACACCAACTCTTTGTAATCATGGGCCTAAATCTTATTCGCCCACTGTCAAGGCCATTCAAGAATCATAGCCATATATAGCCATATGTCACTATCCATATCTTCCTACACATCAAGAACAAATAAAGATGACTTACATGCAGAAGACGATTTCCACTTACGTTCCTTTGGCCTCTGTTCTTATGTACCAAGCAGATCTCACAGAGAATATTGCTGCTTTAAACTTTGCCAACCCATCAATTCCCTCAATTGCTGCCAATGTTGTTCCTACTGTCTGTACATAGTATGCAACTTAACACAGCTAATGTGCATAGTTCATATCACCATCTCTATCGTCATAGCTACAATATATGTTGCAACCAACACTGCTCCAAAAGACTTTTGTCAAGGATACATCCTCAGATCATTGTTTGCATCACTGCCACTGTATTAGGATTCATTGTTCCTTTGTCCTGAATAGTACATATTCCTCACAAATTCTCACAGTGATTTTGAATGATGCCACAGTGAGATCCTCTAGAAACTTTCAAAACAATGATGAAATAATGTGTCAATGGTTCCCTGGAGATCAATACTGACTTTTGGAACTTCTAATGCTTGTCTCAACTCTTTATAAAATGATCAACATTATGCTTTAGAATAACGAAGATTTAATCTTTGAGAAGCTTAGGATAGATCTTCCACAGTGACTGTCCCTTCAGGATCCTTTCCACAGAGAGTTGTTGCTTATACTCAGAATTTTGAACCTCCAGGGATGCAACATAGTCCTTTACTTATCTCATGTTCAAGGCTACCAAATAGGTCTGAGGTCTTATAGCTGCAAAGACAAATGAACCAAAGTCTTGAGGCTGCAGTTCGAGCTTGGCAAGAGTCTTCACATTGTTACAGAAGCTAGTCCAAGCTTCACAAGGCTGTCCTTGTCTCTATTCAAGGTTCACACAAATCTTTGCAAAGTAGTCTCTCCACAGAAGTACAAGCTACCACGTTTGTATACTGCCCAGGTGGCTGTTTCAATAATTTTGAATCTCTTTACTGTGACTGTCTCACAGGTTGAGCTACAGGTAGGTCCAGATTCGATGTAAAATCCAACCTCCACAGTCAGTAATCCGAGTCTTCTACAGACAGGAACAAGTTGCAATCTCCTAAAATCATTGTTACAGCAAATCTGAATTCTTCAAATACTTCAATACCAAAGTCTGCTTTAATGTTGTTTCCCCACCAATCCGAAATGCAACAGTGGTATTCTTCAACAGAACCAAACTATTTTATGAAGCTCCTTCATAGGACTGCAATTCCGAGTTGTTGTAGTGGCTTTAAAAAAAAGTTTTGACCACAATTCAGTGATCCGAGTTAGATAAGGAAAATCTGCCCAAACAAAGGTCGAATTCAACAACAAATCTGAGCCTCCAAATGTTTCTAGCCTCAGCTCCGAAGTTTTCAGGCTTGTGATTACAGGTCCGAGCTTGAAGCTTTGACGACTATCCAAGCTCCCACAAATACAGGTCCGAGGTCTAAACTTTGACTGTTGTCCGAGCTATACTGCAGCTTGTCCACCACAGGTCTAGGGGCGTAATATAGCCACAAATCTGAGGTGAGCTGTACAATTTCTCCAAAGTGGTGACTGTTAGACCAAGCTTTAAGAAGGTGACTGTAATATACTTACAGTCCGAGTATTATTGGACTGTGAATACTGCATACCAGCTGAGGACGGGGTTGCATCAATTTTTAAGAGTTCCAATTACCCAGATTCGAACTCGGGTTGTTGTAGTATGATCTTAATAATCACAAGTCCGAGGTTACCACAGTTTACAAACCACAGGATCGATTGCCCGAAGTACCTATAAACATTAATGTCTCTCCATGTATCGCCCGCGTCCAAGCCCTGGACGATGGAGGATGGCTGGACAGGTAGATCTACGCACGTGGATGCAAGATTGAATGGCAAGATATCAGTTTCATAAATATCAACGAGATTCCATAAATTCATTATGCCGACAGCATAGTCGGGATTACACGTCGCCAAATCCGTCATGTATGGGACGTTCACGTGATTACAATATCGCACGTGATAAGAAAGTCAGAAGATTGTTCTCGTTCTTGTCGTTGAATCCTCAGATTTGTGCCATGGGCATTGACTTAGTTTCAATGATTCCGTGTTTGTTGACTGCCTACCTGTGCTTGCCTGTGCCGAGGACTGTGCGAGTGAGAAAATGGTGACGGAATGCATGTGTTGTCCATGCGTACACTGCCATTTAGTTTCCACGCTATTATTTGTTGTGGTGGTATGGCCTACGGTCTACCACACAGCCTTAATGGCACCTTTATTTGCCCTTAGAACAGACCTCATCTCGCTGCCCTAGATCCTTGACATAAGTTGGGCGTTGTCTTCTCCTAGCTCTGAAACCATGTTAAATTATGAAGATGTTCTATGCTAGATGCAAATATACTTTAAACTTCTAGGGCTTTAATAAAAGTAAGATGCAGATAGAACATACCAATAGATCGATGGAAGACAAGCCAAAAACAGAGATAAAGAATGGTGGTGTTACGGCGGTCAGCAAGATGCTTCAACCAGCAAAGTCTCCATAAGGTCAGCCAACCCAATGTGTCACACACCCCAAGACGTCTCATCAAGAATACTCCACAAAGATGCTACACCAAGAAGCCCTAAACACAGAACCAAGAACGTTGCTCCATCGCCATCCAAGAGAGAAGAAAATGCCTTTACCAAAAATGTGTGTCAAATGAACTCCAAGTCTCTCCAATATATAGGCATCTTTGGGGGTGTGTGACACATCTCTAATGCATGTGGGATAAATTAGGCCGACCTTGCACATGTGGAATAAATTCAAAATACATGTTATGTTCATCCGATCAAGATGAACTTTAGATCGATCTTGCACCTCTCCGAAAGAGGAACCCAATAAAAAAATTGGCATCATCATCTGAGCATCACATCATGGAGTTTGGACCTAGTTGTCCAAAATTAACAACTGTGTATGGAAGAAACTTATCCATTGTTAAATGGTGTTGTCATTGATGCCAACGTCGGTCTTCGAATGCTCTTAATATTCTTTTGTGGATTGCATTGATTGGAAGCTCCAATAGTCATGACGCCCTAAAAAGATGAGAAGCTCCTACGATGTGGTTTTGATGCCCCGCATTTTATAAGGAAAACAAATGAAAAGATCAATGATTTTGCAATTGAAACCATCACCATAATGTTGTCCTTGTCATGCCAAATCCAACCGTATGTGCCACGCCACATAACTCCTCACAATTGAGGAGATATGCTCCTTCAAAGATGAAGCCCCAAATCTGTGGTTAGGATGCCCCAATTGAATGGTAAAAGGTAGCTTTATGATTGGTCAATTTTGGCATAATAATTCAAGAATGTCTTGATTAATTTATAGAGGTCTTGAGCTATCCAAATCGGCCCTCCATTAGTAAATAAATTCATTATAAAAACGGCCTCAAAGAAGGTTTAAGGTCGAGTTATCCTTGTTTGAATGTCAAGTCAGCCCTCAAAATTTGTACTGGTTTCAGGTCAGCTCCATATATATATATATATATATATATATATATATATATATATATATGTTTTAATTAACAGGTTGGCTACAGGTTTGAAGGGCATGTCGGCCCCTCTATTGACCCCCTCGTTCATATATATATGTTTTAATTAACAGGTTGGCTACAGGTTTGAAAGGCATGTCGGCCCCTCTATTGACCCCCTCGTTCAGTATTTATAGGAGCTTGGTTCTCCTCCAAAAGTGTATCAAACTGACTCACAATCTTTGAAATACTTCGCACTCCTCTAAGGCTTAGGCAGAACATGATATCAAGTGTGATAGGTCGAGTTTTGAGGATGTTCTGTGACTTATCTCTCTGTGGTAACTTCGTTGGTTAGGGGTTGATCCTGAGACCTTGTTCTGAGCTATTTCGGCCTCCTTGAAGATCAGTCTGAGGTTTATCGTTTGACTTATCCTGAGGCAACATCTAGGCATATTTTGATCAAATCTGAAAGCAACATCTAAGGTACAAGGCCAAATTCCTTGATGTCCTTTTTCTTGAGTTTGTTGGTGATTTTCCGGCCTCTATGGCAACTGTTTCAGCCTCCCTGAGGCTCTGTTTCAGACATATCCAAACCCTAGTGGAGTCATGTATAAGACTCTATTCTGAAAGAAATTCGGACTTACTGTGGCAGAGCGGAAGATGTCTCTTGGACAAATTTTTGGGGTCTTTGTGACAAGGGCAGAGCTGAGGCTCTTCGGCCCTATTAAAGAAGTTTCCTGAGGGTCGGAACTGTATTCCTGAAGCTCACTCAGGATGGCATGAGGTTGGCTTTCAAGGCTACCATTGAGGCCTGTCTTTGGACCTATTTTTGGATGCTTTTCAGGACAGAAATCTGAGGCATATTGTGACAATACTTCAGCCTTCTTTCAGATTAATCAAGCTGTTTTTTTCTGAGGTATATTGTAGACTTATCTAAGGCCTAATTCAAGACTGACTCTGAGACTACTTCCACATTTGTTTAAGGTTTGATCAAGAGTTTTAGTCTGCCTTCAACAAGGTGAATAAGACGTTTTCCAGTAGCAGAGATTGAAGGTAATCATTAGGAGTAGTGTGAAGTTTGTGCAATCAGTGTTGAGTATGTTGTCATTGATGTCAAGTAACAGGTGCAGCAGGAGCAGTAAGTACAAGATGAGATGCAGTTGCAGCAGCAAATGCAGATGATGGTTGCAGGATGAAACCTTAGTTCTAGGGTTTGGATCCCTTATGCAGGTTCAAGTGATGTTTTGAGGTCATGAATATTGTTGATGTTGCAGTTGGATGATGGTGTCGCCAAAACCCTAATTAACAGATGAAACCCTAGCTTTAGGGTTTGGGTTCCTTGGATAATGAAGACACCCCACAATAATTGGTTTTGATGAAGCAGTTCAATGAATTTGTCCTAGAAACTTCTGCCGTCAAATTCTCCTCGTTGTGCTGATTCCGTCGATGTGTGGACTGTCTCGTGGGCCTTCACAGTTTGTGAGATATGCCTAGTTGAAGTTGAAGCCCCAACTTCGATCCAAAAAACCCCGAAGGGTTGCTGATGTGGCAGTCAAATTATGTTATAAAATATAATAATAATAATATAAAATAAAATAAAAATTTAATAAGGTGGTGTTGGTAGAAGGGTTTCTAATTTATTAATAAGAAATAATTTCAAGAAGGGACTCTTCATATCGATTTCTAAAGATTGCATCAAAGTTATAAAATTTAAAATTTGGGTTTTCCCACCAAAACCCTAGGTTGGCTGACCTTTCTAGACATCCATCAAAATCTATATAAGGACTCCATGTTCCTCATCATTTGTGTGTGCTACTCGCTCATTTCCTAAAATGATCTATAGGTCGAAAGTCTTTCTGAAATTATCTGAGCAGGTGGAGCCCCTCTCATCAGCATCTGCGGCCAGGAAGGGGTTACTTTGATTTTGTTTTTTGTAAGGTATTTTCGCTGGGAATTAGTTCTGCTTTGCAGGTGTCTGCATCCTTTTTGAGGATAAAATTATGAGGTGTTGTCGCTGGTAATAATTAATGGTGTAAAGCAAACCTATGCTGTGAATTTCTTTGGCAATAAACAAGAAGATCATGAGGAGACATCAGCATTCTGAATTATTGAGTTCAGTTGATCCTTGAAGGTGCAGATGCTACTGCACAAACCTTCAAAAATACTTTGTTAAAGCCTGTGTGTTGATGGAACAATTAAACAGGCCTCATTTGTGATCGCTGTAAATGTCTGTACGCTGAAAGAACTGACAGTCATTGTATGTGCTGACCCTGAAGTTTAATTCCAGGAACAATTAATATATGTGCATGGATTGTACATAACGCATAGATCAAGTGTGAATTCCTTAAAGTTGTTTACATTTGGATTCTATCGTGGAGTTTTTCTATTACCATGTATGGATATAGAATATAAATTCATATTTCTGATGCACCTGTGATCTACAGCATGTGATGCATATTTTACTGTACTGTGCTAACAATGAGCAGAGGACAAATCAATCTCAGAAAACTTTTATGGACATAAGCAGATCCTAATCTATGCTGTCAAACTCAGGCATATTAAAGCATTTGAACAGCATGTAACAGCGCCATCAATTAAGTGTGTATAGACAATGATACGTGGCGGCCTGCAGTCTTGTTAAGTTCTTAAGGAACGCTATCATAGCCTTATGCCCTAAATTCGGCTATTAATATTTCAGCATGACCTTATGACTTCTGCAGCCTGGAATAGATCTTGTACATAGGTCAAAGTCTGCTTTGGCCTATGGAATTCTTGATTTGTTGATGTAATTTACAAGTCTTGGATTTATAGCTTTGTGGAAGAAAGTCTTTTTAAATTGTTTTGAAGGTTTCGCTCTTGTTGAACATTAAAAGGAAGGCTACTGTTAGCAGGCTATACATTGATGTGTTCTGAACATTTGAATTGGCTCCAAGGCTAGCGAATGACAACCTTATTGTGAGAACTTTTCTGAAGAAGGATTTGTTGAGCTGTAAGAAAGTGGTCTCCTAAAGTGAATTGCAGCCAATAGATCTGTGTCAACAATGAAGCATTCGGCCTTGCTCTCTGAAGTATCCCCTGCGGCTTGATGATCTAAGACCTATCTCCAAGTATTGATGCATGCTTGGAATCTCTCGTGAAATTTTGTTAATTTGTTTTCTATTACTGTGTAGCTAAATTATTATTCCAGAACCTGCAGTAGTTTGTGTTGACAAATGCCTATTAAAGCATTGAGAGCATCAAGGGTTGACAATGATACTTACTCTCATGTGCTAGACAGTGATCCTTCTGAAATTATTTGAAAGGCATATCTGAAGGTTAAGAACAAATTCACTCAGGCAAACCATCGAGCAGCAGAAATAGCCCTCATTAGTTCAGGCAAATAATTCCTGTAGATCTGCATCCATCACTAGAAGATGATGTAGGGTTTTGAGTCTTGACACTTATCTTGAGTTTAATGCTTGTGAATTTTTGTACCTATACAACTGTCATATGTAATATTAGCAACAAAATAGCATTTGAGGTGTTTCTTTCCATAGAGGTGTTGCAGTTGTTTAAGAAGTGGCAGTGATGAGGGCAAAGGTGTGACTAGAGCAGAAGAACAGAGCATGTCAGAAGGCAGTGTGAAGCAGCATGTACATAAAGTGAGTTGAAGTTGCAGACAGTGAGTATTTGTAGCAGAAAGGCAGTATGGACAGAGGCATGCTCAGTGAACTTGATTGACATAGCAGCTGCAGCATTGGCAAGAGTGGAAGAAGTCGTAGTAGGTTTGGAGCAGTATATGTAACAATAGCAGCAGCAGTAATCAGTGACAGAAGTATGAAGCGGTATAGTAGAAGTAGACAGTAGCAGCAGTGGATGACAGTATGAGAAGCAGTGGTTAGTGCCAGTACCAGCAGTGTTAGATAGCAGCAGCAGAGCAGCAGCAGTGGTAGTGGGAGTGACTTGAGTGTAACTCATTGTAACTGGGCCATTGTCCCTGGTATGGAAGCCCAACCTTCAGGGAGCATTCGCTTCCTTCCAGCTTCTTGGTAAAACCCCTTGGGAAGTTTTATACTTCCTTCCAGTTCGACTGGAAAATGTTGTATGTACATCATATATAACATAGCATTTGTTTTTGGATGACATATATTGGTGTACTATGTAATGTGATGTTGTTTTTGTTTCTGCTCTGAATGTTTAATTAAAATTTAACTAGTTGTGTAATAGAAAAGGAAACACTGATTCACCTCCCTCTAAGTATTCTCAACAATCAGAAGCAGAGGAGAATTGCAATCAGGTAAGGGATCCTCATGGAAGAACACTTGGCAAAATCCGAAGCAAATCTGTGGCTCGTCTCTCATCAAACTTATCAAAGGTATGAATCAAGTTTTTGTGAATTGATTAGTATATGATTGAATTCTTGATGAGGCAAGAGTTGGATAGAAGACTTTATGCAGTATATACAAAGTAGTTCTGAAGTTTGACAAAGTTGGCACACCATTGTATACCTGAAGCATACATCAGCTATAAGGGTCAGTTGGGAAGACTGTTGAATCATATATCTATGATACTGTTGCATTGTGTAAGGTTTATATCACTGTATGTTGATGCAAGATACCATATGAATATATTGCATATGTTGATGAGGGCAGAGCTCAATATGACTGAGTAAGGTTGTGTGGCTGAAGCTTTTGTGTATTGTTGAGCTAGAGTCTGCAATAACAGAGTATGCCTTTGAGGTCATAACTTTGGGTCCGCTGATCTATGATAAGTATTATGCTCACATTGATCAAGTTCATATCTGCTGAGGTAGGGTTGCCAAGCACTGTTACTCATCTTTATTAAAGACCTGAGCACAAAGGCTTATCAGTGTTGTTGTCAAGGACATATATCCAAAAGGAACAAGTTGTAAAGCTAAGGTTTCTGAGGAGAGAGGCTCTCGTACTGGTCAGAGAATTGTTGAGATACTGTTAGGGTTTTGCTAGCAAGAAACATTATATAACAAGATTTGTTGCTAGCTGAGGAGTCAGAGTTTGTTGTTGCTAATGCATCAGTTATTCAGACTATGTATGGTTGCCGGGTGTTTTAAAAACCGGCCGGTTTGAACCGGAAACCGGCCAAACCGGCCGGTTAGATAGCCCACCGGTCGAAACCGGCCATGCAACCCGGCTACTAGGGCATTTTCGCCTGTTTTTTGAAAAAACCGGACCTAACCGGCCGGTTAGGAACGGAACCGGCCGGTTTATGCATAAACCGGCCGGTTTCGTTCCTAACCGGCCGATTAGGTGCTAACTCATCCGCGGACCCACATTTTCGGCGACAGTTATGTTTTAGGGCTGATTTGGAGCCAATGGGAGGGTTCATTTAGCTACTCTTTCCCTATGTGGACCCACGCACGGCCAGAAATGAGTTTTAGGGCTGATGTGGAGGTAAGGGAAGCATTGACATTTCATGGTAATGTTAAATTCTTAAAGTAAAAGTCCTTTTACTTAAATTTTTAACATTACCATGAAATGACTCAGGATGTTTAAGAGTGGTTTCGACCTCATTGGATTTCATATGGAGAAACTAGAATTTTAGGTTTCACTCAAAATTCAGCAGACTTAATGGTTTTCAGGGTTTCATGGTTTCGGAATTTGCAATGTTCCCATTTGATTCTATCATGTGTAAGGGTATGATAATGGCATTTGATCAAGAGCATGAAGTCCTTTAAGAACCTTGATGTACCCTTCAATCAAAGGAAAACAACTAGTTAGACATGCTAATCTTTTTCTATCGCATTTTAAGGTTGAGGAAATGAACCCTTCACTCAAACCAAAATCATTGGTTAGGCATGTTAAAATTTTTCAATTTCTATCATGTTATAATGTTGAGCAATCCAAGTCTGAAGACTTTGAGCTAGATGATGTTTATGTATCTCTTGTTGATGATCCCATTTCTAGTAGCGATGAATCAATGATGAGTTTCATGAGAGACCATGTTGCTCAGTGATTTGTAGTTTTGATGTCTATTTTTGCATAATGTCATCATCAATTAAAATTGTGAGAACAGTTTGAAATAGTCCTCAAACCCTTGTTTGCTATTGCTGCAATGTATGTGTTGATTGATCCCCGTGTCTAGTAGTGGTGATGATTTTGATCATGATGATGAGTGATCATGTTGTTGATCACTAATATGTAGTCTTGTATTAGGCCAATGGCCTCATAGCTTGTAGCATTGTTTTTGGACTTTATGGGCCATTTGGAGCCTCATTGCTTATGTATTTTTCGATGATATGTATTGCAATCGGTGCCCTTTTGATATATTCACCTTTGCATGGTATATAAATGAGCAAACTTTGTTTTGTATTTTCAGTTCTCATTAAGCCAAATCATGTATGCAAATCTTTAAAATGTTTAGTTTTTTATTATGCAATAATTATTTACCATATTTTTTAAAACTGTTCATTGGCATCTGGACTCGCTTCCGTTAGGACCGGTTCCGGGGTTAGAAACCCGGGTTCATTAGCCACTGTCCGGTCACCGGTTCGGTTTTTAAAACTATGGTTGTGCATGTTACAAATTGCATTGCAGAGAGGTAATTGTCTTGCCCCCTTATGATCTTGTGTCTCCTAAGGCAGAAGTTGAGAAAACTTAAGGATGGGCACCAGACAGACTTGTGGCACATCATATTGTGTCAAGTATTATGATAGCAAGAATCGGTTATTGGAAAGAAGCAGAGGCAGTGCAGTGACAGTAGAATACCATGAGCTCTCGTACCGGATTTTACAGGTAGGGTTTGATCTTTTGATGAGCAGTTGTTGTTGATGACCTTGTGCCAGTGTTACAAATAACATAATTGACAGATTGTTTTTGACATTTTTATGATTAATATTGAGCACATGTGGGATCCAGTTTGAAAATATATGAAGCATGGTCCAGACTCCACTATGGTGAATTGAAAATTGAAGCCTTCAAGGCTAGTGGTGGCTTGTTGAGTAGGGTGGCAGGGTGGTGCAAGGTAGAGAGTGAAGTCTCCTTCAATTCGGAGCTTGAGAACACTTCAAGGTGCCAGGGTGGTGTTAGGGCAAGTTGGAGTTTGCAGGACGTTGAAGCGTCCTTCCAGTTGGAGCTGGTAAACCAGGGTGTTGGAGCATCCTTTCAATTAGAGCTATTAAAACCAGGGGGTTGGAGCCTCCTTCCAGTTGGAGCTGGTAAACCAAATGTTGGAGCATTCTTTTAGTTGGAACTGATAAAACCATGGAATTGGAGCCTCCTCCTAGTTAAAGTTGGTAAATCATGGTGTCAGAGCATCCTTTCAGTTAGAGTTCATAAAACCAAAGCATTGGAGCATCCTTCCAGTTGGAGTTGGTAAACTAGGGTGTTGGACCATCCTTTCAGTTGGAGCTGATAAATTGGGGGATTGGAGCCTCCTAGTTATTGTTAGAGAATCTTGGAAGTTGGAGCTTCTTGTTGATGTAATCATTAAAGACCCATATTAAAAACGTTCAGTGGTTTTTCTCCCAGAAAGGTTTCCACCTAAATACCTCTTATGCACTGCCTTGATGTTGTGCATTGTTGAATGGTGTTGTGGATTTATGATTTGATCTAATGCTAATGATAATTAATGCTCTATGAAGTTAAAATTAACTAAGTGAAGTGAAATATTGATTCACCCCCCTCTCAGTATCTCCAACATCCATGCCAAACAGCAACCAACCTCTTTGTTTTGATAGGTAAACAAGGTGGTTGTGGCATTGGTTCTGCACAGTAATGGTCTAGGCTTCTCCTTTTCTACCAGATTTACCATTGGAATTTTCTATTAGTCTATACAAACACTCATGAAGTCTTATTCAAAATCATATCCCCCAACAACTTGTTTTACACTATCTCAAATTCAAGCACAAGATTGTGGGTCAACATTTGAGAATCTAATTCTTCAGCAAATATTAACGGATCTGGGATAGCATTGAGGTCGTTATTTATTGTTTACATTGGCAACTCCTATTGATGTTTCTGCAGTCTGCAGCATCAAGCAGACATTCTCCCGCAAGGTCATGTTGATTTGACTGGGGGGGATTAATACATTCATCGATGGGGGCCGTGTTGATTTGGCTAAGGGTGAATGGCCCAGGGCAATCTTTCTCCCATTAGCTCTGATGTCTGGCTCGAGGAGATTGGCCCACAGTACTCACATCGCCTACTCCAGGATGAAGTGATCTATCTTTTATAGAGCAGGCTTTATTTGTTTATTTAATGGAGTTTTCACCCACCAGTGGAATAGACAATTCCAGTCTAATGTTGAGTTGTAATGTAGGCTCAATAAGTGAAGGGGCTTCTTGTGATGAAGAGCTTCCTAATGGGCCTGTGAAAATTTACAAACAGTTGCAGTGATAGATTTATTTCTCCTACTTATTATTTCAATAAGTTATTATTCAAAAATCTTCTGGAAAATATCGAAATAAATACTATTGCAACATTCACAATTATATATGCAGAGAAATAAATAGTAGAGAACATAAGCACAAGTATCAATCACATGTACACAGTTATTTTTGGACAATTGCCCCAGAAAAACCCAATGTGGGAAAACCGGTGCAGCAGATGAAGGTTTTATTAATTCTTCAGCAAATGATATCTTTACAAGGAAAATATACGACAGATAAATTCGGAACCACCTGAGACTAAATTTTCGGCTTACTCGGACAATTCTCTGACACCTAGAACAGCCCCTGTATGCCCCTACGTCACTCTGTGTGATTCTCTGCGCAGTCCCAACTGGAATGCGTGAGTCTGCGTGGAGACTGCGTGGGGTCTTTGCGCTGCAGCCTCAAGCTGCCTCCAGTGACCCACTGCTGCCCTCCGACCCTGATCTTTATCACCCCTAACCTCCTCCTTCTGCTTTTGCAACTTCTCGCCCTGCAACTCTCCCACTGAGATCGAATTCTACATCAGAATGGATCTCCTTCGGGTTTTGAGTGTTTGCCCAGCTTATTTTCCAAGTGACCCTCAAGCCTTCTTTTATAATATTCCAGTTGGAGAACCAACGGCCCAGATTAAAAGATTAATCAATGGCTAAGATTAAAACTTGACTTGATCCATTTTTTCTAGAAGATTGACACTCTGACTTATTAATACCCTTTAATTATTTCATTTCCCTAAGTTTAGACTTAGGGTCTTCATTAAAATAATTAATTATCTTGATAAGTCTTGAACCGAGTGGAATTTCCACAAATTGCTTTTTGGGTTCTTTGGAATGCTACTGTCCAAGCCTCCCTGCAAAGTTTGAGACTTGGAACACTTCCGGATGCTACAAAACTCAACACTCCCTCTTAGCGAGGAAGGTGTTCCAACAATATGCCTACTACATGCTACTCTGATTCTGAAGCACCCTCTGCGCTACTGATCTCAAGATTCTGCTAACCCCATCTATTGCGCTGCTACCCCCTGTACTGTTGCCTTTGACACTGCCACTATCACTTGTTGCCTTTGTACCACAGCTCCCTCTGAACACTGAATCCTCCATTCCTTCTACTGGAAGGGATTCTTCATCATCCCCATCTTCTCTCTGAAGTAGACAAGCTTTGTCTTTCCTAGAGCCTTTGTGAGGATGTCTGCCACCTGTTCTCCTGTTGGAGTGTACTGCAACTGAAAGCTCCACGTTGCACACAGTCCCTGATGAAGTGACACCGGATGTCAATATGTTTCAACCTATCATGAAACACAAGATTCTCAGAGAGCTTTCTGCAACTCTGGTTATCACATAAAATGTTGGTTGCTTCCATTTTCTAGTTGAGTAGATTTACTAGCAGTTTCCTAAGCCATATGTCTTCACACGAAACTGTGTTGGCTGCCATATACTCTGCCTCTGCTGAACTCAATGCCATGAACTTCTGTTTCCTACTGCACTAGGAAGTCATTCCTGATCCCAGACTGAAACAATACCCACTGGTACTCTTTCAATCAACTGAACTTCTAGCCCAATCTACATCAATGAAACCACTCAACCTGACATCATTGTCACGAGTGTACTTCAATCCAAGCTCGACTATCCCTCAAAGGAACCTGAGAACATGCTTGCCTGCTGCCCAATGTGCCCTCTTAGGTTCCACCATGAACTGACTTAGGGTATTAATAGCATAACAGATGTTTGGCCTTGTATTTACTAGATACATCAATGACACTATGAGTTGTCTGTACAGTGTAGGATCAGCTTCATCATCTTCGGACATGTTGATTTTCCTCCAGTTGGTAATCATTGGAGTGGTCATGGGCCTACAAACCTCCATCTGAAATCTCTTCAGAATCTCTGTAGTGTGTCTTCCTTGACCAAGGAAGATCTCCCCATTCTGCTTCCAAACTTCCAACCCCAGAAAATAGTGCATACGTCCTAGATCTTTCATGTCAAATTCTTCAACCAAATTTTTCTTGCAATCTGTGATGAAGCTTGATGATCCTGTCAAGAACAGATCATCCACATACAATACCAGTATCAAAGGCTTACTCCCTACTCTTAGATAGTAGAGATTGGAATCTGCATCACTCTTGACAAATCTCATCTTCTGCAAGTAGCTGTCAATCCGACCATACCAGGCTCTAGGAGCTTGCTTCAGTCCATATAATGTTTTCTTCAATCTGCACACATGAGTTTTCTGATGATGTGTCTCAAAGCCCTCCGGTTGTTCTATATACACCTCTTCTTCTATCACACCATTCAAGAATGTCGTCTTGACAGCCATCTAGTGAATTTCCCATCCCATCTACATAGCAAGGGATATCATGGACTTGATAGATGTGTATCTGGCTACAGGGGCGAAGGTTTCTTCATAGTCTATTCCTTCCTTCTGAGCATACCCCTTAGCCACAAACCTGGCTTTAAATTTCTCAATGCTGCCATCTGCAACATACTTGATCTTGTAGATCCACCTGGATCCTACAACTGATCTCTCCTACGGTCTGGGTACAACTTCCCAGACATCATTTGTCATGATGGAACTGTACTCTTCCACCATTGCATCAACCCACACCTGGTGCTGAGCTGCTTCCCGAAAACTGGAAGGTTCTCCGACTTGAGCAACTAAGGCTTGATACCTTTGAGGCTGCTTAAGTTGTCTCTTCTCATTTCGGGGGATTCTGACAAAACCCTCTACATCCTTCAAAATCTGTCGAAGTTCCCTACTCGTTCTTCCACTAGTGGTGGGTGGATTTACTGGCTCTCCTTCTTGCAAATCCTCAGGAGACCCATCCTTTGGATCACTATGCCTTGGAGAGGCAACTAAATTTTCTGTTGTTGGTTGTTGGGGCTAGACCAAAGGCTCTTCCTCTGACTAAGTAGCAGAAGGCAACTCTCGAGATCTTCTGAAGGCTTTCTCCTCCATGAACTTCACATCTCTTCGCACCATTACTTTCCTGCTCTCAGGAATGTAGATGCGATAAGCCTTTGCATTCTCACTGTATCCTACCAAATACCCCTTTTCAGCAGTCATCTCCGACTTCTTCCTCTTCTCACTGGGTACATGACAGTAAGTTGTACTGTCGAAGATCCTAAAGTGACTCACTTCGGGCTTGCTGCCAATGAAAATACTTTTTGGCATGATCTTTCCCAGCGCAATGTGAGGAGTTTTGTTCTGAATGTAGACAGTTGTATTAGACGCTTCAGCCCATAGAAATTTAGGCATGTCTTGGTCATACAGCATAACTCTGGTTGCTTCAATAATATTCTGATTCTTTCTTTCGGCCACTCCATTTTGTTCTGGAATGTATGGAGTTTTTCATTCTCTTTTGATGCCTTCCCTTGCACAGAATCCAGTGAATTCTTTATCTATGTATTCACCTCCATTATCTGATCGCAATACCTTGAACCGCTTCCCTGTCAGATTTTCCACCAGAGCCTTGAACTCTTTAAATCGACTGAAGACTTCATCCTTGGTCTTCAAGAAGTAGATCCAAGTTTTCCTGGAATGGTCATCAATGAAGGTGACGAAATATTCGGCACCGCTAAGAGCTCTAGTGGACATCGGCCCGCAGATATCTGAGTGTATTAGATCCAACACACTCTTGGCCCTATTATTGCTTCTCTGATATGCTCCCTTGGCATATCCCCAATACGCACCCCTTGCAGACATCATCCCGTTTGGTGCTCAGTTCTGGAACACCTGTGACAGTCTTTTGGAGAGTTCTTAACGCCCCATGATGCAAGTGCCCCATTCTTCTGTGCCATAGCTCATTCAGGTCTGTTTCATCTGCGCTACCAACTAGTGCCATTGGAGAATCAAGCTGCAGCTTGTACAGCTTGTTGCTTCTTACCCCGATCTGTGCCTTCTTCTTCCAATTGGGGTGCTTGACGTAGACTCTATTGCCAATAAAGTAGACGTCATATCCTCGGTTTTGAAGCTGTGACACTGAGAGTAGATTCATCCTCAAACTCGGCACATGCAGTACATTAGTGGCCTGGATTCTGTTCCCTGCCTCAGTCTGAAAAAACTACGGTACCTCTCCCAATGGGAGTGCACTTTGCTTTATTACCCATGGTTATTTTGAAATTCAGCTGCTCTTCTTGGTAGTCGGAAAAACAATCCCGTAGTCCCGTCATGTGAGCAGAGGCTCCGCTGTCAATATACCAAACATCTGAAGACGCAGTGCTCGATACACAAGCAAAATCTTCCTTTAGTCTGGATGCCAATACACATACATCGTGATCCATCTGTTCTATCATGCTTCTTCCCCCTCCTGGAGAACTGCGTGAACCCTTCTGCACTGTTGCTGCAACAGTAGATCTTCATTCACTGATAGATGCCCCCTCCCTGTTATTCATCTCTGGCTCTGATACAATGTGAAAATTTACAAACAATTGTAGTGATAGATTTATTTCTCCTACTTATTATTGCAATAAGTTATTATTCAGAAATCTTCCGACAAATATCGAAATAAATACTACTAAAACATTCACAATTATATATGAAGAGAAATAAATAGTAGAGAACATAAGCACAAGAATCAATCACATGTACACAGTTATTTTTGGACAATTGTCCCTTGAAAAACCCAATGTGGGAAAATCGGTGCAGCAGATGAGGGTTTTATTAATTCTTCAACAAATGATATCTTTACAAGGAAAATATATGGCAGATAAATTCGGAACCACCTAAGACTGAATTTCCGGCTTACTCGGACAATTCTCTAACACCTAGAACAACCCCTGCATGCCCCTGCGTCACTCTGTATGATTCTTTGCGCAATCCCAACGCTGGACTGCGTGAGTCTGCGTGGGTCTTTACACTAATGCGCTACAGCCTCCAGTGACCCACTGCTGCCCTCCGGCGCTGATCTCGATCACCCCTGACCTCCTCCTTCTGCTTTTGCAACTTCTCACCCTGCAACTCTTCCACTGAGATTAAATTCTACATCAGAATGGATCTCCTTCGGGTACTGAGTGTCTGCCCGGCTTATTTTCCAAGTGACCCTCAAGCCTTCTTTTATAATCTTCTAGTTGGAGAACCAACGGCCCAAATTTAAAGATTAATCAATGGCTAAGATTAAAACTTGACTTGATCCATGTTTTCTAGAAAATTGACACTCTGACTTATTAATACCCTTTAATTATTTCATTTTCCTAAGTTTAGACTTAGGGTCTTCATTAAAATAATTAATTATTTTAATAAGTCTTGAACCGAGTGGAATTTCCACAAACTGTTTCTGGGTTCTTTGGAACGTTGTTGTCTAAGCCTCCCTGCAAAGTTCAAGACTTGGAACACTTCCGGATGCTACAAAAATCAACAGAGCCTCTACTCAACATTAGAGCTCTATATAAATAGACATGCATGTGAGGAGGCACTACATCAACATAGCAAGCTCAATCATATATTTTCTACTAGAGGAGAAATTTTAGCTAAGGAGAAATCTATTTTATGGGTTCATCTTTCATTTTTCTTCATCATTCCATCTCTGCTCTTGGAGGTCACACGTGTGAGGGTTTGCCCATAGTTTGACCAGTCTTTTTGACTTATCTGTATAGTTGCACGTATTTGGGTTTGACCAATGTTTTGATTGATATGTACAGTCGCACGTGTGAGAGTTTGATAGTAGTTGACCAGTGTTGACCGCAAACAATTTGACCACAGCACTCTGGGCCACATATTTTAGAGTTGACTTTTGAATGGTTTAACTAGCATTGACCAATAGCAATTAGACCAAGTTTGACTCGTGATTTGACTTGTAATGTTGGAACAGATTTCTAGACAAATTCTATGTAAAATTTCAGTCCCCACTTCGATTATCAGTTTTCCCTTATCACTCCATGCATTTAATGTTAAATCCAAGCATGATAAAAACACTAAAATCTAGAAATGAAATTTGTTGCTGAGAATACAAATTTGGAGATTTTACTACTACTAGAAATACTGGAAATAAATGCATAGAAAATTAAAATAGCTACACACGGAAAATAACACAGTTATTTTTGGTCAATGTGACCTTGGAAAAACCCCCTACAACTCTTGGGGAAATCCAGTTTAAGAGCTCTTCTTTATTTCTGAAAATCTTTTACAGAGAAAATGAAATACACAGGAAGATTCCAACATTCACAAAATACAGACTTATCTCGATTTCCGTGCATAAGATCCACCTCGAAAATCGTGCCAACAGAAAACTGCTCAAACAAAAAAATTACAGCAATAAATGCTGTACAATCTGCCTCAGTTTTTGTCCCAGAATGCAGTGTACAACTTGTACGAACTGTACAGATTGTACGGAAAAGGTACAACATATTTCCTCCTTGAAAATCATGCCTAGCTCTGTGTCGAAAATCATGCCTTCAACTTGCTGTCTCTCTTCCTTGAAATTTGTGTCGTCCCTCCTTGGAATGCGTGCCAAAACATTGATGTATGGACTGCTGTTTTGGAATGCATGTCAAAACTGCTGTTGTACGGTTCTGCTGTAAATTCCTCCTTGGGATGCGTGCGAAGGTTTGCTGTTCTCCTTCACTTCCTCCTTGCCTCCTTGCTCTCTCTTGCTTTCTCTCAAATGCTCATGAAAGAATAATGTGATCTTTTCTTCTTCTCTCCTTTTACCCTAAACTAAGTGACTTTGGAGTGATCCCTAGATCTAATGGTTGAGATAGCTTTAGATCAAGCGCTGAAAATAAATGCACATTATTTTCACTTTTCCTATTTAATCACTCACCCACTTAAATAAAGAGCCACTTAGCCTTTTATTTCCATAGTCACTTTTTCACTTTGTAATTCTTCATTGACTTTAATAAAGTCACCTTTAAATTAGAATGTAACTTTATCACTTATAAAGTCACTTTAATATTAGACTGACTTTACCACTCATAAAGTCACTTTTAAGAGAAGAAGTGCAATAGAGTGGACACTATTCCCTAGGCAAAAGATCAAAGCCATGGGGAACCACTTGTCCTCTGGTACCCAAAACTTAGCATTTTAATTTGTTAACCTTGCTGAAAAAACAATATCTCCTTAAGAAAATTTGTTGGGTTTTCTCCTGGATCGGGTTTCCCAGGGTAAAAATATTGTGTCTATTGTGCATGACTATCATTCTATGATCTTTATTGTTTTCACCGCATTTACAGTTGAGATTTTCTAGGTGTAATTATTCAATGATAACAGTGGCATGAAAAATAATGATTGAAAATTCATTAGGAGGTAATTATCAGATAATAAAATTGTATCTACTGCACATGCTATAGAATTTCAACATGGTATCAGAGCTCTATTAAAGATCAACCATTATTTCAACCTCAGATTTTAGTATTCAACAGCTTGTACAAATTTCAGATCTCTTGTCAAGACGGTGCCCAATCTTAGAGTAAAAGTCATGTTCGATGGTGCTACAGATTTCAGATCTTGGAAGACCGAGGTCCAGGATACTCTTTGTCTTGGATGAAAATGAAATTTTGAATCATGTGAAGGAAAATGTCTCAGAACTAAAAGGTGTTGAGGAGAAAACCAAGCATAAGAAGAATGAAGCAAAGGTTAAGAGGATCTTGATAGATTCCATAAAGGACCATTTGATTCCACATGTTGCTGAGTTGAAGACTGCCAAAGAAATGTATGATGCCTTCATGGGATTATTCGAGACTAAGAACACTAGCAGGAAATTAGCCTTGATGCATTGGCTCCGTTGTATCATGATGTCCACATCAGATTTAGTTGCCACTTATCTCATGAGAGTCTCCTAGTTGAGAGATCAACTTAAAGCCATTAGAGATGACATTGATGATGCAGAGCTTGATACAGTGACTCTTAATGGATTTCCTTCTTCATGGGATCCATTTGTACAAGGTATTAGTTGCCACTTTTGACTGATTGTGTCCAAGAGGAAGCCAAATTGTTAACTATATATATATTATTATTGTTATATTATAAACAAAATATATATATGTCTTCTGTCAATTGTTGAGCGTATTTGTTCTAGGCATTTCGATATAAAAAATTTCATGCATTCATTGGAAACATTGAAGAGTGCTTCTACTATCTAATTTTGCACAACTAATATTAGAGACAAATGACAAGCACACACAATTTTAACACTATGATTTTTGGTCAAGATAACCCTGGAAAAACCCCACTGCCTCTTGGGGAAAACCAGTTATAGAGAAGGAATTTTATTTGCTTCGTTGGAGAAATTTTTACAACTAAACAAATATAAGAGAAATTCTACCTATCTCTCCCTTGAAGAAGCATTTTGAAGTCTCTTTTACAATGGAAATTTTGGGTTGTTTTGTCTTTCACACAATACTCTCCTTCCAGCAAAATACTTTACCTCCTAGGCTCCTCCTTCAACTCAAAAAATCGAACTTCTATCACTGTCAACAGCTACCTAAAAATCGGGCTTACATCAGTGTATTTATTTATACAGACTGAATCTGGCTGTTATTTCCCAAAGAATCACGTTGATGCACCCTCAAAAATTCTGCTTAAGACTCACAAGTTCTCTCTCCCAAACTGTCCTGAGATTCTCCCTGAGATAACCCAAGAATCTCATTGTAGAATGCAAAGATACGAGCAAACTATTCCAAAGATGAAGTGTAGTTCTAGAGCTTTGGCTCACGCTAGGAAATGACAAAAAATAATTCCATAGTTCGACCTGTGAGATGACAGAGGATGCTACCTTGATGTGCTCCCTACTCTACATTGACTCAGCGTCCTTGGAACTCAATTTGTTGTAGCTCCTTTCTCTACTATATGATTTCTCCAAGATTATTCCCCCTTTCTCTTTTCTCCTCTTCCCAATGTTCTCATGAGAATAATGAGCCTCCAAAACTCCTTTTCTCCCTTTTTGTCTCTTGAGAAAAGATTGGAACCCTATCCCTAAGATCTGATGGTTGAGATTTAATCTCAAACCATTAGATCAAGGGTAGAGATGAGTCCCCTACTTGACCCCTCCTCATGTGATCCCCTTTTCTATTAATTAGCTTCCCTAGTACTTTTTGATGTTTTAGTAGCTTGGTCACTTTTTATCTAAAGTGACTTTTAAAATATAAGTCACTTTAATAAAATACAGTGTACTTTGCACATAAACTCACTTTTAAAACACATGTGACTTTAATAATTAAAAGTACATAGTTCTCCTCCACAAAAAAGGTACATATGCCCCCTTGATACTAATAAACACATAATACCACTTAGACAAAAGGTGATTTATGTGTCTCCCTAGGCCAAAAGGAGAAAAGCCTAGGAAACACCACCTTGGTACATTTTCAACACTACCTCTTACCAAGGAAGGTGTTTCTCATCACTCCCCAAATTAATTATGAATAATACAAGCTTGCTCCTTGGTAATGACTTGGTGAGAATGTTTCTTACCTGTTCATCAGTGGATATATACTCAAGCTTCACAGTGCCTCTTTGAACCCAATCTCTGATGAAGTGGTATCTTATCTCAATATGCTTTGACCAGTCATGAAATAGTGGATTCTTAGAGAGTTTAATAAAACTCTGATTATTATAGTATATCATAGTTAGTCTCGGCCTCTAACCAAATAAACCAAATAGCATCTGCGAAGCCACAATGCCTTGCAACTTCCCTGACTAGCTTCCATGTACTCGGCCTCTGCACTACTCAATTCCACTAACCTCTTTTTCATGTTGAACCATGACACAACTACTGAACCCAATGGGAAACAACACTCGGAAGTACTCTTCCTGTCAATAGCACTACCAGCCCAATCTGAGTCTATGTAACCACTCAATTTGACTCCATCACACCTGACAGTCCATACCATAATCCACGTGGTACCTCAACACATGTTTCGCAGCCACCCAGTGCACTCTCCTGAGATCCATCATAAACTGACTCAACGTGTTGACTTTGAAACAAATATCTGGTATAGTGTTGACCAAATACATCAAAGAACTGATCAGTTGATGATACAAGGTGGGATTCACCAACTCCGAATCTAAAGCATGCAGCTTCTTCCAATTGGTGATCATAGGAGTAGCCATAGGCCTGCAACCCTCCATACGAAATCTCCTCAAGATATCACATGCATACCTGGCCTGGCCAATAAAAATATGTCGATCCTCCTGCCAAACCTCCAACCCCAGAAAGTAATGCATCAACCCCATATCGGTCATATCAAACTTTGAAGCAAGATCTCTCTTGCAGTGATGGATGAGTCTATCCTCTCCTATAATAAACAAGTCATCCACATACAGAACCCTAATGGGTGAATTTTCACCAACCATAATGAAATAGAGGTTTGGATATGCATCACTCTTCTGGAAACCCATTTGCTGCAAGTAGGCATATATCCTCTCGTACCATGCCCTCGGCACCTGCTTCAGTCCATACAAGGCTTTCTTAAGCCTACACACATGAGACTCCCTCCCATGAACCTCAAAGCCCTGTGGCTGCTCAATGTACACCTCCTCTTGTATAACACCATTGAGAAAGGCAATCTTCACACCCAACCGGTGAATCCCACATCCCATCTCAATTGCCATAGATATCACTGCTCTAATGGAAGTATAATGAGCAACCGATGTAAAGATCTCCTCATAGTCAACTCCCTCTACCTGTGACAACCCTCGCACCACAAAATGAGCATTGAAATTCTCCATGTTGCCATCTGCAGCATGTTTGATCTTGTAGAACCACCTAGAAGTCACCATTGACTTCCCATCAAGTTGTGGCACTACCTCCCAGACATCATTCTTCATGATGGAGGCATACTCCTCGACAATGGCATCCCTCCAGATCTGTTGACTGACGGCTTCCTCAAAACTGGTTGGCTTTGTCTCCACAACATCTACCACAAAGCCACCCAACCTCTCTGGTGGTCTGCTCTCCCTCACTGGCCACTTAGGTTTCTCCACAACCTCCTGAAGGTTGAGCCTCCTTCTGGGTCTCCCGAAGCCATCTTGGCTTCATCTTCCCTGTAGTAGCCTCCTGTGGTGGTATGTTAAAATCTTCAACTAGTGCTTCTCCTCCTGACAAGGAAGGCTCTACTATAACCAATGGAGATTCTGGACTCTAAGATCTTGCACCTGATGATCCTGCACCAAGTGATCCTACACTCAATGAAATTGGAGTCTGAGACCCTGTCACCACTGAAGTAGATGACCATCTTGATCCTTATGGACCACTTGATGCTCCTAAAACCTGTGGTGTGGCCTCCAACTGAGGAGCTTATTGCTCTACCTGATCAACCTCCCGAGGCCTCCTCAAGGCCTTCTCCTTCTCAAATCTCACATCCCGCCTCTGGACAACTTTCCTCTGTCTAGGAATATATATGTGATAGGCTTTGTTGGTCTCACCATAACCCACAAGAATACCCTTCTTTGCAGTGGGTTCCAACTTCATCCTCTTCTGATCAAGGACGTGTGAATATGTAAGTCACCCAAAGATCCTGATGTGCCCAACTTTTGGCTTCTTGCCGGTAAACAGCTCCTCAAGAGTCTTGCTCCCCAAGACTCTATGTGGGCTCTCGTTCTGCAAATATACTACAGTGTCACATGCCTCAACCCACAAGAAGGTAAACTTCAATCATGCAACATCGCTCTAGCTACACCCACTATGGCCCTGTTCTTCCTCTCTACTGCCCCATTTTGTTGGGGGTTACAAGGCATTATAAACTCCCTCTTGATGCATGCACTCCCACAGAACTCCTTCATCTCCATGGAGGTATACTTGCCCCCATTATCTGATATCAACACTGTGATCTTCCTCCCTAACCGGTTCTCTACAAGAGCCTTAAACTCTTGGAACCTCTTGAAGACCTCATCCTTGGTGTTCAGAAAGAAAATCTAGGTCTTCCTGGAGTGGTTATCAATGAAGATCACATAGTGCTCACATCCAGTCAATGATACATGAGACATAGGACCACAGACATCAGAGTGTACCAAATCAAGGATACTTGCAGCTTTGTTGTCACTACTCACGAAAGGTGTCTTGGTGCACTTTCCCAAAGCACAACCCCTACACGCATCATGATGCTCTGTGATAGAGTCAGGAAAACTTGTAACCATCTCCCTCAACATCCTGAAAGCTCCATGGTGCAAGTGGCCCATCCTCCTGTGCCATAACTCACACAACTCACTGTTGCTGGTCCATGCCACCAGCTTTAATAGGCTAAAACATAAGCCTGTAAAATCTCCCAATACAAACTCCAATCACACGAGAAGACTCGATATTGGATCTTCTGAGATATATCAATACTTGTCCCTTTCGAACAACACCTCATAACCCCTATCCTCCAAGATAGAGAATGATATCAAGCTCTTCCTCAGCCCCAGAACATAAAGAACATTTGTCACCTTCAAAGGAGGCAATGACTCCCTCTGAAATGATATTGTCCCCACTCGTGTTGCTCTAACCTTGGAGTTATCTTCAAGCACAATCTACAAGTCAATATCATCCTCTAAGAGACTCGTGAAGTGCTCTATAACTCCGGTCATATGGCAGGATGCTCAACTATCAACGAACCATGCACAGGAAGATGTAACATGATTGGCTAAACTCACCACCAAGGAAAACTCATCACCTTTGTTGATAAGCCAAACTCGGTGTCAAATATGAAATTTCTAAATAATCCATTCTGCTGCAATTTCCTTCTTCTCTTAGAATCCTTCTTGCCGGGACATTCTCTTCGTTGATTTCTAATGTACCTTGGACAAGTGGTTTCCCATGGGTTAGTCTCTACCTAGGGAAAAGTGTCCAAAATAATTATTTTCCTAAGTGTGACTTTATAAAGTGAAAGTGACTTTATAAGTGGTAAAGTCAATATTAAATTATAAAGTGAAAGTGACTTTATAAGTGGTAAAGTCAATATTAAATTATAAAGTGAAAAGTGACTTTAGACATAAAGTACAATGTGGGTACTTTATTTAATGGGTGAGTTAAAAAATAGAAAGTGAGAATTAAATGCACATTTATTCTCATCTCTTGATCTAAATGAATCTGAGCCATTAGATCTGAGGGTTGCCCAAAAGTCATTTAGGAAAACAAAAGGGGGAAAAGAAAAGAGAGATTGCATTCATTCATTCTTCATGAGCAGATTGGAGAAAGGAGGCTGAGAGCTGGAAAAAAGTTCTGAAAGAGAAATTTGTTGCAGCAAGCTGAAGGAGTGATTTCTGGGCAAAGCTAGGCATGGAAATCAAGGCATAGAAGACAACAGAAGGTACAGTACGAACAGCATTTAATGCTATGAGATACACGCAGTTCGAAAGAAGTTTTTGAGCCAAAAATAAATTAAAATAAAAATAAAAATCCGTACAATACAGTTCACGTCCGTACAGTGCATTTTCAACTTCAAATGGGTACGGAAATCTAGGCAAAGTGGGCACAGCTTTCAAGGAGTTTAGGGTTGAAGAGATAAGTTGTATTTTGCTGTTTTGTTTTGTTTGCAAATGTATTTTTCCTGAACTTGAAAGATAAATAAATTTGAAGAGCTCTCTAACAGGTTTTCCCTAGAGAAGATTGAAGGGGTTTTGCCTGGGTCTAAGTTGACCAAAAATCTGTGTAATTTTTTTGTGTTGCTGGTCTGTTTATGTCCATATTTTTTTTAGCATGTGTCGACAGTCCCATGTGTTTTAATCCGAAAAGAAGAAGAATCTTTATGTTTTTGGCATCTTTTGTTCACACGTGCTAGATTCCAGGGCATCCATACAAGTTGCAGTGCTAAAATTCTCTGACACTGCAGGGCCGAAATTTTATGAAGTTGGGCCGAAATTCTTAAGTTGGGCAAGTTTTGAAGTTGTTGACCTTATGAAGTTTGACTTGTTTGAGGAAGGTTTCTTTGGAGGGCTGACTTAGTGCTTGAGGAGGTCTTGATCTTGGTTTTTGGGTCTTGAATGTCTCACTTTGAACTAATTCTATAAGAAGAGAAGAATTTTTCTGGGTTTTCCCCTAGCTTGGAGCCTATATCTTGTGTTCCTTTGTTCTTGTGATCTTCATGTACTTTATGGTTTTGATAATTGCTTGATGAAGAAGATAAAATAAAGTAATTAAACACCAACAAATCTCACAAGTAATTATCAAGTTAAGAGGAATCAACCCTAATTTGCAGTACCTTTGACTTGTCAACAGTTTCGAGTCTCGACCCACACATGTGGGCTATTAGTGGCTTATTTTATTATATTTAGCTATTGGGTTGGCGTGTAACCCATTTTCTTCGTGTACAACCGAAATTGAACTTGTTATATGGCTTTTATACAAATTAATTTTAGTGATTGACCTCATATAAATAGAGGATTACTCCATTCTCTTTTCTCATCGTCAGTCTTGGATTTTGACCTTCTTCAAAGAGCTCAACTGAGCCTACTGTAACTCACTACTCATAAAGATGTGATATTTTTGGAGCTACTGCTATTGGAGAATGATTTTTGTCTTGGAGATGTCTTTTGGGATTGAAAGAAGGCCATTTCTTGGAAGAATTGTAATTTTAATTGCATATTTTTATTGTTTTTCGTGTGATAAATTTTTCCATGTTTAAATGCATTTAATTTATGGAAAATATTGCTTGATTATTGCATGTTAAGTTTAACTTCCTTGAAATCCATATGGGACCTCCTAGAAAGCGTCCCTTATTTGAATTCTCCACTCACAAAAAAGATAGCTAGGGTTTATCAAGTGAAAGGTAGGGTTTTCCCCCTTAGTCCAAGCATTTTTCACTTTCTCTTAAATTTAGCCATAAAGACTACATCGACCAAGTAGGAATAGACACTAGGAATCTTTCTGTTGGTAAAAATTCACAAAAAACTTCAATATTTTCTACCCTTTTATTATCTAGTCCTTTAAGGCACGCTGCTAGGGTTGGTTGGTAGGGATGAATTCAATTAGGGCAAATACTTGGATGGATGTTGAAGCTGAATTAGCTTGAATCTTAAGTGATGATATTTATCACTTAAAATGTAGCACTTTACATGGTTGAATTTGCCCTAGTAGGGCTAATGGCATCCTCCCTAAGCAATTTGAGACCTCAAACATCCCCAACCTCAACTAGGGCTTCAACTTAGGGCTTAATATGAAGGTTTGCCTTCTCTCTTTGTTGATTAAATCATTTGCAAACCTTCTCTTGGTGCTTGTATGCCTAGGCATTTCTTTGTTGGTCTATATCTTAAAAACCCTTGGCCACATGTGCCTCTTTTAAGGCTTAGTATATGATTCACAGCTCCTTGTCCATTAAAGAATTATCTCTATTTAGCTCTCATTTACAACACCATTAGCCATCTAACTTAGAATATCCTTTAGGTGATTACCGGGAAGCCTCCCTTGTGGTACAATTCCACTAAAGAGTAGGAGGAGGATTGTTGAGGTGACAATGGCAATCCACCTCATTGTTGCAACAATGCTTGGCCTTTGCTTTGTGAGGCCTATCACAAGTCCTACTAGATTTTGAGGCAAGAGTCGGCATTGGAAACCAGCACAGTAAATCCATTTTGTTTTGAGGAGATAAAGTTCTCCCAGACTTACGTGTATGATCAAATTCATCACAATACATAACCCATCGCTCTGGCCAAAACTCCACCTTTTTGTTGGTGTGAGTGACATGGTATATAGAAAGTAGATTTGATCCTAGAACATCAAGAACTTCTCCAAACTCGTTGTTGCTAATAAGGACATTATCACATGTAGAAACTACTAGGGGCGAGTCATTGCCAATGACAACTTCCTCTCCATTATGTTTTCAATGGTAGTTGGAGAGTAAGTGATGGCGTTTTGTCATATGCCTAAGGAAGTTGACAACCCATTCTTGTGAAGAGGACGAGTATGCATTGTGAGAGTCCATAAGGCTCTATTGCCTTTATCAACTCTGATAACAAATCATGATACCAACGTTGCTTTGAAAAAATTACAGTAATTTAGGCAACAAAGAGAGAAAAGGGAGTGCATTGACATAGAAAAAGGGTACATGTTTACGTAGAAATCCTTAAATCTACTGAAAAGTCCAAAAACTGCACAAAAAGGGAGGGTGCTAGTAAAAGAAAAGTGTTGAAACAATTTTTTCTTTTTAAAAAACAAGATAGCACAAGAGGTGATCACACTAGCTCCAATACCATGTTGAGATCATATGAAGACAGTATATCGAAGGTGATATCTCCAACAAACCCTAATCCAACCATCAAACTCGCAGATTTATAACAACACTTTTTTTTTGTCAGTCAAAGATCCTTCATTATATTAACATAAGCATAAAAGTGCAGCATACAAAAAACATCTCAACAGGCCTCTTTCCCTCAATCCAATCAAACTTCTTGAGATTGGGGCTTGGAGGAAGCCATGAGCTACTAGCTTCATGCATTATTTCTGGCGGCCTAGAGGCCATGACATACAAAGAAAAAGAGAACCATAACATCATGCAGCAAATCAGGGGTGGGGGTTGGGGGAAATATAGGTGGAGCTGCGAAATAGCCAACATATTCATGCATATGGAAATCTATATGCTCCACCCTCGCTTCCAGACCGCGAAGGTGGTCGTTAGTGCGCCTATGCTGGCGACGCACATTATCCAATTACTCCATACATTCATTGTGGCCAAATTTAATATCATTAACAAAAGCTACCAGCTCACTGTGGTCGTCATACCTCTAATTTCGTAGGTTGTCCATGTTGAGTTGAATGTTCTAGAGCTGAGCAGCGATAGTCTCCAGCAACGTTGGAGCTTCCACGTGCCCCGAGGAGCCATCAACTTGATCTTTTGTCTCCCAGCTGTCCGACGAACCCGACCAGGCTTCCGCTTCCCTTTCCAACTGAGCAGCTCGCCGATGAATGCCTCCCCCACGACGCGGTCTTCCACGGTGACGCGGCATCTTTGCATGCCCGAAACACTAGAGCGCCCGACAACAGCAAACACCCTCCCAACCCCACACAACAACAAAAAAGACAGTGGCTTCGACCACTGCCCCCCAATCAACTTGTTGGTCGACACCAAATTCCACTCCCCACATCCAGTCAGCACGGGACAAGAGTCCCTCAGCACTTGTCTTAGAAAGCTGGTTGCGGCACCCAAAGCCCTTCACTACAAACTTCACGGCGGAATTCCACCCACGTACCTCGTCCTGCCCAGGAAGGCAAACGCTCAGGGATCTGTGGAAGCCAAGGACAAGGCTTTGGTGTCGAGCAGGCATGAACCACCAGTCACCCACAATACTCGTCCAACGCACACATGCCCTAAGAGAATTCTACACCAGTGACCATAGCAATGCCAAGGTTAAGTTGCCTTGGTATTTCTTCTATCCCCTCCAACGCATTACTCCAAACAGAATGCCAAGTGTTTCCTTCACCCTGGACGTTCCAGAGTCCCAGGGCCCATCCAGCGTCACCAACACACCCCACATTGCGCACCAAACTCGGGTTTCTCTACCTCTCCCCCAAGGCCTAGACCTCAGCGAGGCGCACAGGACCTCCAACACCCTTACCTCTCTACAAAGCTCTACCATCTCCCACCACAGCCAAGCGAGACACCAACAGCTCCAAGGATGGGTTTTAACATCTTGCACTCGTGGATGACAACCTCGCAGGCAGGCTCTGGTAGTCATGTCAATTAAAGGGCAGGATGGGGCGCGCGTGGAGGCCGGACAAGCTCCGCCGCCGTCCCTCCCACCACTTGTCCTGCAATAAAAGCACCCCCATTGGGGATATTTATAACAACACTTAATATGGCTCACAAGATTGAAATTCACATGCCATATCTTCATCCGAAAGAGATCAACCATAACCAAGAACAATCAACCACAAAAATAGAGTGGAATCCCACAATTAGAGTGAATTCTTTAGAAGTACCCTTGGGCAAAGAATGAATGAATGACATGATACAAATAAGGAGTGTAACCTTGCATTTATACACATCCTTTAGTGGTAGGGTGCTAGCCGCAAGAGAGTGACTAAGCCGACCTAGTCAAATATAGAAAATTCCATAAATTGATTAGTTAGGTACCCATGTGTAAGCTCCGTAGAGCTATTTGATCAATAGAATGGCTTGACACATGGCCTCAAGTGAAAATTAACCACATGATCTCAACAAGTACTAGATTTTTTTCATATACGTATTTTTATCATACCATATCATATTTTCGGTACCTTGCAACAAAGTTCAAACCATTACTCCTATTGTAATGAACCTTGCTTTAGCTGATAATTATGTCCAACAGATAACTCAAATGCACTGAAAAATAAAACAAAAAAGTATGGAAAACTTCTTGAAACACTTACCTCGAAAAGGTGATCTAAGAAAAAATGTGACAATGAGCCAGCAGAAATCAGTAACAAGCATTGCAACCTGCTTAGAGATACCTGAAAGCATTTATGAGATCAAAATGAGAGAAGATTGACAAAATTGCACCTCTACAATTAGAAGAAACCCTCCTATTTTATCTTTATTTACTCTCCTTCAGATGTTTTATCTTTTTTCTTCTGGCAGTAGGCAGTGGGACAACAAGGAAATCAAAGACAAAAATGTCACAAGTGAGGTGAACATCTTACATACCATATATCTATTCTATGTCACCTAAGCATGGAGTACCAGGGCCTACTTCAGTGGTCAGCCACAAGAGAATATACGAATTTGGACATATATCAATGGATGACTTCACCCAAATTTGCCCAATAAGCCATCTATTGTGCATATAAAACTGACTTGAAACCTAATAACGTAGCATCGAGACGGGAATGGGAAAAAGAACAGGAAAGTGAACAAAAGGAAAGAAACGGGTCTCCTGTACAGGTTCTGGTAATAGGAAGTTATTTTCTGAAACCATACTGAGTCCAGCACAGCATTCTTTGACTAATTTACATAGTTAATACAATGAGCACCTCCAGTAGTTGCTCACTGCATTGCAATATAGAATATACTTACACAATACATATATTCAGATAATATCTATATAGAAAGATAGATAGATAAATTGCATACCTTCAAAAGATCTAAACCCTACGAGCAACATATTGACCTTCCTAAAGATGGCCTACTCACCCCAGATAGAGCGCTGAGGAAGCCCTTTTTCAGTGCAACTTTCGAGACCCAGCTGTAAAATACTGAAAGAGGAATACCAAGGATAAGAATATAATAGAAGGGATCATGAACGATATCCATAATTCTTGATCCCAGGCTTTGGCCCATTCCAATAGTAGAAGTTAACCATTCCGAAAATGAACCGATATCAGGACCCAGAAAGGCATTGACGGCATAGATGAGGCAATGGTGAGGTGTGAATCTCCCTTTGGAGACACTCATGAGTCCTGTACCGACTGCAAGGGTGTACATCAGATGAGGCCCAGGACCTGGCATGTTTAACTCTTATGTCCCTCCCTTCCACTGTTAAAAGAAAAATCAATACAGCACAGTATCAAACTAATGAATAAACACACAAAATTCCAGCTGCTCCATATAAACTAAAACCCAAATGCCTATGATAAAGCCCCTTATCTAATCTAATATACACCGATTTCACTTGCGACTTCAACTGGGGGAGAAAGAAACGTGAAATAATACAATTACAACGAACTTGACACAAACTTAAACCCCAAAGGAATTCATAAGACAAGTAATATAACATTATGCTGCAAGGAAAAAGCATTCGTTGCGATTGCATTACCTACCCAACAGTCTCTCCTCCTTCAGTTTTTTCAGGTAATTATACAGGGATCGATACTCTGCAAGAGATGAATTAACAAACAAAAACCCAAATGCCAATGATACCCACCTCAATTGGATATTTACATTGATTTATTTTTTTCATCCGTGATAGAAGAACAACCCAGATGTTGTGACCAGAATTGTGTGAGGCTAGATCAACTCATCGAGTTTGATGGAAGAATGACTTGGATGTTATCATTAAGAAAAATGACTTGGATATTGTCATGGAGATTGTGCAGGGCTTATTGACCTGAATACACAGAGCTTATCGAACCTAAATACCCGGTGAGACAGTTTTTTATCCTCCATATTCTCACTTCCTATCCAATCCGGCTCCTCACATAAAATTAGAAGTTAAATTATTAGAAATAAATCCACACAACCTGCACTTCAGAATTCCAATGTAATTTCAATCGAGAGATAAAGAAACATGCAATAATACAGGAATTCGGCACAATCTTAACCCGAAGCATAAGATAGTGCTGCAAGGAGAAAGAAATCGTTAGGATTGCAGCACCTACCCAAGAGCCTTCAAAATCTTATTTGGATCGAAACCGTAAAGTAAACAAAAACCAGACTTTATTAACGTAATTATATGGGCATCGATGCCGCAAACGATGACTTGGGTATTTTGTATTGATATTCAGTTCCATTTTCTTAATTCCTGAGTCGTTTTTTATTGAGAGTTTTTTTTAAGTAGGAAAATGTTTTATAATATTAAAGGTTACCACTTTAGTTTCTATTGAGTTAATCTTGGTTTTCTTGATATAGTATGAAGATGTCCTAGTGAAACAACACTATCATGTATAAATAAAATTGGACCATGTCAAAGAATTTATTGATAATTTGTATTAAGGAAATATTGTTTGTTTTTGTTAATGCTTTTGAATTTTACTTTACAACCAATCATAAAAGTGTTAGGTCATGTTTGATAATAGAAAAGTTATTTAAATTTAAATAGTATCTCAAAAATAAACAATATTTTTTTAATTATCATTAATATTATTTTTAATTGGGTTATGTGTTTTTAATAAATGTATAGGTTTTTTTTTTTAACTAGAATTGGAAAATATATTATATTAGAGAAGACACTAACAAATACAAATACATATAGGAGCAATACAAGGCGCATCTACTTCATCAATTTTGAACAAATATGGATGTTAAAACAAAAGGCAAACCTTCCTCTATCAAAATGAAAAAAGAAGGGATCCAATTCTAAACTTTTCAAAGCTTAATTTTGTTGTTTCTTGGTTACTAGAGTAAATTTTAGCAATTTGTTTACACAAGTAATACAAAACATAATATAATCAAGAATTGAACAAAATGCACCCCACTCTAAACCCAAGGGAATTTAGTGTTTTACTAAGAGTTGAAATTTATTTCTTTACGGTCTTTCCTACCTCTTGTCAAAGGAGGGGAGAGACATGATTTTCTCTTTGCCACTTCTAAAAAGGATGGAGAGGATGGGGCATTATTTCTTGCCCTATGTTTCTCTTTTTTGCTAGTGAATCTCCTGTGTCTAAAATTGGGGCCTTATCTTGAGAAATTTTTGAACCTAAACAAGAATTACATCAACTTTTGGAGAATTTGCATTCACTAATTGTACTGAAATTGATGTTGGCTTTGGATCTTAAACCTATTTAACTTCAATATAGGATTATAGAGTTCTAAATCTATTATTGGAGTGAGATTCGAGCTTGGAGGGAGGTTTGGGCATGAAGGCTGGCTGAGACCCCCTTAGAAATTGATTCTCTCTTTCTTGAAACTTGCTTAAATCCTTGTTCATCATTGTTCTAAAGAGTTGGATTCGTCTTAGAAAGTGGCAAAGAACCATTGATGATCAAATGGCTTTTTTTAATGTAACCACCCTCCTCTCACATTTACCCAAGTTAATTGGTCCACTTGGATAAACATGCGATGAGAGGCCACTATGATGTGATTCAACCTCCTAGGTCTCCTTAAGGAAGTGGAACCAAAGGAACACAACAAACTGACCATTCACACATCCTACAGAACCTCCAAGATCCAACCAACCTTTCTAGGTGACCAACCCTTGAGGTAACTTGACATTTTACTTACTTAGAGCCTCATACGCTCCCATGACATGGGCATGCATGCAACTGGGACCCTTCAGTCGCTCCCACAGCAAGGGTATGCAAGCGACTGGGACCCTCCAGTCGCTCCCACAGCAAGGGCATGCAAGCAACTGGGGTCTTTTTTAGCTAGTTTTGAGCTTGCGACCCCCAATTTGTGCCACTTTTTCAGGACCAGGACTCAGGCCACTTCCCAAAACTTCATGAAACTTCCATAAATGAAAGGTGACATCGAAACATTGACACTAATGCAAATACTTGAACAAGGACTTGATTGGACCCCTACTATCCATGACAGGCATTTCGCCAAACATATCACAAAGATGTAATCTATAGGTCATAACAACATATCTAAGCATAGGGGTCTCATACTTTTCTGAGAATCGCTGAGAAGCTTTGATGCCTTATCACATTAGTTGCATTATCATCTATTAGGTCACATATTCATTGTTCATTCATTTACAATTCAAAATATGATGAGAGCCATACATCATCACTACCATAAAACATGATCATAACCAACATATCGACAATAGAAATAATAAGGGTATAACAGTCATATAAACCACTTAAACACAAGTACATTTACCCATCAAATACAAGAGGAAAGAGCACTTATTAATATATGCAAAATGCAACCAGGTATGGTACTTCCACGTACCACCCGACCATAGACTAGGTTGAACCAAATCTCTCTTTCAGCAAGTCACCCCCGTGCCATATTCCAAGCATGAATGTGGGATCTCATGGAACAATCCAAATAAAACCAAAACAGGGCTTTCAGAGCCCAAACCACCTCAACCTTCAACCAGTGATTCCACCTCACGATCAGACATCACTAACCATCAAAAGATTGGCCTCTACCCAAAATTTCTAGGGTTGTAGAGCGCGTCTTCCAATCAGGGCTTGCAGGACTAGTCACTCAACCCACAACTGTCGTCGGGCTTCCAGGGCGTTTGTCCAACCAGGGCTTCTAGGACTAGTAACTCAACCCACCAAGGGTTTCCAAAGTGTTTTTCCAACCAAGAATTCCAGGACTAGTAACTCAACTCAAGTTGTTACAGGGCTTCCAGAGCGTTTTTCCAACCAAGGCTTGCGGGAACTAGTAACTCAACCCACAGCAAAAGGTACATGAGAACCAACCTGATCTCAATCTGAATGTTAGTTTTGCTATGCTAATTTCATCTTTAGAATTATAATTAAATTTTTTATCACTTGTTTTATGTGCATAGGTTTCCTTGGTGTTTGTGAGTGTTAAATCAGGTAAATTTATCAAGTTTTTATGTTAAATTCAAGAGCATAAAACACTAATAACAAATGTTGAACAACAAAAATAACATGTACAACAAACCATCACAATGATCCGTTAACGCAGTGTTTTGATGAAGGAGCTCACCCCTCCTGGGCTACATCTCCTTGGTCCAGCTTCCATGGCTTGGGCCTCTATATTAGCTCAAATGTGAAAAAAAAAAAAAAAAAAATTACGTTCACCTACTACTCCTGAAACCCGCTTCAATGTGTTTTGAATGTTCAAATCATCCAAAAATGACTCTTCTTGCTCTCAATTTGGTCGAATTTTGCAAAAGTTATGGCCAAAATAGTTTGGCCTAGGAATTCTCCACTAACTAGAGATGTCTCCAATTAAGGCTGCTAAACTTGGGGTTGGCACCGAATTTGGAGGACCGCCAAACTAAACTGCAATTTAATTAAGTGTAAGCGTGGTTTAACTTTGGATAAGTATGGTTTAGTGCTATAAGCGCATTTAACACTAATCACGCAATAGCATATGTGATTAGCGTAATAATTATGGTTTATGGGTATTAAACCTGCACTTAAACGTTAATCCCGCACATTACATAAACTCCGTCGTCGGTTATGGTGTAATGGTCATGTGGGGAAGGGGTTGGCCTGCAGGGCTATCCCCCTCCATTCCCCCACGGGTTGAACTTTATGTCTTGAAATATAACTTGTGCACATAATTGTTAAGAACCAAAGTCGTGGGCTATAGGTAATCCACTTCGCTCGCTTAGGGGAGGTCGTCGACCCCCAACCCCCACCCTTCCGCCATTGTTAATTTTTGCCACACAATACAATAATACCTTCGAACTTTAATACAAACTCGAACTTTGGATATATGATAATTCAGACCTTTGGCATAGTTAAAATGCGGACTTTGGAAACGTATAAATATTTTGACCACCATATGAATATAATTCGACCATAGCATAAAATGCAATTCGGACTTCAACCTTGTTCCACCAAAGGGGGCACGTGGCAACCCCCCGGCTACACCACGTGTTAACCTCTGGTTGGACTGTCCCAATATTAAAAAAAAAAAAAAAAAAATCAAATTCGACCTTAGGAGACACACATACAAAAAAACAAATTCACCTCTCCGCGAATCCTGCAGTGACACTTTTCACAGTGTCATTAGGCGAAAATGACAGAATATTCCTAGAATATCCTTTTTCTGTTCATTGGGCTTCCATGTCACCATTCTGTCATGTTCTGCGATTTTTTTTATTTGTTTAGGAAAACGAACAACAGGCTCTATCTTCTTCATTCGGACTCTGTTTTCGATGAAACGAATTGCGTCAAATTCCTAGCAACGAGCTCTTCGTTGTCATTCAATTTCTATTGGATTTTGAGCACTTTCATTTTTGAGCTTTCACACCGAGCACCTGATCACAACCAGAAAACCAAAGTAAAACCCACAACACTGTGGTTATCCAGGAAATGGCAAGGCTAGGAAAAAATCCATTATCAATCCAAGCAATCCTCCATGCCAATGACATATCATAACCAAGAAACCATATGCATATTCCATGCATGCCAAAACTACCAAGGAAATCATACATGCAACTCGACACCTACAAGAAAAACCCGATGTAGTTGTTGATCCTAGTGTCCTCTTGCATTTTCATGCTCTCCTTTTCCTTCTTGCTCCAAAATCCCAATTATGTCACACTCCTCCAAGAGTTCTCCAAGAAAACTCCAAGTGTCCAAGAGTATGAGAGAGAGAGAGAGAGAACAAAATGAGAGCTCCAAAACTGAACTGAAAAAAGTCTTTGAATTGATCCTCAACAGCCTTTTTATTAATGAGGCCTCTATTTTCTTAATTTTCCATTATTTTTCTTTCATTTTCCTCCTCACATGCAACCTGTTACCTTTCACTTCTTTTTTCTCCTATTTTCCATTATTTTCATAAATAAAATGCCAATAAATGTCTCATGCATTTCCAAAGCCTTTGCCATTACCTTTTCCAATTTACTTAGCCATTAATTAATCATAAATGATCCCCATCACTATGCTTTTTCCCAATATTCAGCTTGGAATACATGTCCCATGACCTTGGTTAATATTTTTCCTTTATTAACTTTATTACGTGGATTTTTGACTAGGGTTGTTACATTGAATTTCCCATGCTCATGGTAAGTGTTACATTTTGTTACATGTCATTTTGTCACATCCAATCAAATTACCTTAAAACCGGATTAACTATCATCCATTCACACTTTGCAATCATTCCTTACAAAGGCAAAAACATATCCTTTCCAAAAGTTCTAATAATCCTCGAATACACTAGCTAAAATCCCTATTATTTAGGACCAACACACTTTCCTTTAATGCAAACTGCGATGTGGCGATTTCCACACATACAAACTATGTTGGTGAAAATAGGTTGCCTTCTTAATAAGTGCGATGATAGCTGGAAATTAGTTATAAAAAAAAAATCGAAGGTTCTCTCTCTAGAAGCTTTGAAGGTGGTTTTAACCATTTATTGTTGGATCGAATCTAAAACTTCTAATCGTGAGGTCTTATATCTTATCCCCTATAACTTACCTCCCCCTTATGTGGATCTAAGCCCTATAATGGTAAATCCCAAACCAGCTCATTTACCCTATAGATTCACTTCCTCCCATAAATTATTGGTTGGCTTTTGGAGACTCTTAGTTGTGCCCTCGTGTTGTTGATTTGTGCATAGAAGTCCATCATCCATCCATGTGCTTGAGGTGTGATTGAAGGCTTGTTATTGTTACAAAGGAAGGACAAGATAGCTAGGAGAGATCTTCAAGGTCAAGGCCTACAAGGGTTGTAATATTCCCCTACTTTATTAATACAAAAGTGCCTTGTTTTCCTATACATTATGTCTGATTTATGCATATATAGAACATGAATCCTTGGCTTCTTGTTTAGAGTTGTTTGTATATGTTATTTGTATGTTTTGGTTCTCTTACTTGTTTTAGATTTTTTGCAGGTTCCACTTTTAGCAATTGGAGTTGGACTTGAAGCTTGCAAGCAAGGAGAAGGAGGAAACTTGCATTTGATTCCAAGTAGGTATTCTTCCCATATTTCAAACTTCTCTAAGGATAAACAATGCAGTTTTGTCTTGGTTGTTTCTAGATCAAACCACTAGATCTAGGGAGATTGCATCTATCTGCAGAATGAATTTATCCATAAAACAATTTTAAATGGAACCTACTCATAATCAAGAAACTAAAGATGCCTTCAGCCCTCTAATTCAAGCTAGATCACCTTAGGGAATCCCTTATCAAAGTCTATTTCCGCGCATATTCTAGCACAAGTGAGAATACAAATCTTGTGTTATGCATGGATTATATAATGACCCAACTTGATCCTGATCCTGTGGGGAGGCCCCCAAGATTTGAAAATTTGAAATGCCAAAAAAATAGGAGAACACACAGTAAACAAAACCACAAAGAAACATTTTATTAAAACAAAGAATAATTGTAAAAGCTACATTGTGGTGGACAATCTGTCCTTTTAAAAATGTGACTTGTTACTTATATCCTTTTTTAGTTACAATACCACAGGTAAATTCCATGGGTGGATAAATATCATGGGTGGATGTCGCTTACAGTACCATGAGTGGATAAATACCATGGGTGGATGAATACCATGGGTGGATGCCACTTTCCATCCAGATCATTCCTCCCCCCTCAAGAAGCAATCGTCCCCATTTGATCCAGACTTATGTAGGAACCCAACAGAACACAGAAATAAAAATAAAAATAGAGATGTAGCAAAAATAAATTATCGTTTCATTAATATCAAAGAACTATAATATGCTTACATACAAAATGGAAATAACTACCTTGGGAAAAGGTAGCTTATCTCTAAGAAGATATGTGGCGGCTACATGCCTCTAAACTATGTTACAATGAGGCTCAAGGGATTTTTTTACTATTGAAAACCAAAGGGAAACCCTAAACAACCAAAAACCTAAAACTAGGATATGGAACGCCAGGAGTTTGCGGGCCTCGTTGGGGTTAGTTGGGAAGCCAACTTCCCAGGGTCGTAACTTGGTCATATGATCTTCGTTTGGCGCGTACGATACCTCATTAGAAATATATTTCTGAGTACTATAAGGAATTTGGGCATGCTGCAAACCTCAAAAAAATGTAGTTTAGGGGGTCAAAACAACTCCATAAGTTCAGGACCCGAAAAACTGCTAAAAATAGTAAATTGTGCTACAAACAAGGAAACTGATGAAACTGATTGGAGGTCTAATTGGAATAGGCTGGTGGCCACCAATATCCACCTATATCAATCCCTCCCCCTTAGGAAGAAATGGTCCCCATTATGTGCAGATCCTCCATGAGGTGAGGAATTTTTGGTTGAACCTGGTCCCTGGTGAGCCACTTTCCTTGGTGTAGGAGTTGGTCGGCTTTGACAACTTGATATAGTTGGATCCTCTACTGACGAGTGATCTTGATCTGTGTTCTATGATCTTATCAGTTGTAACATATTCGATGCAGCTTGGGTTGAGCTCTATTGTTGTCAATTCCTCAACAATGTTTGATGTGTCTAGCAATGGGGTAAAGTATGGTCGTAATCGATCCACATTGAATATTGGGTGTAGGCCAAGGAATGGTGGAATTTTGAGCTTGAAGGCATTGTCCCCTACAAACTTAGTGATGGTGTAAGGCCCATTTAAGAGCAGGTGAAGCTTGTAGCAGGCCCCAACGATGTGCTCCTTCTGCAAATGCAACCAAACTTTGTCACCCACCTGAAACTTGTGTGGCACTCGATGTTGGTCATGGCACTATTTGTAGTTAGCATTTGCTTTGTCCAATATGTCATGGACCTGTTGGGATGTTTTGAATGCATTCAATGAAGTTGTTAGCTCTGTCGGCTTCAGAATGGACATGAGTTGAATCTGCCTGAGTAGCTGTAAGTGGTATGGCAACATCAATGGGACATAATGGTTGGAATCCCAGTCCCACTTGAAAGGGGTTGTGACCAGTTGAGTTGTGGAGAGATTTCTTGTAGCCGTGATGGAAACATGGGAGGCTTTCGTCCCATTTGCATGGATGCTTCGAGTTGTACATGTGTAGGATGTGCATGATCATCATGTTGACGACCTCTATCTAGCCATCAATTTGACCAGAGGCTTGACCAAAATGGACTTAGGAACCTCTTGTCTCGATTTGAGATAATGCATTGTGGGATCCCAAATTTTACCCACACCATTTCAAAGAAGAATTTGGTAGTGGCTTATGTGGTGATACTCTTTTTGCAGGCCACCAGAATTGCCATCTTGAAGAATCTTTCGATGACCACGAAAACACAGTCGTTGCAGTGCTTGGTAGAAGGAAGTCCTGACATGTAATCCATGGAGATGGATTCCTAGGTCCAGCTAGGAGTTGGTAGAGGCGTATACAGGCCTTGCTTCTTGATTATAGGTTAGGTAATGGTGCAGGCAGTGCAAGATCTAATGTACTTCCCAACATCTTGTCGAAGGTTTGGCTAATAAAAATACTTCTGCAACACTGCCATTGTCTTTTCTACCAAAAAATGTCCAACGCCTTGATTGTACTACACCTGCTAAATCATCTTGGCACACTCGCTTGAAGGAACACAAAGGTGTCCCAGGTGGCATTATTACCCACCACTTTGTGGGTGATATCCCTACGAGAATTTTTTTCTCAATGATGATCCTCGGTCGGCATCCAGTAATCCCTTGCAGCCATAAACTAGCTCGTTGTGCCATTTCTCCGCCACCTGAGCCAGCCATGTGGTCCCTCACCCATATGTATTGATCGTGTGTTTGAAGGTGGGCTTCCTAAACCCAAAGGTATGTTTTGTCATTTGGTAATTGAGTATTGGGTTTACTTATCATGGACACTTTTGGGCTTGGATTGATGGGGGGATTCACCAAAAATAATGGGCTTAGTTTGTGATCGTGTCCCCTTGACCTCTTTTGGATGTTACCCTTGGAATTTAATCACGTGGGATATCCTTTACTGACCATTTGGTTTTAGGGTGGTACTACTTGGGAAACCTCGACTTTGGTCGTGTGGTCCCACTCCCTTATCCACATATATCACTCCCTTTCCACTCATTATACCCCCATTCATCATCTCTCCCACCAGGGTCCACATTTCCTCACTGAGTCCACATATGGCTAGCCTCCCATTCCATTGCCCCCACCTTAGCTCAGGCTTGGAACGATGCCCCAAAAGTTGAAGCAACTGAAAAGAAAGGTAAAAGCATAAATGGCCACATTCAAAAGGAAAATGCACCACAAGATGCAAAAGATGGTTAGGACAAACATATTTAGCACATGGGCAGAAGCCAATGCATGAGCTCTACCCCATACCCACGGCCATCACCCTAGTTCCACAAGCCCTAGATGAGCCTCCTTTATCATTTCGGAACCCATGATTATCCCAACACCTAGAGGGAAATGAACCACCCAACCAAAAAGGGGGTATCCATTGCTATATCTTACACATCATGCTCTTATCCCTTGAGCCCTGAGAAGTTAATCAAAGGAAAAAATTATAAAAGGCAAAAGGCACATAAAGAAGGGTGGAAAAATCAAGGTAGGGGCACCTCATGTACCACGATTGCTCCTTCCTACACATTATGTACCCACGTGTGTGCTTCCCTCTTTCTATCTACCCTCGTGCCCCAATATGTGGCCCAATATTTCCCCTCTCATTCCCTATCCCATTTAACCCCTTTATTGCATGACACCACCTTTTTGGGAAGACCCTATCTTTGATGCCAATAATGATAGGATTGATAAAGCCCTTGCTCATAACTACCTTCCTTATAATTCCAAGAGCATATTCAAATCACTTGAACCTCTAGAGTTGGATTTTTAGGAAAAGGGTCCCATTAAAACTTCACCTTCCCCTTTGCCCTTTTCTCTTGTTCATCATCTTAAGTCTTCCAAAAGTGATTCCCTCACCCCTTGCCATGTGATTTGAAGTATCCATGAGCCCTTTCCCCCTTCTAAGTATAGTTTCAAGGAAGAGCCCCTCATCGACTATACTTTACCTCCTTGGATGCACCCTTAGGGCTTTGATCACTCCATGACCTCCCCTCTCCAATGTGACCATTACCTTGAGCAACCTAGTTATTGCATTCCTTCTTTCCCTCACCTTTTTTCCCCCTCTCATTACGACATTGTGGCATCTACAAAGCATAAAATTATGAGCAATGATTGTGATAAGGGTTTCTTAAGGATAATTATTCATTCCACCATTGTGTACTAAGAAGGAAGGACCCACATCTCTAAAGTGACACATGTTCCTTCTCTTACATATTTCTCTTACCTCACATGGAAGCTATATTTTCCCACCTCCCTCCCGTATCATCCTCCATGTGTTTGGGTTTGTATGCACTTTGGGATTTTCTCCATGAGTAATCATATAAGAAAGCACATTTATATTGATTTGATGATATGTTGGTTGCACTGGCTATTTGATTACACTTTATATTGGCTTCGTCGTATGTGTGTTAGGGTAGGATGCATTGCATGCTGATTTTCCGCATTAGAATTAATCTCATATGGTGTTTCTCATGGTAGATTAGCCGCATTTAGATTAAATTTGCATATTTTTTTACTTTTTTATTTTATGGCCTAACATTAAGCATGGGTAGTCATAATACACCGTGAAAAACATGTTGCCCCGTGGGTTTAGTCATTGATATGTATAGGTAACAGGTATGCAGTGACCAAGAGATTGTTGGAGTTCTCGTGACCTCCCGTTCAAGTAGCTTTGCCCACTTATTTGAGAGATAACGTACTAGTTGGAGCCATATGTTACCCACGACTTCGTGGGTGATATCCCTAGAAGAATTTTTTCTCCATTATGATCCTCAGATGACAACCAACAACCCCTTGCAACCATCAACTAGCTCATTGTGCCATTTCTTTGCCACCTGATCCAGTGATGTGGTCCCTCACCCATCTGTATTGATCGTATGTTTGAAAGTGGGCCTCTTGAACCCAAAGGTATGTCTTTTCATTTGGTAATTGAGTATTGGGTTTACTTATCATGAACACTTCTGTGCATGGATTGATAGGGGGATTCAACGGAAATAATGGGCTTAGTTTGTGGTCTTGTCCCCTTGACCTCTTTTGGATGTTACCCTTGGATTTTAGTCCTGTGGGATCTCCTTTACTGACCATTTGGTTTTAGAGTGGTACTACTGGGGAAACCTCGACTTTGGCTGCGTGGTCCCGCTCCCTTATCCACATATATCACTCCCCTTCCACTCACTATACCCCCATTCATCATCTCTCCCACCTGGGTCCACATAGGGTTAACTTCCCATTCCCTTTACCCTACCTTAGCTCAGGCTTGGAATGACACCCCAGAGGTTGAAGCAGCTGAAAAGAAAGGTAAAAGCATAAATGGCCACATTCAATAGGAAAATGTACCACACGATGCAAATTATGGTCGATACAAACATGTTTAGCACGTGGTCAGAAGCCAATGCATGAGCTCTACCCCATACCATGGCCATCACCCTAGTTCCATAGGCCCTAGATGAACCTCCTTTATCATTCAGGAACTCATGATTGTCCCAATCCCTAGAGGGAAATGAACTGCCCCCCCCCCCCCCCCAAAATAGGGTATCCATTGCTATATCTTACACATCATGCTCTTATCCCTTGAGCTTCGAGCAATTAATCAAAAAAAAAAAAAGGAAAAAGACATATAAAGAAGGGTGGAAAAATCAAGGTCGAGGCACTTCAAGTACCACAATTTCTCCCTCCTACACATTATGTACCTAGGTGTAGGATTCCATTTTTATAGCTACCCTTGTGCCCCATTATGTGGCCTAGGATTTCCCATTTCATTCTCTACTCCATATCACCCCTTTATCACATGCCACCACCATTTGAGGGATGTACCTTGGACATACTGGCCCCTCTAAAGGTAGAAACCACCTAATAAGGTACTTGGCTAACCCCTTTGGAGCTTGGATACATTAGCACATGCCAAAGACCACTATGGAATGACATGCCATTATGAAGTGTGCACTTGTTGTACATGGTTTCTAAGTTATTTTACCCAATTAATTTAATGACTTGTTGTGCTGGAAGGCTAAGGGACACATTAGATCTTATGCAGAATTGCAGATGGTGTCCATTTAGGTTTGGTCTCTACACGGGGTCCTAACCCTCCATATGGCTACATTGTCACATATAGGGTGTGTGTAGAGAGCCATGGGCATCCAAAATAGTATATAACACTCCATGGATCCCCTAAGATGCTCAAAGATTGCTTGAGATCCACTTTTTGGATGAGGAGGATGTATCTGGTACATTATGCCTAGTTGGCCCCACAGGTGCACCGCACACTTGGAAGGTGTCCCAAGACTTGTACGTTGACATGTCATCTTTTATTCCATCATCTAAGCCCTTACAGATGATATACACACATCTTCGACTCACTCAGAGACCCATGAGGTCATTGGTGTGCCCCCACACCCATTGGGAGCACCACAGGTGTATTGTTTGGAGAACAAGGGGCTACCCCATTGTCCGTCACTTTTGAGGATCCTATTATTCATTATGGCACTTATGGACCTCATCAGGCCTCTTGGAGGGCCCTACAACATGCATAGATTATTATTTGGCCTTTTGGGAGACTTATTATTTTATTTGTGAGCTAGTTTGGTGGGCTTGTCACTAAAAGTTAGTTAATTTGCACATTATTTTATTTTAGGGGCTAATCTAGGCCCATTAGGTAATTCGAACTCCTAATGAGTGTATAAATAGGAGTTAGATGAATTCATTTTGGATCATCACTAGATTTGGATAATTCTCTCTTTAGAGAACTTCACACATTTTTCTTGGTGGATATTCTTGGATAATGGATGAATTTTGATGTATGGATTGGGTTATTCTTATCTTGGAGCTTCTTATATTGAAAATGTGTTGATGATTGGATATATTCTCTACATGTAAGTGAAATTTTAACGCTATTTTCTTTCATTTTACTACATACATTGGTTATGAGATTTTCTCTATTTTAGGGCTAATTGATGCATGAATTTATGACATCAATGTGGAATTATGTTTCTATTTAGCTTATCTCCATGTATGGGCCAAGTTTTATGAATGAACTGTCCTAGATATCGAGTTCTCTCAATAAGCCTCTTCCATTTGCAACGAAGTATAAATGCTTTTAAGGTCACTTTTCTTCTCTAGCGCTTAACATTGGACAAAGTCAACTTTGAGAGCCTCCTTGAACAAGAAACGAAGTCCATATTCATAGTTCTTCTTGAATCCATATCCCCAAGAGTAATTAGGCATTGATCATTTAACCATGTTCTTTCACCTTTTCTTCTCTCCTCTAGGTCTAGGCACACTGGGCCACCTAGGGCATCAATTTCCTAACAAAATAGGCCTAGAAAAAGTTTGATCTCCTAGGCCCTACTGTGAAGGTGTGTCCTCGAGGTCTCCTCCAGATTTAAATATATTCCGATGGTGGGTTCGCGAGATATCCCAATCCCTAGGTCTAGGTTAAAACTTTTCCTTGGTGTTCCCAAGGCTAGTGCCTCATAGGATCAATTCAACATATTTAGGTGAAAATTATTGTTTGATCCTTTCCCCTTCCCTTTTCCAGGTTAAAATTATCATTGGTTGCTAAAAGCCACACCCTTAACCTAGATTGGGCCCACTTGGTCCAGTGTCGTCCCATTTCTTATCAAAGACAATTTATCAAGGACAGCTCGAGAATCCATGTTATATAAGTATTTTAGAGATTGGGAGACTCTTTTACCAATAATTTTCCTTTTCCCTAACCCTCAAGTCCTCATCTCCTCTCCCTAGAAAGTCTTGTATCTTGTTTAAAGAGAAAGCAAACTCCATTCTTAATCTTATTATAGGGAAAGGGTCTTTGGGGTCACTTCACGTCTATTTGTTGATTTATCGTTTACAAGTGACTTCCTAAATATCGGGTCTCCTCCCATTGAAGAAAGTCCATAAAGAGCAAGGAGTCTTGTTTGTGGTGATAGTGGGCTAAGTGTCCATTGTTGCCCTGAACCTAGTAGTTTCCCTCTTAGGAGTCCCTTTTAGGTCCCTTAATAGTTGTAGTGCTAACATGAATAATAATGTGTCCTAGAGGTGAAAGTTTGGAACTTTATTACCTTCTAGGAGCATCTGATATGTGGTGTTGAATTCTGGATCACTCTTGTAAAATTGTGTCCATTCCAAAAACTCGTGTCCACAAGAATCGGGGACAGTGGTCAGTGCCATGATTGACAGTTCATTGAGGCAGTCTACAAAATTATTGTTGTTTCCATTCTTGTACTTAATGTTCAAATGGAATTTTTGCAAGTCTATGGACCATTTATGATGGTGATCATTCTATAAATTTTCTCGTGTTTGTATGCACTGCAGGGGTCGGTGGTCTATGTGGATGACTGTCTCCTTCCCCATAATGCAATGATTCCACTATCAACAAGCCTGCACAATGGAATACATCTCTTTATCATAGGTGGGATACTTTCATACTGTGTCTGAAAGTGTCTCACTATGATATGCCACTGGATGCCCTTACTGAGTAAGAATTGTCCCAATAGTATAGTCGGAGGCATCTGTCTCAATCTAAAATGGTTGTTGCAGGTCTGGCAATGTGAGCACCGGTGCAAAGAAGAGGGGATGCTTCAACTTGGCAAATGCCTTCTATTGTGATTCATACCAAAATAACTTTGCTTTCACTCCACCCTTGGTGACTTGACTCAAAGGCCAAGTGATATGAAAGAAACCCAACACGAACCTACGGTAGAAATTGGAAAGACCCGAATTTTGCGGAGCTCTATTAGAGTGGTTGGGGCTGGACAATCCTGAATAACTTGTATCTTGGTTGGGTCGACATGCACACCCTGCTCGTCAGTGATGTACCCTAGATATTGAACCCGAGTCATGTCAAAAGTACATTTCTCCAAATTGGCACACAACTTGTGTTGTCGTGGGATTTGGAGGACCTGTCAAATATCGTGTAGGTTTACTTCCCAACTCTCACTGAAGATCAAGATGTCATCCAAATATACTACCATGAACAGCTTGTTAAAGGGCCATAAGATGTCATCCATGAGCCTCATGAAGGTCGTGGGGGAATCCGTCAACCCAAAAGGCATGACGAACGATTCGAAAAGGCCCTCCTTGGATTTGAAGGCAGTCTTACACACATCAAAGGGTTCAAATGGTACTTGGTGGGAACCAGAATCCAAGTCAATATTTATGAAACATTTGGCCCCCTTGAGCTAGTTCAGAAGGTCATCGATTCGTGGTATTTAATACCTATTATGGACAGTGATCTTATTTAGTGCCCTATAGTCAATACAAATCCTCCATGTTTGATCCTTCTTCTGTACCAACATGATTAGGATCCCACAGGGTGAGGAGATTGGCCTGATGTTCCCTTTATGTAATAGCTCCTAAATTTTCCTCTTGATTTCATCATTCTCCATGACAGAGTGTTGGTAGATCGATCCATTGGGTAGCGATGCAACCAGGGTCATATTGATATAGTACTTGATCTGGAAATGTAGGATTACCTTTATGGGCTAGGTGAAGATGTCCCTAAAGGAAGACAAATTTCTCAGCCTGGGAAATGATCTTACTGCATTGTTTAGTAGATATCAAAGAAAAGGTGGTATACGGCACTACCTCTAGTATCTTGTACAACTTCTGACCCAAAGTAATAATAAAATAATGAGGTATGGATTCATATACAACCTAACATTTCCATACGTATGGATGACCTAATAAAACATCATAGACTTCAAGAGGGGAAACGTCGCACAATACCTCATTTGCAAAGGACTTGATGATGTAAGGCAAGCGACACTGCTCGCTAGCACAAACATCTCACCCTTGGTGGAGCCACTAGATGGTGTACAATTGTGGGTGCGACGTTGTTAGTAACTTCAATCTCTTAATGAACTCATATGAGATCAAGTTCTTGTGTCTCCAACTGTCAACAATGAACTGCACTAGCGAACCCTTTAACCACATCTGCAAGTGGAAGAGGCTACTGTCGCAGTGGGCTCTGAGTCAATGATATCCTTTACCTTGTCGGGTTTTGGCTCAAAATCAGAGCATGTTTCTGTCTCTGAGTCTTTCAGCTCGACCACCAGTGCCTTCTTTGCGTGACATTTGTTTTTGTTGTGAGTGGGAGTTTTATGGAACTCACACCACTTATTGGTGTCCTTCTTCGCCTTCTTGTTATTCTTAGATTCTAGCAGCTTCGAGAAATTGTCCTGGGGGGTTATGACCTAACTCTCCCTTTCCTTTGTGGCTTGGGGGCACTTTTTCTCAACTTTGGGTTCACAGATCCAAAGTCTCACTTCTTCTGCTTGAATTTTTGCTCAATCTTGGTAGCATAGCAGTATGTTGCACCAAGCGAGGAGATGTCTTAGAACTCCATTTTCTCCTGAATGTATTTGTGCAATAAATGTGGTACTTGAGCACCATATATTTTTTTTGAAACTTTGATGCCCAAATTTGTGGATGAGTTATGGAAAATATTCATCAGCTCATGCACATCTTGATCCCTTTGTTGTCGTAGCATCTTCCATTGTATGTACTTGTCCTCATAGCTCCCCATAGAGTAATATTGTTCCTTGATGGTGTCTCAAAAATAATTCTAAGTGGGTGTGGCTAAAAATAATGAGGGTTATCTCTCATTACTTTGTTCACAATAGGTTTCCCACCAATCCTTGACATGGGGTGGGAGGGGGGGGCGGGCTTTAAGGACTGCAAAAGTAATTTTTTCCTGATTGGAAAAATCATGAACCGAAAATTATCCTTCCAATAGACTTAACGATATATCTACGATGTCTGCATCTATCTCGCCTTCAAATATGGAAATGTCAAAATTGACTTGTACCTTGAAGGGAGTTGCGCCTCCAGAGTGGCTGTTGGATGAAGATGCGTCGCCTATGAGCATTTTCCGAAGGATTTGGGTGAAATTGTCCATCATCACGTTCCTTTATCACTCAAGGGATTCTTCGAGCAATATTTTGAAAGGATCTACTCCTCCCTCATCTTTCTTTTCTTCCACCATGGGAGGCCATCGGGGTTTGCGAGGTTGCTCTTATGAATGTTCAACTAGTTTGAGCCTTAACTCCTCATACTATGACCTCGTTGGGGACATGCAAAGAAAAACAAAGAAAGAGAAGACAACTATGATACCATTGATCCAGAATTATGCAGGAACACAACATAATATAGAAATAAACATAAACACATAGATGCAACAAAAATATATTGTCATTTCATTAATATCAAAGAATTGTAATATGCTTACATACAGAATGGAAATAACTAGCTCAGGCGATGGTAGTTTATCTCCGAGAAAAGATGTGGAAGCTACATGCCTTTGAAATGAGTTAAAATGAGGCTCAAGGGCATTTTTATTATTGCAAATCAAAGGGAAATCCTAAACAACCAAAAACCTAACCCTAGGAGATGGAATGCCAAGAGTTTGTGGGCCCCCTTGGGGTTAGTTGGGCAACCAACTTCTTGAGGTCGTAACTTGGTCATATGATCTTCATTTGGTGTGTACGATATCTTGTTAGAAATATATCTCTCAATACTACAATATTTGTGATAGGCCCCTACATATGGCTATGGGAATGCTGCATATCTCAAAAAAACTTCATTTAGGGGGTCAAAACAACTCTGAAAGTTCAGGACCCAAAAAACTGCTAAAAATAGTAAATTGTGTTGTAAATAGGGAAAGTATTGAAACTGACTGGAGGTCCAAGTGGAATAGGTGGGTGGCCACCGAAATCCACCTGTATCACCATTGTGTGAAGTTCCCTCCTAAGAAGCCTTTTTTGAATATGAAGAGCCACTAAATGTTGGATGGTGTTTTCATTGATGTCAACCCATGGAATTGAGTGGGTTTTAATTTGAATAAAAACAACATTAATTGATGTCAAATGGTTAATGAACACTTATTAGTAAAGTTATTACATCAATATGGAAGTTATATTGTTGGATGGTTGAAAACCCAAGTCCTAGGGTTTTGGTTCCCCGGATTGACAAAACCAAAACCCAAAAACCAGGGAACCAAAACCCTAGGACTTGGGGTTTTCAATCATCCAATAGTAAAATTTCCATATTGATGTAATCTGACATTTACTAAGAAGTGTTCATTAACCATTTTACATCAACGGCTGGTGTTTTTATTCAAAGTCAAACCCACTCAATTCCATGTGTTGAATTGAATGACAACACCATCCAACATTCAGTGGCTCTTCATATTAAACAAAGGTTTCTTAGGAGAGAACTTCACGCAATGGTGATTTGGCTAGATTTCAGTGGCCACCCTTCTATTCCACTTGGACCTCCAGTCAGTTTCATCAGTTTCCTTGTTTATGGCACAATTTACTATTTTTAGCAGTTTTTTGGCTCTTGAATTTTCAGATCTTTTTTGACCCCCTAAACGAAGTTTTTTTTAGGTTCGCAACGTGCCCATAACCATAGGTATGACCCTATCACATGAAATATTGTAATAGTTGGACATATTTTTCTAACGAGGTATCGTACGTGCCAAATGAAGATCATATGACCAAGTTACGACCCCAAGAAGTTAGTTGCCCAACTAACCCCAAGGGAGCCCACAAAATTTTGGCATTCCATCTCCTAGGGTTAGGTTTTTGGTTTTTTAGGGTTTCTCTTTGATGTTCAATAATAAAAATTCCCTTGAGCCTCATTTTAATTACAACTCTTTGATATTAATAAAATGATAATTTATTTATGTTGCATCTTTGCATTTATGTTTATTTATGTAATCTGTTGTGTTCATGCATAAGTCTGGATTAGTGGTATCAGAGCAGTCTTCTCTTTCTTTACTTTTCTTTTCATGTCCCCAACGAGGTCAGGGTATAAGGAGTTAGGGCTTGAACTAGTTGAACATTCGCAAGACCAACCTCACAAACCCCGTCGACCTCCCATTATGGAAGAAAAGAAAGATGAGGGAGCATGAGATCCTTTCAAAATATTGCTCGAAGAAGCCCTTGATAGACAAAGGAACGTGATGATGGAACACTTCACCCAGATCCTTCGACGGATTCCCACAAGCAACGCATATTCATCCGGTAGCCACTCTAGAGGCGCCACTTCCTTCAAGGTACAAGTCAATTTTGACATTCCCATATTTGAAGGTCGGATAAATGCAGACGTCATAGATAGATGGTAAAATTTGTTGGAGGGATATTTTTTGGTTAATGGTTTTTCCAATCGGTAAAATATTACTTTTGTACTCCTCAAAGATGCCCCCCATGTCAAGGACTGGCGAGAAACCTACTGTGAACAGAGGGATGAGATAGAATGCTCACTGTTTTCAACCGCACCCACTTGGAGTTATTTCTGAGACGCCATCAAGGAACAATATTACCTCGTGGGGAGTTACGAGGACAAGAGCATACAATGGACGACGTTGTAAAAACAAAGGGATCAAGATGTGCATGAGCTGACGAATATTTTCCATACCCTACACACAAAGTTGGGTATCAAAGATTTTGAAAAAAAATTGGTGCTCAAGTATCACATTTCTTGCAGAAATACATTCATGAGGAAATGGAGTTCTCGGACATCTCCTCGCTTGGTGCAACATATTGCTATGATACCAAGATTGAGAAAAAATTCAAGTGTAAGAAACAAGACTTTGGATTTGTGAACCCAAAGCAGAGCAAACGTGCCCCCAAGCCATAGAGAAAAGGGCAGAGTCAGGCTGCAACCCCCAGGACAACTCCTTGAATCCTCAAGCCAAGAATAACAGGAAGGAAAAGAAGGACACATACAAGTGGTGTGAGTTCCATAAAACTCCTACTCACAACACAAATGAATATCGCGCAAATCAGGCATTGGTGGTCGAGCTGAAAGACTCAGAGACAGATGGATGCTCTGATTCTAAGCCAGATGTTGAAAATTCAACAAGAAATGTGTGTCTAATTAAATTGGACAACAAATTGTAATCTTATCTCATAATCACTTGTAATAGTTAACTGAGTGTGATAAACTCAGTTAGCTCATGGAATTCGAGTTGAGGGTGGTTAGTGAGGCATGTAGAGTGATTCCATTTGTTTTTGAGTTCATGTTGTAGTTAGTGCATTAGTTTAATGCATGAGAAATCAATTAACTCACTTAATTGAGTTAAAATCAATTTAACTAGTTGTAAGTGATTGTTGCACTAGTGAGAGGTCAAGTGAATTAAATCAGATTTAATTCACATGCAGTGATATGTCAAGTAACTGATGATTTACTATTAATAGATGCATGCATGTCAGTTCTGATGAAGACCCAATTGAGACAGAGGTTAAAGGGATGTTAACTATCAGTTGTGTTATTAGCAAACTGCATACATGCAAAAATACACCCATAGGATTGCCCATGAGCATTGCGCAGTTTTGGAAGGATGAAATTCCTAAATAATAGGGATTGCATTCATCAGGAATTGCACAAGCAAGGCAGGCTGAGCAGAGGTAGGAAATTGGCTAATTTTTGGTCGATTTTGTTTGGATCAGTGTGAGACAGTTGTGAGAGTGCAACCGACTCTTGTGAGAATAGTGCATTGTAATTGTTTCACGATTCCTTGGTTGAATTACAATAGAATATAGAGGGGTTTTGAGTAGTAAGCTTTCCCCAGGAAAAATATATGCGATGTGGATTGATTTGCTTTTTTTTTTTTTTACTTGGTGTGATTATGCGATAATGTTTATTGTCCGCAATTAATTTGTAGAAGGATTCAATATTTTGCTTTAGCATATCACATGATCAGATTGAATCCATTGGTATACATATTATTTGTATAATTTCTACATGGTATCAGAGTGTAGGAAATCACTACAGTGGAGAAGAAATTGAGTTTGTGCTGAACAACATTCGAATTTGCATAAATATTCTTTGGTGCGATAGGCAGATCAAGATGGATTTCAATGGCTTAATATTGGAATATGCACTCAAGGGAATTTCTGATTATATTGCATGGAAAGACAAAATGGAGGCAGTTCTAGAGGACAATGGGTTAAAATAATTCATTGATAATGATATTCCCAAGCCTGCAGTAGCAGACGTTGCTCTTCTTGATGCTTGGAAAAATAAGGTTGCAAAGGCGAGGAGGATCTTATTAGAGGGAGTTCGAGATCACATTGTCTCGAGTCTCCATGGCAAAGAGACTCCATATGCAATGTGGAAGGCTTTGATAGATATGTTTCAGAGTAGCAGTGACCACAAAAATTGGCATTGAAGGACAAGCTCAGGAAAATAAAAATGGAGAAAGGTAACACTATTCCGAAATTTTTGACCAAGTTCATCCAATGTCGAGATGAGCTTGGGAGTGTCGGGATTACTGTAGAGGATGATGAATTGGTGAGCCTAGCACTTCTATGCCTTCCCAAGAGTTGGCATAGTCATTAGGACTCTATCAATGGGAGGGAGAAGCTACCAGATTGGGAGCGACTTTGGTCAAATTTGGTACAAGAAGAATTCAGGCGGAATACTAGGGATGGATTCTCATCCAAGACGGATGATGAGGAAAATTCCCCCTTGGATGGTAAGGAAAAGAAGGGGAAGGGAAATAAATCCTATTCCAAATCTGATACCGGAAAAGAACGCAAGAAGCGTGACATGTCCAGAGTGAAATGTTTTCACTATCACAAGCATGGAAATTATGCCACTAATTGTCCACAGAAGAATAAGAACAACAAGAAGGCTTCAGGATCTACAGCGGGTGATGCTTTGGCTTCACATTTCGAGTTGGACTTCTCACTCATCACATGCATGGTCTCTAGTGTGATGGGATCAGTGTGGTACTTGGATAGTGGTGCATCTTTCCATATGACAGGAGACAAAGAAATTTTTAGTAGCTTGGAGGAGAAGGATATCCAGATGCATATCGAAATGGGTGATGACGGGAGGTATAACACTTCCGGGATTGGTACAGTTACTTTCAAGAGACAGTCAGGTAAACCCTTCTTATTAAAATATTTCATGCATGTACCAGGCTTGAAACATAATTTAGTTTCAGTTTCTATGTTGGAGGATAGAGGATATGATGTGGTTTTCAGTGAAGGGAAAGCATTCCTTCGTCACAAAGCCACTGGACAAGTTAAGAAGATTGGGATTCATGTGAAGAATCTCTATAAACTTGATGTAGATGGCTGCGTAGCATTGATGGGTAAAGAAGACAGAGTGGTGAGTTGGGATGAGGGTGAGTTATGGCACAGGATATTGGGCTATCTACACCATGGTTCTTTGAATGTCATGCAACAAATTTCTACGTGGCTTCCAAAGGGTACTTTTTCCCAGATAGACACATGCAAGGGATGTACCATGGGGAAGTATGCAAAGGCCACTTTTCACGAGAAGGAGAATCGAGCAGCATAAATCCTTGAGAGAGTTCACTAAGATGTGTGTGGACCATTCTCTACAGGTTCTACAACAAAGCACATGTATTATGTGATTTTTGTTGATGATTTTTCTAGAAAGTGTTGGATCTACTTCATGCAGAAGAAATATCAGAAGTTCTCAAAATTTTGTGACTTCAAAGCACTGGTTGAGAAAGATATAGGGAAGCATGTGAAGGTTGTAAGGAGTGACAATGGTGGTGAGTACATCTCTAATGAATTCAAGAACTTTTGTAGCAAAGAAGGAATTCAGAGAGAGTTGATTGCACCTCATAACCCACAATAGAATGGGGTTGTAGAAAGAAAGAATAGAACAATTGTGGGTGCGGCACGAGTGATGTTACATGATCAGGACCTACCGTTGCATTTGTGGGCAGAGGCATGCAACACAACAGTATTTGTGCAGAACCGTAGTCCTCATCGGATACTTGGCATGAGTACACCAGAGTAGGCTTTTTTTGGTAAGAAACCTGATGTTTCATCTTTTAAAATTTTTGGCTCATCTGTCTATTTCCATGTGACCAAAGATTCCAGAAAGAAGCTAGAACCAACAAATGAGATTGGAATATTTGTGGGGTACACTGATACTCCCCACAACTATTAGGTGTATTTGTAGAACAACAGGATGACTGTTGTGAGACAGGACGTAAAATTTGATGAGGAGAAATCCATGCGATTGTCCCTTGAGAGGGAGCTTGATTTGCATGCAGATGAGGAACTCTTGGTTCCAAAGGATGAACCTCAAGATGTGGAGTAGCCACATGCGAAGGATCATGGAGTGGCAGAAACCACTCATGCAGAGCCATCCACCAGACATGGTAGAAGGCGCACCATAGAAGCTGACAGTTTGAGACTTGATGCGACATAACATGTAGGAGCACCTCCATCACTGCGCAAACAGAGACAGTCTCTAGAAAGGTTTACTGGATACATGGCTCTTATGAGCAAGTGTATTGTGATAGAACCATCCTCTTTTGAGGAACCAGTTTAACAACCAACTTGGGTTTACACCATGGTTGAAGAGTATGACTCCATCGTCAGGAACAATGCATGGGAAGTTGTCCAAAGACTAGTTGGGAATTCAGTGGTCAGATCTAGATGGATCTATAAGGTGAAGCAGGTAGTGGATGGGAGTGTGGAGAAGTACAAGGCTAGATTTGTAGCCCGGGGATTCTCACAAGTTGAGGGGATTGACTATGAGGATACTTTTGCACCGGTTCCGAGGTACTCATCGATTAGATCTATCCTTGCACTCTCAACGTAGATGGGGTGGCAGATACATCAAATGGATGTGAAGACTGCATTTCTCAATGGATTTATTGAGGAAGAAGTGTACATTGAGCATCCAAAAGGTTTTGAGACCTTTGACAGTGAGTCACATGTGTGCAGACTCAAGAGAGCATTGTATGGGCTGAAGCAAGCACCTTGTGCTTGGTACACTAGGATTGACAGTTATTTCACCGGGTTGGGCTTCACAAAGAGTGAAGCAGATGCGAACCTATACCAGATTGTGTTTGATGGTAAGCTTTTGATTATCATACTTTATGTTGATGATCTTATTTTGACAGGTGATGAGCAGCTCATAAATTCTTGCAAAGAGGATCTTGCAAGAGAGTTTGAGATGAAGGGCATGGGACTCATTCACTATTTCCTTGGTTTGAAGATATGGCAGCGTTATGGGGAGCTATTTGTTTTTCAAGGCAAGTATGCGAAAGAGATTCTGAGGAATTTCCACATGGAGAGATATAAACCGATGGAGACTCCTCTTGCAGGAAACTGGAGGAAGGAGGATACTACTTCAGGTGAGGTTTTGGACGCTACTTTTTACAGGCAACTTGTGGGTTCACTCATGTACCTCGTGAACACACAACTAGAAATATGCGACAAATTTAACCAACTTAGTCAAGCTATGGTTAAGCCGACCAAGCTCTTTTGGAAGGCGGGGAAGCATGTCTTGAGATATCTCAGGGGCACTACAAAGTATGGATTATGGTACTGACGGACAAAGAGAGTGAAGCTTCAAGGCTTCACCGATGCAGATTGGGCAGGTAGTCCATCAGACAAGAAGAGCACATTAGGAGGGATCTTCAACATAGGATCAACATTAGTTTCTCGGCACAATAGGAAGTAGAGATCAGTTGCACTCAGTTCAGCCGAGGCAGAGTACATGGCAGCCAATTAGGTTGCATGTGAGGCCATTTGGATGAGGAAAATTCATTTTGGTTTGTTTGGTCATCAGATGGATCCGATGGTGACACATTGTGATAACTATAGTTGCATAAAACTCTCAGTTAATCCAGTATTCCATGATAGGTCCAAGCATATTCACATCCAGTACCACCATCTTAGAGATTGTGTTCAGAGACACATTATGTTACTTCAGTACATTCCCACGGAGGATCAGGATGCAGATATTCTAACGAAGGTGCTCGCCAAGAGCAAATTCGAATACCATAGAGGCAAGATCGGGGTAGCTGATAATCCCTTTCTTGTTGAGAGGGAGTGGTGAAAAGTTAACAAGAAATGTGTGTCTAATTTAATTTTCCCTTAATTAAATTGGGAAATAAATTGTAATATTGTCTCATAATCACTTGTAATAGTTAACCGAGTGTGATAAAATCAGTTAGCTCATGGAATTCGAGTTGAGGGTGGTTGGTGAGGCATGCAGAGTGATTCTATTTGTTTTTGAGTCCAAGTTGCAGTTAGTGCATTAGTTTAATGCATGATAAATTAGTTACTCAATAGATTGAGTTAAAATCAGCTGAACTAGTTGTAACTGATTGTTGCACTAGTGAGAGGTCAAGTGAATTAGATTAGATTTAATTCACATGCAATGATCTGTCAAGTAAGTGATGATTTACTATTAATAGCTGCATGCATGTCAGTTTTGATGAAGACCCAGTTGAGACAAAGGTTAAAGGGATGTTAACGATCAGTTGTATTATTAGCAAATTGCCCACATGTAGTAATACACCCATAGGATTTCCCATGAGCATTACGCAGTTTTGGAAGGCTGAAATTCCTAAAGAATAGGGATTTTATTCATCAGGAATTGTGCAAGAAAGGCAGGCTGAGTAAAGGCAAGAAATTGGCTAAGTGTTGGTCGATTTTGTTCAGATCAGTGTGATACAGTTTTGAGAGTGCAACAAAATCTTATGAGAAGAGTGCATTGTAATTGTTTCATGATTCCTTGGTTGAATATACAATAGAAGATATAGTGGTTTTGAGCAGCAAGCTTTCCCAGGAAAAATATATGTGTTGTGGATTGATTTGCTTCTTTTTTTTTACTTGTTGTGATTATGCGATCGTGTTTATTTTTCACAATTAATTTGTAGAAGGATTCAATATATTGCTTTAGCATATCGAATGATCAGATATAATCCATTGGTATATGTATTGTTTGTATAATTTCTACACCAGAAACTGACAAGGGAAAGAAGATCATTAACGTAGAACCCAATGCGACAGTAGCCACCATTGAAACTCCAAAAGGCGGAACCTGAGGATCCAGAGGAGGGGGGCCACCTCTTCCACTCGTAGATGTGGGTAAAGGGTTCACCAGTGTAGTTCATCATTGACAGTGGGAGCTATAAGAACTTGATCTCATCTGAGGTCATTAAGAGATTGAAGTTGCTGACAACGCCACACACACAACCATACACCATCGAGTGGCTCCACCAAGAGCAAGATCTCTGTGTTAGCCATCAATGTCGCTTTCCTTATAGCGTCAAGCCCATTGCAAATGAGGTATTGTGTGACGTTTCCCCTCTTGAATTCTATGATGTTTTATTAGGTCATCCATACCTATGGAAACATCAAGTTGTATATGAATCCAGACCTCGTTATTTTATTATTACTTTGGGTTAGAAGTTGTACAGGATACCAGAGGTAGCGCTTCCTACTGCATTTTCTTTAATCTCTACTAAATAATGCAGTAAGATCATTTCTGAGATCGAGAAATTTGTCTTCCTTATGATTTTCCCTCAAAACAAGAGGAAAATTGTGGCCACATCCACAACCTCTAGATAGGGTTCCTCTGCATGACAAAAATAGATGGACAAGGATATGGAGGAGTACATGTACATCTTCACCTCGCTCATAGGGGTACTCCTACATTTTCAGGTCAAGCACTCCATCAATATGACCCTGGGTGTGCCGCTACCAAATGGACTGATCTACCGACACTCTATTCTGGAGAACGATGAAATCAAGAGGCAGATTTAAGAGCTATTAGAGAAAGGGCACATCAGGCCAAGCTCTTCACCATGTGGGAGCTTGATTGTGTTGATACAGAAGAAGGATGAAACCTGAAGGCTCTGTATTCACTATCGGGAATAGGTATCCAATCCCACAGATCGATGACCTTCTGGACCAGCTCAAGGGGGCCAAATATTTTAGCAATATTGACTTGGATTCCAGTTACTGCCATGTACCAATCAAACCCTCTGATGTGTGGAATACTGCCTTCAAATCTAAGGAGGGCCTTTTCGAATCATTGGTCATGCCTTTCGGGTTGATGAATTCCCCCAAAAACTTCATGAGGTTTATGGATCACATATTGTGGCCCTTCACCAAGTTTTTCGTGGTAGTATATTTGGATGACATCCTGATCTTCAGTGAGAGTTTGGAAGAGCACCTACACCATTTTCGACAAGTCCTCCAAACCCCAGGACAACACAAGTTGTGTGCCAATTTGGAGAAATGCACTTTTGGCATGACCCAGGTTCAATATCTGGGGTACATCATTGATGAACGGGGTGTGCATGTCAACCCAACCAAGATACAAGTTATTTGGGATTGGCCAGCCCCAACCACCCTAATAGAGCTCCACAAATTTTTGGGCCTTGCTAATTTCTACTACAAGTTCGTGTTGGGTTTCTTTCATATCACTTGGCATTTTATTCTGAATCCCAATAGAAAACATTTTCTAAGTTGAAGCATCACATCTTCTCCGCATTGGTTCTCACATTACAGAAACCACAACAACCATTTGAGATTGAGACATATGCCTCCGACTATAGTATTGGAAAATTTCTTACTCAGTAAGAGCATCAAGTGGCATATCATAGTGAGACACTTTCGGACATAGTATGAAAGTATCCAACCTATGACAAAGAGATTCATTCCATCGTGCAGGCTTACTGATAATGGAAGCATTGCATTCTGGGGAATGAAACAATCATCCACACTAGCCACCGAACCCTGCAATTCATACAAACACAAGAAAAGTTGCAGAACGATTGTCATCATAAATGGTCCACATACCTGCAAAAATTCCATTTGAATATTGAGTATAAGAAGGGTGACACCAATAATGTTGCAGACTGCCTCAACCGACCGTCAGTCATGTCGTTAACCACTATGCTCGACTCTTGTGGACATGAGACTTTGGAACGACCACAACTTTACAAGAGTGATCCAGAGTTCGACACCACATATCAGATGCTCCTGGAAGGTAAGAAAGTTCTATACTTTCACCTCTAGGACACGCTATTATGCATGTTACCACTCAAACCAGTAGGGGACCTAAAAGGGACTCCTAAGAGGGAAATCGCTAGGTTCAGGGAAACGATGGAGGCTTATCCCACTGTCACCACAACTAAGAATATACACTCTTTATTGACTTTCACTGGTGGGAGGAGACCTGATATTTAGGAAGTCACTTGTAAACTATAGATCAAAAAATATATGTGAAGTGACCCCAAAGACCCTTTCCCTATAATAGAATTAAGAATGGAGCTTGATTGCTCTTTAAGCAAGACACAAGACTTTCTAGGGAGAGGAGGTGAGGACTTGAGGGTTAGGGCAAATGAATATGATTTGTAAAGGAGCCTCCCAATCCCTAAAATTATTATATAACTTGGATTCCCGATTTTTCCTTGATAAATTTTCTTTGATAAAAAATAGGACCACACGGGATCAAGTGGGCGAAGTCTAGGTTAAGGGGATGGAGTTTAACAACCAATGATAATATTAACTTGGACAAGGCAAGGGGAAAGGATCAGATAAGAATTTCACCTAAAGATGTCGAATTGATCCTATGAGGTACTAGCCTTGGGAACATTAGGGAAAAGTTTTATCCTAGACCTAAGGCTTGGGAGAGCTCGCAATCCCACCATCAAAATCTCTTCAAATTTAGAGGAGACCTTGAGGACACACCAAAGTAGTAGGGCCTAGGATATCGAAATTTTTCTAGGGCTAGTTTGTCGGGAAATCGATGCCCTAGGTGGCCCAATGTGGATAGACCTAGAGGATAGAGGAAAAGGTGAAACAATATGGTTTAAAATGACCAACTTTTGAGGAATCAATGCCTAATTCCTCTTGGGGATATTGAGTCAAGGATAACTATGAAGATCGACTACATTTATTGTTCAAGGAGGCTCTCAAAGTCGACTTAGTCCAATGTTAAGGGCTAGAGAATAAAAGTTACCTTAAAAGCATTTATACTTCGTTGCAAATGGAAGAGGCGTATTGAGATAACTCGATTTCTAGTACAATTTGTTTATCAAACATGGAATATACATGGAGATAAGCTAAATAGAAACATAATTCCACATTGATGTCGTAAATGCATGCAATTAGCCCTGATATAACGAAAATCTCATAACCAATGTATGAAGCAAAATGAAAGAAAATAGTGTCAAATTTTCACTTACATGTAAGAGAATATATCCAACCATCAACAAATTTGAAATATAAGAAAATCCAAGATACTAATAACCCCAAGGAGTAATAACATGACACCTCCTCCTACGGTTGTCCATATATGACATTGTTTATCACTGTAATCTCACCACGTATAAGTTACAAAACTTCAAGAAACAAAGATAATAAATCAATAATTGACTTCATGCACCCATGTATCACCTACAAAACACACCAAGAAAGGGTTAGTGTACAAAATCCTTAGTATTTAAATAAACAAATAAATAATGATTACTAAATTAAATTAAATTTATTAATAATAAAAAGTGTTCAAAATAGCCTAAAAATATGTACTTAATAAATCCCCTAAAAGTCTCCTCCAACGTGCACTATATAAGCCCCTCTCAAATCTATAAAAAGATATCTCATATATCCTCCTAAAGCATAAAACTGTACATGACATATCTTTATGATATTACCTTTTCAGACTTCCAGAGATAAAGGTAGCGAAGTATCTTAGGTTAGGGATTAATTTGGTTGGAGGTTCGTTTCTTTTGATGTCACCATTACAAAAAGGAGCAAAGGACTAAATAAGAGATAACAAACTATAGACTTCAAATTTGAGCTTGATTGTAACTATAACCTAAATTGTAGACTCTTGGCCCTAAGCTAGGGCATCCTTTTATTATCTATTACTACAAGTTCAAAGCAATTGATACTAGTTCGGATCACAATATACGTGTGTTCATCATGGTTCTTTGGTTTGAAGATTCCTTTTAGGTTTTAGGTCACCTTGATCTGTGACTTCGACCCTCATTAGGGGATGTAGTGCAAGAGACAAAAAGTTCTATACATGTATTTGATTTATGGTTAATACTTTTGGTTTTGGACTTGGTATTGGTATTTTATCATTGCAAATAGAAGGCTTCCAATTAGGGCATCTATTTAATTTTTGGAACAAATATATTCCAAAACTATTTCAAATTTGGACCTATGGTTTGGTTTTATAAATTTCAGACTTATATTGCAAACATAAATAAGGGTCTATTTAATTGTTTTTCCTTTGGTTTCATGGATTTCACTTGGTTGTAAACTTAGTTCCAATACCTATTTTCTCTTGGCAGTGCTTTAATGATTATAATGAGGCTTTACTAAACTAGATTAAGGTAAAATTAATCATTTTCCTAAGTTTGCAACAAATTGATAAATATAAGGTTTTGGAACTTTCACAATTTGATATATCAATGATATATACTTGAGACCTTTGTGACAAATAACCTTGACATTAATTTGCATGTATAGGCCAAAATTCTTATACAGTGAACGTCTGAATTATTGAATCTTGAGCACCCTTGGTTATATCTTGAGTCACAGATAAGTCTTTGTGAAGTTGGATTTGACAACATCCTTGTGACTTTCTTGTTTTAGTGTAACGGTGAAATAACGACTTATTACATTTGGGAGTGTGTTTTTGATACGTGTGATAGTAGCAGTATTGTTGTTCATTGGGATGGAAATGATTATTGCCTTGTTGAGCATGTTGTAGTATGTTCATTATGATGAGGAATTTTCTATAAAAATGATCTTAACATTACATTGTATGTCGTGGACTTGATTGGTGTTGCTACAATAGTGAGACTACCTTAAAGTTCATTTGTATGTAAGCCAGTGATAGTACACCAGTAGCAGTAGTCAAAAGGTTTCATCTTTATACAATGAGAAGCATAGAAACTTGAAATGATCTACTACACAGTATGCAACAGTCTCGATGACTTTAAATATGACAATATTGATGATATTAATGTGACTTGACATGAAAATATTTTTGTGACAACATCCTTGAAGAATGATATTACATGACAACAATAGATGATGGGACAACAACGACCTCGCATGACACAAGGAATTTCATCTAATCAACTACGAGACATATGATAGTAGCCCTCATTGGGAAAACTTTGACAACATTGGTTGCAGGTCATAGGGATGATCTGTGGCATCTTGGATTGTGCATCATTAATCATTTGTATTCAACATTTGCAGCAGTACATGCAGTTTGGTACAATGATGGTTGGTTATCTGCTTATGAGCTTTTGACGATTATACATTTGTGAGTAGAGCAGTGCAGTGATGTTCATCTAGTTTGTGGATAGTGCAATGATGTTCATCTAGTTTGTGATCAGTGCAGTGGTTCAGTTGTGATATGTAGTTGAGCAGTGACAACAATGTGTGGATGAGCAGTGGTCAACTTGTGCAGTGATTAGACGACTTGACAACATTGGCAGTTAGGGTTTAATATGCGATAATGAGTAGTGAGAAACTCGAGGAACATTGTGGAATCTTGATATGTACAACATTATCTTTTATTCAACATTCTTACATTGATTCAGAGTACAGGTGGATCCAGTCTGAAAATTGTGAAACATGATCTACCAACTCTTATGGGTCATTGGAGTCACCTTTAGGTTGTGTCCTGAGAACACTTCAGGGTGGCAGGGTGCTTCTAGGGCAAGTTGTGGCTTTCACATGGCATTGTGTCGTCCATTAAGTTGTGGCTAATAAACTAATAGGGCAGCAAAGCATCCTTTTTGACAACAACTGGTAAACTGAGTGTTGGGGCACTCATCAGGTTGTGGTCTGATTTGTAGGGATTTGGGGCGTCCTTTTGGTTGCAACAGGATGTTATGCTTTAGTAGTGTCCTACAGGTTGTGGCCTATGAATTAGGAGGCTGACCCATCCCTCAGTTGTAGTTTAAATATTGATGTAATTAATATTTCTTTTAAAGAGAGAAGACAATTACTAGAGAAGCATTTGGTTTTTTGAACCTGAGGGGGTTTTCCACCTAAAAATATTTGTGTCTATTGTTTTATCTTCCTGCATTTTTGTATGGTGTTATCTACTCTTGATTATCGTTTATAATTGTTGAAGAAGAATATTAACGATAACTGGAGAAAAAATAATTCTCTAAAAAGGATTAAAATGTGATAATTTCTAAGAAAGATTGATTGAATCCCCTCTCAGTATTTCCAACAATTGGTATCAGAGCTTGGTTCCTTCAATAACAACTTAACCATTGGAAGGAAATTTTTAAAACATAGATATGAGAAATTCAAAGAAGAGGGTTGCAATGATTTCAAAGGAGGATATAAGTACAACAAAATATGAAGAATGTGAGTATTGTGTACCAACCCCCGATTTTGATGCATATAATTAATGGATATGGGAATCTAGGATGGAAGTACATTTGCAGGCACATGGAGTATGGGAATCAAATGTTTCTAGAGGCACATCTACCAACAAAGCTAAAAGGTATAATTAAAAGGACATGAATGTAATTTTGACTGTTTTCTTAATTTTGTGAAAACAAAATTTGGTCAATGCTCAACAGCTAAAGATCTTTGGGAAAAGCTTCATAATATTTATTCAACAAAGCAATCAGGTCAATGTGTTATTGAAAATTCGGATCCTTCTTATTATGATTAAGAAATTGGAGAAATGAGTAAGACAAAGTTTCAAATTCAAGTGATCAAGGTGATAAAGGAACTCAAAAATCAAAAGGAAAAGATAAAACTTTTGGAAGCAGAATTGAAGAAACAAAAGAACTCATCAAGGAAAATGAAGAGTTTGAGAAGATAATTAGTAGTCTTAGAACTCAATTGGAATAAGTTATGAATACAAAGACACAAGACCTCAAGAGAGAAGTCCAACAAAAGCAACAATAAATCAACACAACCTTGCCAGAGATTAGTAGGCTCAAACAACAGATGCAGGAAGCATAAATTGAAAGGAAGGAATTTAATCAAAGATACGTATTCACAGTTTACCAAAAGAAAAAGGAATTGGAAACCTCTTAAGTTGAACTAATCATGCTCGGGATTGAGATTGAGAAGAAAAAGGAATAGATACAGGTACCTTGGTTTCAAGAATACCTTGCTCAAAAGCAAGGAGAACTTGATGTAGCTCTTAACGAGATAAAAAAGCTCAAGGAATTGCAAAAGGAATAATTGCAAGAGAGGATAGATAAAGGAGTGGCCCAATTGAAGATAAAGGTAGAAAAAATAGGTAAGGCTTGAGTTGATGAAGTTACAAACTCCACATCTTTTCACAGTAAGATTGAGAAGAATACTAAAACAAAGTACAACATTGTAATTCCAAAGAATGATGCCAAAGCAATTAATGACAACGAACAAAATAATAGACAACCTCAAAATAAGAATAATTCATCAAGGTATGTTCATTTATTTAATGGTTATTGTTTTTCATGTGCTAACTTTGGATATATGGGTAGGGATTGTAAAGTTGTTGGCAGGTACAATTATCAAGGATCACTACCTTTGAATGAATTATCTAGGTACACACGTTCGTTTAATGGTTATTACTTTTTATGTGCTAACTATGAAAATGTGACTAGGGATTCTAAAGTTTTTAACAGGTGCAATCATTATACGCAAAACCTGAGAAGCAAGTTTGCAGGATCACGATACATATACCAAACAAAATATTCTATTGATGACATTTAATGCTTCAAATGTCATAATCACAGACACATAGCTCAAGAATGCATGTAAATCTTGATAAGGAATGCTACAAATGTCATAAATATAGACACATAGCTCGTCACTGCAGGCACAAGATGGAATCAACCATGAATGAAAAGCTTCATAATGAGAATAAGAAGCTTTGGAAAAGAAAACAGGTCCACGATGAACAAGTGCAATATGATGAAGAAAAGAAATAATTTAAGAAGGTCTCAACAGTTATGCTTTTAGGATTCACAACAGGTCATAAGGAATCAATAGTTTCTTCGATTAATTACTTGAGTCAAGATGGTATGTTAGATGATACACTGTTTTGAAGAATTCGGCTCGTCGAATCATTAAATTTTGAAGATGGGGAGTCTATACAAACTTATGTGGCAAAATTATACCATAAACAAACAAATAGCATGGACATAATGGAAACTTCAGGACAAATGTGTCAAATTCATAACAGGTTCAGGGGGATCAGAACAGTTACATGACAAAGGTCCACAAGGATCATCATTGACAAAATATTTCAAGAAGGCTTCTCATCATGGGGAGCACATGTAGATAGCAGGTCCACAAGATCATCATTGAAAAACTGTTTCAAGAAGGCTTCTCGTCATGGGGAGCACAGGTAGATAACAGGTCCACATGAAGCAAGAAAATTCTCAAGGGGAGTAACCCTTTGCCATTGATGTCAAAGGGGGAAAGAAAAACTTGAGAAGGAGATTGAAATATGAATAAAAAAGCAAAGCATGATGTCAGGGGGAGTTTCACTGGTAGGAGAAGTACATGTGTTTCCATCAATGACAAAGGGGGAGATTTTTGGATGGTGTTGTCATTGATGTCAATCTATGGAATTAATTGGGTTTGACTTTGACTAAAAACACTAGTCATTGATGTCGAATGGTTAATGACCGCTTCTTAGTAATTGTTGGATTACATCAATATGTAAGCTATACTATTGGATGGTTGAAAATCCAAGTCATGGGGTTTTGGTTCCTTGGACTAAGGATGTACCCTGACTCTGTCAAGGGTTTTTGATAGGTAAAATCATTGATTTTGGATTGAATATCTATGTCATTGGATTCTTCTCGAATATATGTTTCTGTTGATACGTGGTACGCCCTAAGAGGCCTCTTGTTTTAAGGGATATCACAATTTAAGTTAGTGGCCCCAGTTTCTAAGCTAAAACCCCAAGGGGAAGTGACATGCCACCTCCTCCTATGGTTATCAATATATGAATTTTTTTATCACCGTAATCTTACATTAAAAATAGTTCATGATAAACTCAATTCTTAGCAGTATAATCAAATATAGTGTTGGGACTAGGCCAAATCCCTACAAATTTACCCATTAATCCTATCTCCTTCAAAATATCAATATTTCAAGGTGTCATAGAATATTATAAGTTAGTTTTTGAATGTCATCTCACCATTTGTCACATTTTTCATTTTCAGTGATGAGGTTTCCCTTAGAAGAGGGGATGCATATTGTGGATGCACAAAAATGCTGGAGAGAACCTTTGAATCAACATCTAGGGGCCAACAAAGAGGTGTAGAAATTATATAACTAATGCGTTATATACCAATATTCTCCTGATCACACACTATTTGACTTCATGCACAATACAGAATCTATTCCACCATTGATCATCACATGCAGAAATAAACACAATTGCAATGCACACATGAAACCATAAAAAATCACACACATTAACACAGTGATTTAACGGGAAAGCCTGAAGCTAAAAACCCCAACTATCTGTATATAATATATGTCATAGAGATCATGTAACAATCGTCATACAAAGCTAAACATGTCAAGCTCTCAGTACAATACAATCGCTACACACTAATCAGGTCTGATCTAGCAAATCCATGCACTGATCTCTGCCACCTGCTAGCCTACCTCTACTGCGCAATCCTTGCTGAAGAATGGCTCTGAATGAACTCGAATCCACTTGGCTTGCACTGCATAATCCTCATTGGCATCTCCATCAATGTGTGGTGCAAACTCATGCAACACTATAGTCACAACTGATAGTCACACTTGCTCTTTCACCTACCTCTCCACTGGTCTCCACTGAAACTGTCCATGCACTGTAGTTAACTGATGTATTCTTCAGTTGATTAATGAGTTAATAATTAGTGAATTAATTAATAATTAATTCACACCACTCACTAGTGTATCAATCAGTTAGACTAGATACAACTAGCTCAACTATGTTTAACTCAGTTAAACTGAACACAACTCCACCAACTACCTCAATAACTCCACCAAACTCTGTCACATGAGTTCTAAATGAAGTATCCATGCAATAGCTCCACTTAACCCTCAGGAATAGCGTAATTCCTTCTGTCAGCTCCTGTGCCACATCTGTGCACTTAACTGAAGTGCTCCAAGAGAATAAGATAATGTTTAGAGTCCAAATATTATTAAGAGCTAATAATATTAGACATATCTATTTTTAGACTGGCAATCTAAAAATAGATTCCGCCCAATATGTCTAAAAATAGAAGTCCATCTATTTTTCCAACTTGACCAACCATCCACAAATAGCATCCTGCAACTCATAGAATATGATCGACATGTCTAAAAATAGACATAGTCTAAAAATAGACTTTGCACCAAAAATAGCCTGCGGGCCCACTTAATGAAGGCGATGATTTTCACTAAGCTCATCATCTGGTTGCAATCTCAACACTCCCTCTCAACAAGATAGGGATTATCTGCCACCCCGATCCTGTCTCTATGGTATTCGAATTTTCGCCTGGTGAGCGCCTTCGTAAGAATATCAACATCCTGATCCTCCATAGGAATGTAAGATAGTAACATGATCTTCTACTGCACACAATCTTTGATATGATGGTACCGGATGTCAATATGTTTAGATCTATCATGAAATACTGGATTAACCAAGAGTTTAATGCAACTCTAATTATCACAATATATCACAGTAGGATCTAAGTACGAACCGAATAACCCGACCAGGATCTTCCTCATCCATATAGCCTCGTATGCAGCCAAACTTGCAGCCATGTAATCGGCCTTCGCTGAACTGAGTGCCACGGATCTCTGTTTCCTGCTGTACCAAGAAACTGATGTCGACCCGATACTGAAAATCCCTCCAGATGTGCTCTTTCTGTCCGTTGGGCTCCCTGCCCAATCTGCATCCGTGAAGCCATGCAACTTCAACTCATCCGATTGTCTGTACCAAAGTCCATATCCCGATGTGCCTCTGAGATATCTCAATACATGCTTGCATGCCTTCCAAAATAGCTTGGTAGGCTTAACCATAGCTTGTGAAAGTTGGTTAACAGTGTAGCATATGTCCGGTCGTGTATTGACTAGATACATGAGCAAACCAACCAACTATCTATAAACAGTGGCATCCACTACCTCTGTCGATGTAGTATCCTCTTTCCTCCAACCACCAGGAAGAGGAGTGTCGATAGGCTTGCAACCTTGCATGTTGAACTTCTCTAGTATTTCCCAGGCATACTTGCCTTGAGACACAAACAGTCCATCCTTCCGCTGCCAAATTTCCAATCCTAGGAAATAATGAAGGAGGCCCAAGTCCTTCATCTCAAACTCCTTTGCAAGATCAGCCTTGCATGAGAGTATCAATTGTTCATCACCGGTCAGTATCAAATCATCTACATAAAGTACAATGATCAACAACTTACCCTCAACCACAATTTGGTACAAGTTGGGATCCGCCTCACTCTTGGTAAAACCAAGTCCGATGAAATAACTGTCTATCCGTGTGTACCAAGCACGAGGTGCTTATTTCAGCCCATACAACGCTCTTTTGAGCCTGCACACATGTGACTCGCTGCTGAATATTTCGAAACCTTCAGGTTGCTCTATGTACACCTCCTCCTCAATGAATCCGTTAAGGAACGCAGTCTTCACATCCATCTGATGAATGTGCCAACCCATCTGCGCTTAGAGAGCAAGGATGCTCCGTATGGAAGAATACCTTGCGACAGGTGCAAAGGTTTCTTCATAGTCGATTCCCTCAATCTGTGAGAAGCCCCGGGCAACAAATCTTGCCTTGTACTTCTCGACGCTCTCGTCAGCAGCTTGCTTCACTTTGTAGATCCATATCGAACCTACCACTGATTTCCCTTCCAGCCTTGGGACAATCTCCCATGCACTGTTTCTGACAATCGAATCATACTCTTCCACCATGGCATCTACCCATGCAGGGTCCTCCACAGCTTCCTCAAAAGAGGATGGCTCTGTCATGATACACTTTCTCATCAGAGCCATGTATCCAGTATATTGGTCAGGTGACTGTCTCTGTCTGCATTGTGATGTAGGTGCTCCTACAATCTTCTCTGCATCAAGATTCAGTCGTTCAGATTTTGTAGTGCACTTCTGCCCTTTGATGTTTGGCTCTGCATGAGTGGTTTCTTCCACTCCATGAACCTCCTCTTGTGGCTGATCCACATCCTGAGGCTCATACTTAGGAACTGATAGCTCCTCATCTGCATGCAAGTGTAGCTCCCTCTCAAGCGAACACTTCATGGCTTTCTCCTCATGAAATTTGATATCCCGTCGCACAACAGTCTTCCGACTGTCTGGAAAATACACACGATAGTTGTGGGGTTTTTTGTGTACCCCAAAAATATCCCAACCTCTGCGGTCGACTCCAGCTTCTTCCTGGCATCCTTCGTCACATGAATGTAAACAAGTGAGCCAAAAATCTTCAGATGAGAAATATCAGGCTTCTTACCAGAAAACGCCTCTTCGGGTGTACTCATGCCAAGTACTCTACAAGGACAATGGTTTTGCACATAAACCACAGTGTTGCAAGCTTCAGCCCACAAGTGTATGGGAAGGCCCTGATCATGCAACATCACCCGTGCAGCACCCATGATCGTTCTGTTCTTTCGCTCTGCGACCCCATTCTGCTGTGGGTTATCAGGCACTATGAGCTCTCTTAGAATTCCTTATGCACTGCAAAATTCCTTGAATTCGCTAGAGATGAATTCACCACCATTATCGCTCCTAAGAGCCTTCACCTGCTTCCCCGACTCTTTCTCCACCAGTGCCTTGAACTCACAGAACTTTGAGAATGTCTCGCTCTTCTTTTGCATGAAGAAGATCTGGCACTTACGAGAAAAGTCATCAACAAATATCACATAATACATGTGCTTTGCTATCAAAACTACTAAGAAAGGTCCACACACGTCTGTGTGAATTCTCTCAAGGATCGTCGTGGTGCGACTATCCTTCTCATGAAAGGTGGCTTTCACAAATTTTCCCAAAGTACATCCCTTACATTGATCTGACTATGCAAGTGTACCGTTGGGAAGCCCGATAGAAATCTGCTGCAAAATTTTCAAAGCACCATGGTGAAGATGGCCCAATCTCCTGTGCCACAATTCGCCCTCATCCTGGCTCACCACTCCTTCTCCTTTTCCTGCCATTGCTACGTAGCCATCTACTTGCAATTGATAAAGGTTATTAACTCGAACCCCTATCCTCCGGGTTTCACCAGTTGCCTTACTGCGTAGGAAAGTCTTTCCCTCGCTAAAGACAACATCATATCCCTTGTCTTCCAACATAGCCAAAAAGATCAGATTCTTCTTCAATCCTAGAACATGCATGACATCCTTCAATATGAAAGGTTTACCAAACTCCCTCTCAAAGGAAATGGTCCCGATACCAGTCGCACTGTATCTACCATCATTGCCCATCTCGATGTGCACTCCAAGACCCTTCTCATCCAGATCACTGAACAAATATTTGTCTCCGGTCATATGAAAAGACGCACCACTGTCAAGAAACCACACTGAACCCATCACACTTGAGACCAACCATGCGATCAGCGAAAAATCCAGCTCAAACTACGAGGCTAAGGCCTCTCCAGCTGCAGATCCAGCAGCCTGCTTATTTTTCTTCTTCTGTGGACAATTAGTGGCGTAATGTCCATGTTGGTGATAGTGAAAGCACTTCACCTTAGACATGTCTTGCTTCTTGCCTTTCGCACTAGATTGAGAAGGATTTTTCTTTCCCTTCCCTTTCCTTTCTTTGGCATCCAAAGTGAAATTTTCTTCATCTTCATTCTTCGATGAAGATCCATCCCTAGTACTCCGCCTTATCTCCTCCTGCACAAGATCCGACCAAAGTTGCTCCCATCCAGGCAATTTCTCCCGACCATTGACAGAGTCCTCGTAGGAATGCCAACTCTTCGGAAGCCCAAGGAGAGCCAAGCTCACCAAGTCCTCTTCATCTACAATAACCCCCACACTTCCCAGCTCATCCCTGCACTGGACGAACTTCGTGAGGTACTTGGGTATACTTTCACCCTTCTCCATTTTTATTTTCCTGAACTTGTCTTTAAGCGCCAACTTCCTCTGGTCGCTTTTGCTTTGGAACAAGTCTGTCAAAGTTTTCCACATCAAGAATGGAGAAGCTTTACCGTGAAGGCTGGAAACTATGTGATCCTTCACACCTTCCAACAGAATCCTTCGGCATTTTGCTGTCTTCTTTTGCCATGCATCAAGTGCGGCAGCATCACTAGAAGCAGGTTTTGGAATTTTTGCATCTATGAACTCCTTCAACCCATTATCCTCTAGCACCGCCTCCATCCTGTCCTTCCATGCAATATAATTCGAGCTGCCCTCAAGGGCACACTCCAATCGCAATCCGTTGAAATACATCTCAACTTTGACACCAAGAAAACACTGCTGCAAATTTGAATTCCACCAGCACAAAACTCAACTGCTTCAATAATTGCAATCTTCTCCAATGATCAACTGCTCTGATACCATGTAGAAATTATATAACTAATGTGTTATATACCAAAATTCTCCTGATCACACACTATTTGACTTCATGCACAATACAAAATCTATTCCACCATTGATCATCACATGTGGAAATAAACACAATTGCAATGCACACATGAAACCATAAAAATTCACACACATTAACACAATGATTTAACAAGAAAGCTTGAAGCTAAAAACCCCAACTAACTGTATATAATATATGTCATAGAGATCATGTAACAATCGTTATACAAAGCTGAACATGTCAAGCTCTCAGTACAATACAATCGCTACACACTAATCAGGTCCGATCTAGCAAATCCATGCATCGATCTCCACCGCTAACGCCCTCATTTCATCAAGTAATCCCCGCTCGAAGAATGTTTTAATGAACTCAACCACTCCTTCACCGCACAATCCTCATTACATAGCCATCATCGTGTGGTAAATCATGCAACACTATAGTCACAAACTAGTCATACTTGTTTCCTTTCACCTACCTCTCCACCGGTTCCATCAAATCGTCCATGCAATCGTAGTTAATCGATATTTCACGATTAATGAGTTAATAATTAGTGAATTAATTAATAATTAATTCAGACCACTCTCACTAGTGTATCAATCAGTTAAAATAGATACAACTAGCTCAACTATGTTTAACTCAGTTAAACTGAACACAACTCCATCAACTACCTCAATAACTCCACCAAACTCTGTCACATGAGTTCTAACTGAAGTATCCATGCAATATCTCCACTTAACCCTCAAGAATAGCATAATTCCTTCTGTCAGCTCCTGTGCCACATCTGTGCACTTAACTGAAGTGTTCCAAGAGAATAAGATATTGTTTAGAGTCCAAATATTATTAAGAGCTAATAATATTCGACATATCCATTTTTAGACTGGAAATCTAAAAATAGACTCCGCCTAATATGTCTAAAAATAGAAGTCCATCTATTTTTAAAACTTGACCAACCATCCACAAATAACATCCTGCAACTCATAGAATATGATCGACATGTCTAAAAATAGACTTTGCGCCAAAAAAAGCCTGTGGGCCCACTTAGTGAAGGCGACTCTTTTCACTAAGCTCATCATCTTGTTGCAATCTCAACAAGAGGACCCTCGAATATGCACTCATGATCTACAAGTTTTCATGAGGCAAAAACAACAAAGGATCAAATATATATGTTTGAGCACCAACTGATTTTGATCCAATGACTAAAAAGAACAAGGGCTTCGTTGTCTCAGTTAAAATGTCCACCCATTTGTTTTTTTTGTAAATAAGATATTTCTATCAACAAAAAGAGACGAGTAATTACATCCATGGAGAGCTAGTGCAAGCACTATGCTTCAACATCCAAGCCCAGAAATATTTAAACATAGTTGATCTTTGGATTTGCTAGTGTATGCAATTGTACATTACTAGACAATTCGAACCAGAGACAAAGACCCCCATAATTGTGTGTAAAGGAGATTTTCTAGAGGGGAAAAATACTGTTATAAATATTGAGTGAAATTGTAGCAACATACTAGTGGCCTGACTGGCCTCGGTTGAACTGAGGGCCCTTGTGGGCTGAGAAACACGAAGACAATAAATATATATAGGTAGATAACAGGAGGGTAGATGAAGCCCATGGAAAAAACCTGAGAGGATCCAGAGATTAAGGCATGTCCTCCACCGAATTGACCTTGAGGCTTATAGGCCTCTCGGGGGTGCTTCCACCATTGATGGTGTTCTGGACAAGTCGACTAGTCGTGGCTTCTCCATTGACAATTGGCGCGGCTTCAGTTTTGGCCATCCTTTTCCTCAGTAGAGCATAATGCGATGAGTCTTTAGTTATGAAATGACAACGATGGATCGCTCCCACATAGAGTCTAAATTTTTCCGTGAGAGCATTAATATTTTTTCCAAAGCGCTGTTGTGTTCCTGGTGAGCTTGCCTGGTGATACCCAACATTGTTTTGGTCTGCCAGTGCAACTCAATAGCCCTGCTGAATAGGTTATCCCTTTCCCTTGTTAGGCCAGGGTCTAGAATCCAGTCAAAATCTTCGTAAACCTCTTCCGTTGCAGTGCGCTGTCGGGCCATCCTTGCCGGGTTCTCCAAATTGGAAACCCTTTCGTGGGTATCTTGATTGAAAATAATTTCACAGTTCCTGGAAGCATGCCTCTCCACAAACTCTACCCTGATGGTGGGATTCATACTCAGGGAAGACCATCGAGAGGAATGAGCTCCCCAACCACGACCTTGACCTCTCCCCCGTTGAGTAGAGGAATTGGCTCGGAGAGTGGTTATGCTGAGATGGGAATTGGGGTTGTAGGGAATACATAGGAAGTATGGAAGATGGATGAAAAGGAAGGAGGCAAAGGAGCAGAGAAAAGAGGGGATCTTAGAAGGGACACAACTAAAAAGTGAGAAGATTAAGTAGAGGAACAGGTATACATAGTTGCAGGTTGAGGAGGTAGGGTGAATAGATAGGGAGTGGGGAATAATGATCGTACAAGCGAGGTTCAGAGGGTGGTTGAGTTTGTAGGTGCGCCAGAGGGTGGAGATGCGATTTGGGCGGCTTGGCGTAATGTGCATTGAGGCATACACACTCCCTCTACGAAGATCTAGCTTGACGGTGACTGAGATCATGATTATTTTCTTGGGGGGAGGCCCTGTTCATCTGACCGTTGTCTGGACTGTCCGGGAAATCATTACCCATGATTGAAGCATACTCATCCTTTAGCATGCCTTGGCTGAGCTCATCTCACGCTAGCGAGAGGAGCCTTTGGGAGTTTTCCACGCCATCATTTGCCAGCCTGTCAGCCATCTGGTTACCTGTGTGTCTAACAAGTTGGAAGGTCACTCTGTTGGCGTGTTTAATGTGAAACTTAATCCTGTTTAGTGTTTTGTTGAGCCTCAGCTGTCAGAGACTTGCATGGAATTTTCCCATTCTGAAGTTTCCTGCAAGCTTTGGTAGCGAAATGTCCACCCATTTGTTGCACATCGTCACAAATATTTATTATTTGTGTGATTGATGAAGTTAAAACCCCAAATCTAAGTTGTTGATAATGAAGAAAAAATGTTGAATAGACGAGTTGTTCATTTGAGCACGACAAACATTGCATTGTTCTCAACTTCTTTAGGCATCTAAGCTCGACTAGAGAAACTCTAACCACTTCACAAACACGACCTTTGTCTCTATAATAAATATATAATCTTAATCAGATACATGAATCATCCATAATAAATATATAATCTTTAATTTCATATATGAATCCAAATATTATCACAAATAAAAAATTTAACTTCTTAAATAAAAAATTATATTTAATATAATTAGATTATAATTTTTATAACAACTTTAATATATTTTGTATTGAATATAAATATATATTTTTAAACGAAACAGGTAGATATTTGTATTAAAAAATCTGGATTACAAGATCGTAACCTTTACATATTCCAATCTTCCTTGATGGTTTGAGATTGAGCATAGAGGCTCAATCCAAACCCTCAAAAGAGTTCCCTGTGACACAAATATTTCATTCCCCTTCCAACTAACTATTTTCCAAAAAAAACCCCAAAATACAAACACATTTACATTCCATTTTAAACTATATTTAGGTTGATAGGCTTTCCTTTTGAATCAGATCACCTTTCAGTCTCGTCAATTCTTTTCATCTCTACCTGACATCTGTCCCGTCTGTTATTTTGCGCATTAAATGTGGCATCTCTTAAAATTTTAATTGTTCAATTGAAAGGTGGCGCCATTCTCTCCATGTGGTGGCAATTTCAATCACGACTGATTCCATTATCTTTTCGAGTGCCAATTTTTGCGACATCTGCATCGCTGGGAAACCTAAACAGCCGGTGTTGTTAGAGAGGCAGTTGCAACTAACTACAACTACCATCACGCACCATGAAAATGGCAAGGCCATAGGAGCCTTGTCTTCGCCCTTGTGTTCTCTCAATTCTGATGTCAGACATGGCATTATTTCCAGTACTGAGAGCAATGAATTGAAAAATAACAATCTAGCTGGTTCTGAAGGCTCTAATTCTTCTTTTGACAAAGATGATGCCGAGGAATTTGATGTTGATAGTTCTTATTTTGACCAAGATTCTGAAGAACTGGATGCTTTGCTTGATTTAGATGAAGACTTTGAAAAATATGACAAGGCAACCAACTCTCTTACCTTTTCCAATCCTACAGAAGTCGATTGTTGCAACACTTCCTCAAACGAAGTCCTCTCTGATTTTTCCTCCAAAAATCCAGGAAAACGCAAGCGTAATGCAGATGAAGATGGAGAGGTGGAAGGGGAATTCCTGCCAGATGTCCATGATCAATCGAAAGCACACAAAATAAAAATGGAGGGCATTTAGCAGCATGCTAGGTAGTGAATTGCAAAGAAAAGAAGTTATTTTACACCAAACATTTCATGTTGGACAGTCATTGCAGAAGTATGTGTATACTAATCTACAGAAATATTTGACATGAAGATGCACTAATTTTCTCAACGCGTTTTTCTGATTACGAGTTCCAGCGTCTCTGTGCCCTTAACAGTGGAGCTGTAGGTAACTCTCGTATTTTCTGAAAGGTTTTATGTTGGGTTCTGCTATGTATATCCTCCCGAGTATGACTATATTCATTTAAAATGGACCACTATAAATAAATAATCATGTACAGATAAGGTGCACAAAAAATGACTTCAACTTCATAACATGCAGCAATTGAATCGTACAGGACCATTGGCCTGCAATATAACCTTTATTATCTCTTCAAGTGTGCTAATTTCTGACATCTATTTCTCTTCATCACTGTAGGGTATTGAGAGTGGAAGGCAGGAGTGGTATCTAGCTGCCACTGTTGGTAAATTTTATGTCATTTGGAATTTTTCGGTAAGTAAAAAACAATGATCATGTGTGTTACAAGGGCCAAAAGGGACTAAAAAGCTTCTATTGCTACAAGATTGTTCCAAAAGATGAATCCATTGTGGATAGCAAATTTATGCATGAAAAATTTGCTATTAGAAATTCTCCAGAAGCTCCACTTGTGGTTGCAACACCAAATAAAGTGAGCTCTTTCAGCATAGCATCTTAACAATACCATCCATTTCACACTAATCATGGCATTGAGCAATTAACTCAAGTGATGAACTATAAACAATTGTACTGGCTTGTGCATATAACATTCCACACCTTATTGGAGTGGAGTAAAACTAAATTCTTTATAAATTTCTAATATGTTGTACAGCTCAGAGATTGGGCATTTGGTGCTTTTGAAGCAATGATTGTTGTAATATGTGTAAAGTGATGAACATACGCTATGCTTGTAAGTCTGTGAAAAGTTGTGAATTGATTTTAACACCACATGCACAATCTATGACTTAATTCTTATTTTGTTCAAGTGGATGTCGATTATTAATATTTTACATAACTATTGACAATTTGTAATGGAGAAATTCCACGAAATGGAGAGGCGATATGCATATTTTTGTCGTGAAAATTCAAAAGAGATGCATTTGATGGCGATTTGGTAGGTTGAGTAGCATGCTATTACTAGCTATAAAAGCTTAAGTTCATGGTCACATGGGAGGGAGCTATATTTATTATATTGATTATGGTCACATGGGAGGGAGCTATATTTATTCTATTGTTTTTTTTTGCTCTTAACCGAGGCCTCCATTCCGCCTCATTTTATAAAAAGATAAGTTTGAGTTGAAGGTTTCATTACTGTGATCGACTCATTTTGATTGAACAGTTTGTTTATACGCAATTTATTTTATTAATATATTCATTGTTTTTAAGGTTTTGTGTTCTAATTCAACAGATTGGTTATGTAATTTTTTTACTTCATATTTGTTTATGTAGGCCAAAATCTCTTAGAGATGCGTGTAATTATTTATAATCTGTTTCTGGTGCTTGTTTTGTCAACACAAAATGTTGATATATATGTGGTAAAAACACATATGATTCATGTATAATGATAGTTTTAAATATAATATCAATAAATTCATGTGTTATGATTAATTGTTTAATTATAATACTATAGTGATAGATTTAGGCTTGATAGGGTTTTGTTGATAATCAAATTAAAATTTTAGATGTAGACTTGTTATTCAATAGAATTGACAGGGTTTTGTTGTTAATCACCACCAACACATTATATTATTATTATTAATGGTGAAATTAAATGGTTGAATTATTTATGTTGGAAATGAATGGCTCTTCAAGTACATTCAAGTGTATAATATTGAATTGAAAAATGAATTATCTAACCCATATATATATATATATATTTTAATAATATATTAGTAAAGATTGATTTTAATAATTACGTTGTATTAATAATATAAGAAAAAGAGTTCACGAGTCTTAGATAGACATTGATTGGGTGCTTGTAGATGTAGTGTTGCAAAGCTTACCAAAAAAATTAATATAAGAAAAAAAAATATTAAAAAGAATTAAAAATATTTAAAGCATTAACCAATTTTATGAAGTGGTTTAAAATAATTTATTAAATTAATAAATCAATGAAAGAATAAATCTTTGATTATTAATCAATAATAATTTTATAATATATGTATTGACATGTTCTATATAATTAGTATTCGATCAAAATATTTGATAAGAGATGGTTATTGGAAAATTATACTAACTTCATGAAAACATTTTAAATAAAAGATTGGATAAAAATGATTAACTATGGTAAATCATGGTCGATCATGGCTAGCCATAGTGAACAATGTTCAAACATGGCCAATCATGATTAAGCAAAGTCAAATATTATCATTCACGGTCAAGCATGATTAACCAAGGTCTATCATGTTTAATCATGTCCAATCATTGTTAACCATAGTCAACCATGGTCAAATGTAGTCACCCATGGTCAACCATGATTAAGCAGGGTTAACCGTAGTTAAAAATGACCAATCATAATCAATCATTACCCACGAAAGTCAATAAAATTCAAAGCAACATATAAATATTAATACGAAACACATCACAAGTACATTTTTCAATTCTTCAACTCTTGTTTTGCGAGTGCTTTGTCCACAATCGTTCTCCTGAATCTTCCCACCTACTTGATACAACTCAATGCTGAATTTTATGTCCATGCCCCTTAACTTATTGGGAGAATTATAATAGTCCATATTGACTAAGAGGATGGAAAAAAGGTTAAAAACCGAACATTAGCAGGCGAGCTGGTCAGAGGACTGACTGTTAGATGATGTTGGGGTTCTATATCTCCATAACAGGACCTTAAGTTGGGATTTATTTAACCATCAGGGCATTGGCCTAATCTGATCCTCTCATAACCAGGCTTTATGCCTCTATTTTTGTTATATCGTATGCATTGTGAATAATGGAGTAAGAATTTAATGCCTTATGTAACTGAGTTGATTGCATATATAGTATGTAACGTTCATAGATTTATAAAGGTTGTCTTATGAAATTTTGATTATGTCAACATATTTTTTCCATTTATTCAATCAAATTTAGCTACTATCATTATCCTTTTAACATTGGCTATAGTGATCATTAGCCTTGGTAAATCAACTAGGATTCACATTATGATTATAATGAGTAGGACACTATAATTGGAGTAGCAAAGAAATATATTTAACTTTCAGTTCAATAAGAGGGTAGTGTGAGACTTTATATAGTAAAAAATAGCGTTGCTCAGTGATACTAAAATTTGACAGAATGGAGGGTTGGATGTAGAATAAAACAATTTCTGTATAGGATTGAATTGGTAGCGGAAATAGCTAAATAGGTTGATGTAACAACATCCTACCTCTTTCTCCAGTACTTTCATACAAGATTTTAACCTCGATCTTCTTAGTGTATGTGCCCCTCTTCCTTACCATTCAAACATAGGCCATGCAAGCATCCCTACTTACCATTCGACCAGTGGCTGACATGCATGAAGCTTAAAATTTAGTAAACTGGTTGTGAAGAAAAATAAAAGTGCTATATATATGAAAAACATTAAAATTTATTAGCGAGTGAAATCTCTAAATCTATTTGCATAAACTTGGTTTCAAACCATGAACTGTTGGCATGGAAATTACCAAATACTCAAAAACATTGACAACGACCAACTGAGCTAAACGGATTAAGTGATTTCTTATGCATTTTCAACGAAACTATTTTTAAACCCTTACATTAATTTAGACTTAGTAATTTACTTCCATAGATAGTAATCAAGTTGCTAAATTTGGTAGAAGTTTTAGATCTAGAGATCTAGCAAGATCTAAGTTAATAACTACGAACGATGGATGTCTCCATTGACTAGAGACCTTCATTGTTGATACCCAGTTCCTCTATTTGATTTATTGTGCAATATGCCTATTGAAATTATCTTGTCTGAGTACATTCCACTCCATGCAAGTGTAATAGATGTGTCAGTGATTGATGTTTTAATTAGCCTTGTGAGGACACCTCCTACTTTACAATAGGAAATCAGAGATCTATATTCGCAGAGATTACAGGGAATTTATTGCAATCGCACTCTGATCACCTTGAAGGCTCAAGATCTATGTGGTTGAGCTTCTGGTTCCTGGTATTCAACTACAATTGACATAGGCATTGGATTCAACAAGTGAAAACAAGAGAGACTAATAGCTTCCTAGGTGATTCAAATGTGAAACAATACTTTGCTTTATTTTCCCGGGTTATTCAATGGTTAGTAAAATATAAGGAGCTGCAAATAATATTTGAGGGAGAGAGACTAGGAGCTTTGATGGAGGAGGATTTTAAAAAGCTTGAATATTCATGCTAATGCTGTCACATTTTATTGATAGTTCCTGCTTTAAGAGAAATGATATTGCACATATAATGATGCTTTACTTCTAGACATTAACACCCTATAAGTAAGATCCCTCAATCATCACAAATATTCTCACTGCTAGACAATGGGAGTTTCTTCCAGTCTGGATCAATATGCATGTTTCACCAAAGCTTATTCCACCATCTGTAAACTAGAGTAGTACATACCATTTTCATTCATAGAGGAAAGAACTGCCCAGGACCATGTGATTGACAACTGCAATGAAAACCATCCCAACCAAGCTTGCTTAGAGGGAGGAAAGAGAAATCCCCTTCTTGTCTCTCAGGGAAATAAGAGGGTTGGGAGAGCATGTCGATACTTAGCTACAAGTAACGTACAAATCGATAGAAACCACATTGCAAGGAAATTCATGTGAACCGAGGCAAGTGAGATCAAGTTACTAGGCAAGTGGGATCAAGTTATACTTGGTCTGCAGAACATCAAGCTCATGCTGGAGAATTAATTCAAAATCTGAAAGAAACAAAATGGGGTGGAACTAGAAGGCAAGGTAGTGACTTGAATATAAATCTTAGTACTAATGTGGAATATCTACAATCAACTCCAATAACTCCCTATTCAACAATGTATAGATACTGTCATCCATGGGGAACTACAGGCTCCCTTCATCATTTTGAAGGTAGATGGCCCGGTGCTAGGGACTATAAGAGAAGGGAACATGTCCTAGAATCATACTGCTCTGTTTCTCTACAATTTTCTACGAGTTTCAGGGTTAGTGTAAGTTTGTGTTCTGGGAAGACTATTTTTTATTTTTATTTTTTATTTATTTATTTATTATCATTATTATTATTATTATTATTATTATTATTATTATTATTTTTTATTATTTATTATTTTTATTATTTTTGTTTAAGTTGTAAGAGGGTTTGGATGGGCACAACCAACTATTATAAATAGAACAGATATGCCAGTTAAAAAATACATTCCATTTGTATGGACAAAGTATAGAGATTGAGGTAGAAGTGAGGTTATTTAGGGCAGCTCTCATTTCAATCCATACCTGTTTATGTTGTGTTCAATTTTTGTTTCAACCAAGAGACCCTTAGATCATATTTTTAGGATATGCCACACTTTAATCAATGGATATCATTTTAATAGATTTATTTGATTTAAGGTGGAGACGTTGTTGGTTTGAGGTGGGTCGAGTTTATTAACAAATTGTTCTTGAAATATATGATTACATAGAATTTTATTCTAACTATTTCATTATAGGTAGACTCAAACACACAATGGTATCAAATTAATCCAATCTAAACTATTTTCATTCTAACTATTTCATTTTATGACAATAATATCAAATTAATCTAATCTAAACCGTGAGTCAACTCATTACATCACAAAATTTCCAAATTATGTAATTCATTTGGATTGTGTGGTGTTTAGTCTCTATTGGGTCAAAAGTTCAATTTTTTACAATATTGTCATTATCGATAAGGAATCAAGTTAAATAATTATAAATATTTTAGTAAGAAATCAAGTTAAATATTAATGATAAAAGTGAACGAGTTTTATGTACAATGGAAGGTGTGTTGTATTTATCTAACTAGCAATTGCACCAGGAGGTGCAAGGGAACGCCAAAAGGAGGAGGCATGAATTATGTTGTGCTATTAATAAGAGAAAAATGGCCTTGATAGTTTGTTGAGAAAACATTACTTGAGCTCGCATTGGTGAGGCTCATTGACCTATTTGAGTAGAAGGATACATAAATGGTTGTCAATCCCTCTCAAACCTATAGAAATCGAATTGATATTGGTTGCCACAAACTGAAGCTCGTGCTGATTAACGTCGCTCAAGTTTGTGGCATCATAAACCAAGATACCCAATATTAGTGCTACAAATTTAAATTGGGGATTATTGTTAATATAAAAAAAACATATTGCCCGATTTTGATAAACCAACACTAATCTCTGCACATAAGGCTTCTTTAGGACTCCCGAGGGGATATGAAACTCGGTATGTAAAATTCCTCCATTCAAAATGCTTCCTCCACTCATTCTAATAGTCTTGAAGAATCCCATCCACTGATCTCCTCGAGCCATTGAAAGACCCAAAACCGAATGCCTTGACACTACCCACTTCATCCTTCACCTTGTATTCACTACTAGAAGTGAATCTACACAGAGAAGATACAGTATAAGTATTGAAAATAGGGTAAGTTTTAAATTGGTTTTCACCATACCTGCAACTACCCTCATTTCGATTTCTCACACGAGGATGATGAATTTAGCTCAAACCACCTGATTAGATGGTGTTAAGGTAAGCTAAGTGATGATCTAAGGCATCAATACTATGACAACACCTTAACATTGTACTAGTATCAAGGTAAGGTATTAAGGTAAGTGAAATTCCAAGGCATCTAGCAAAATTAAAAGCCTACCCCAAACTGCATTCATAAATAGAAACAAAAAAACTGTTTCCATTTCCAACTGGAAAATGTAAATAGTGCCACTATGGAAATTAATACCAATATTAACCCTTTGGGAAAAACAGATTCAATAAATGTTATATGCTTTACAATTACTTTGTCAAATAACAAAACCATGATTCAAAATAAGTATGGCAACTAAAAAATGATTTCAATAAATGTTATATGTTTCACAATTACTTTGCCAAATACCAAAACCTTGTTTCAAGATAAGTATGACAAGAGGAGCCATTTAGTAAGTACATTACATTTTCATGTTAGTTTTGTATCTTTTCATTCCAAAGAACAAAGACGCAAATGGAGAACCAATATCACAAGAGGCTTTGAATAATATCAAATTTGAACATTAATTCTAAAGAAAACTACTCCAATGTGTGGGAATACAGTATTTCATATTTAAAGTCCGCAAAAACCAAACATTGCTTGTTTTCCTTGCAAACACATAAAAAAAACATACATTTGGCTAAAATATTTCCAAAAACACCAAAGCATGTGATAATTAATATATACTATCTTGAATTTATCTTCCTTTTGTACAAGAGGCTATGAATAGTATCACATTTGAACATTAATTACTCAGCCACCACTGTCACCTCGGTGGCCTTCTCCAGTTGTTTAGTGGTGGATGTTATCCCCACAAAGGAGGCTTCCCCAAAGAAGTAACCAATGAGATAATCATCAAACAAGGGCTCAAGGGTGATATAAGACCTAACAGTTATGGAAGAAAGTATCAGCAAGGCCTTGATGGCCATGATAAGAGATGCAAGCAATCAAGCACACATTCCACAAATTCCAATAGACAAGAAGGGGACTACTATAAACTAGGTTTTTATTGATAGTAAATGTACAACATGCAAAGCATATGACAACAAAGAAATAGCCTTTAAGGGATAGGTTCAATAAAACGTCAAAGCCTATCAAGAGGTAAGCCAGGAAAACAGAAATATTTGGAGTTTTTTAATGGTTTAAAATGCATAAAACAACAAACTAAGCCTAGACGTCAATCCTAATTTGGGGATAAAGATGCAATAAATGCTGGCTTTTTCCTTTTCAATCTATTTAATGCGATTTTTATCAATAGAAAAATGACATAGATGCAAATTTACCATAACATGAAAAGTGAAACCAAACCCTAACCCTGGCTATCGAGAATTAAGAAAAAGGCTTTTTCATCATTTGCTTCACGAAATCTGGGAAATCAATAAGTAGAAGTTTTCCTTTGCATCAATTATATTCTAAGAATGGAAATACTAGTGTATGTTCTTATTTATCTTCATTTTTTTGCGGTGTTTCCAGATTTATAATCTCACAGGTCGACTTTGATATAAATTCGATCTTCAAATAAGCTATTTCCAAACATAAATATTTCACAATTTAATTACCTCATTGCACAATTCTAGTATAACCTTCAAGTTCACATATTCTGAGCCTTTGGTTAATTTTTGAATTACTGTATAACAACTGGCCATATCATAAAACCATTTTTCCCTTTTCTTATCTCTAATTATGCGCATTTATCAGAAAACAGTTTAAAAAACTTTTGAATTTTTTTTAATATTTCACTTCTATTAAGGAAACAATGGTAATAGAACAACATAACGATTGGTTGAGAAGCTAAAATTTGTCTTCTAAAAAAAGAAGAACCTTAATTGATATAATTTAACCAAAGTAAAGACTCCCAACAGTGGATCAATGAACCTTAATTGATATAAGTTAACCAAAGTAAAGACTCACAACAATTGATCAATGGCTCTGCAATCTCGTAACTTTTCTTTTCCAACTGATGTTGTTGCCAGATCCATAACAACATTATAAGCACCTCTTGCTATATCCTTGTTTTAATTGGACAACATGGCCACAAGAGCAGAGACAATTTATTTATCGTTAGCAACCTTCGTATTCATTTCATATGACCAGAGAGCTGCTCCTCCAATAATTTCCGCAGTTTGTAGCAATATCTGTGGCAAGCTGGAAGCAAGAAGCGTAGGCAATACAACAAGCAACCCCTCAGACAAGATCTCTTCAACCGTGGATGAATCCCTGGACGAATTGTGCAGATAAGTGATGATCATATCCTGCAACCCAACAATAGTAGACAATCCCAAATCTATGTTTATCTGCGAATAAGCCGCCAACATCTATGCCACCACATGTGAAGCAGAGCAACTGCCAAAACCTCCTTTTTTGCGTGGCCTGCAATATATTTCTGAACCATGATTTGTCCTTCTCTTGTTTTTCCTGTCATCGAACATTGCCATTGCTACACCCAACTTGAGGAAACAACCTTAGCTATGATTAGTGCTCCCCTCCACCTTTAATGATTATTTTCATGGGTTAAACGATTTTTTTTTTAAATGGGACATCAATGAAATTCTTGGGACATGAATATTTGTTCAGCTCTTCCTTTAGATCTGAAATCTACAAATTCTCTCATAATATATAAAATCCATCCATGGTCATATAGGGTAAACATTAGATTTGATCTAATGAACTAACCAGTAGTGCATTGAGGAAATAAAGAGAATTAGAGGCACCTTGGAGTAATCAAATAATATGGAAGAATCACACAACTGTGGCCATTTACCATTATTGTAGTTGGGCCAGATACCATGAATGGAAATTTCAGAAGCAGGATTTCTTGTGCGACGATAACAACATCCTCTACGCATATCAGAGTATGAACCAGGCCACTGTATTTACAAGGATTCGATCAGCGTCCACTCTGATAAAATACCAGAACCCTCATTATTGAATATCCACAATCCTGAGCTCAGGGTGTTCTTGGTCCCTTTTGGGGATGGTGACAGTAAGAACCCCGTTCTCCATCTCTTCCTTGAGCTGCTCAACAATGGCATTAGAAGGCAATCGGAGCCGCCTCAAGTATCGAATCCGCGACCGCTCACCTCTACGACATATCCCGCCAGTAGGCGCCACTGCCATCTTACTCCACCCGCTTATTTGCAAAACCCACCCGTCCTCTACGATAATCTCCACATCATCCTTTGTTGCCCCTTGAAACACCACAAATATCAAATCAATTAAAATCATACCCTCAAAACCGCAGAAGCAAATGGAGAGAAGCCGAAAGATTTAAAGGGAGAGAGGGTTTGTGATGGATTGTTACCAGGAAGGTCTGCCTGAATAATATGCGCGTTAGAGCTCTCCCACCAATCGACATGTGTGTTGGCCATGACTTGGGCATCCTTCGAGAAGAGAGGGAAGAGTGAGTGTAGTCCCACAGGGGGAGCGCCCAAAGAATCATCCATCATTCTCCCAAATAGGAATTGGTCGAAGAGGCTGCTGCATCTGAAGAAGGAATCCAATAGCTTCAGACCTTCTAGCTCAGGCTCGTTCCTGCATGTCTGCAGCTCCATTCCCTCTTCCTCTCGTTTAAAGACAGAGACGCATTTTCAAACATTTAAAATTTTAAAACGTACTTTTCAAACTAACAACTAGTAATAGGGCCAAATGGAAGATTTTCATTGGTTGAAGGAGGTGCCACATGTCTAAATTTTACTTGCTGGAAGGGCGATAAGAAAGGTTTCTCATTGGCTGGGGTGAACAGTGTTTGCTCACCCCAAGCCAGCAAAGAGAATGCCTTTCGTCATAAAAATATATAAGAAATATAAGAAAAAAAAGATAAAGTAACATATAAATGCAAAATGTTTATAATGCATTTTATTTTGGTTTTGAATGATATTAATTTCAACCTTAATATATATATATATATATATATATATATATATATATATATATATATATATATATATATATATATATATATATATATATATATATTTTAAATACGGTTTGGCTATTTATTAAACTACTTTGTTTTACATTGGACTAAGATTCTTGTGACTTAAACTATTATCGTCAACTTATTGGATACTTTCAATTGCTTGGTTCACAAACTTAGTAGTTATGGTTTTACAACCTATGTAAGGAGTTTCTCTGCAAGAGGGCTCAACTCCAAGCAAATGATGATATATATGCAAACCACAACACCATTTGAACTTGTGATAGCAACTCATGTTATCAAAATGAAATTCACCAAATCGAAATGTATCAATTCATTGTCATGTATTGATTATTAGTATAATGGACTTTGAACTAGGTTAGCTTGTACATATTGTTTGTAAATGAGTTTCCCAATGGTTTGTGGCAAACAAACATTAAAATAATGGATGGGTGTTTATATTCTCTCAACTAAGCAACTAATCAGTGGAGTGTTGTGTATAAGAGATAATTAAATGTTGTGCACAGGGATTTACCCAATAAATGATATAAAGTGATATATTCATGCCAACATATAATCATGAACCCACACCAATGCTCTTGAATCCATAATAGAAAATCTCTCTTTAAATAAGATAGTATAAATTGATTTATGATAGGAGAGTAGCCAACATGCAACAATAGTGTTGATTACCACAAAGCAATGAGTTTATCAGTTGTGTATAATTCATTCAATGGGGAGATTGGATAATGTCACTACACTAAGCATTCATAGAAAAATCTAGATCAAAGAATAACCGAAAATATAAAACAATGCTCACAAAAATCAACCATGTGAAAACCATCTAGTATCCTAGGAACCCAATTTGGGAAAGCTATCTTTGATTGACCATATTTAGTCAATTATTATCAATATTCTTAGAGAGTTATAGAATTTCATGTCTCTCTAGACCATTAATAGTCTCCACTATAATAAAAATCAGAATCAGTCACATTGTTGATTTTTATCAAAATCTCCCACCTCATTCTTCTACCTATGTGTAAGAGTTGGATTGGATTATTTTCATGGTCATATTCAAAAGGTCCATTGTCCTTGACCTTGTATCCCTCTTTGTAGTGCTCCTTTGCTATATTTTTGTATTTTTATTTTTGTCTTCTTGTAGTAAGTGAGGTTTTTTGCAATTTAATGGGTTACTTGGTGCTTGAGCATTTGTCCATCACTCTGCAATCACCCTCACTTATTCATCATTCCCCATGGTGGTAAATCTACTTCTTTTACCTATTGATTATTTTTATGTGTATTTTCATTCTATGCCATTTATGTTTCTTTCATAACCTGTTTGGATCATACCTCCATGTTGGGAGGCTTTTGAACCCCTAACATTGGCCCATGGAGGAGATGGAAGAACATCAACTCCACTTTCTTCTCCAAGTTTATCATTATGGTCCTAAAGGTTACTTGCTTCTCATTTGTTTTGTTTTATCTATTTTAAAGTTTCAATTAAATATTAAAAGATTCATTAATTATTAAAAAATGGTTTTTGGTGATTTTTATTTACTTTCCAAAATTTTTACTCTCACCGAATTACAAGAATTGAATTTAAATTGTTTTTTATTTCATTAACTAAATTACAAGAATTTGAAGAATTGAATTTAAATTGATTTTTGTTTCATTAACTAATTAGAAGAATTAGAAGAATGAAATTTAAATTGCTTTTTATTTCATTGACTAAATTACAAGAATTAGAAGAATATAACTTTTAAATATTTGAATGAATTACATATTTCAATAATAATTTGAGAACAATTTTTTTCAATTCATTTTTTCTTTAAAAGAAAATTAATTGAAATATTTGAGAACTTTTAATTTGCAAAAAAAAACTCTTTTTTAGAAAGAAACACTATGAAAGAATGGAGGATAGTAACCCTTTAGGAAGGGTTATTTGAAAACTATTAATTCAAAATAAGTTTGTGTTGGACCATATCTATAAAGACTAAGTCTCTTCGAATAATTTTAAGACATTATGTACTATTTTATTTTCAATGTGTGCTTCAAAATGCAAAACAATGCAATACATGCATACAAATGCATCCCTCATACAACTTTTCCAATTAAATAAACCTATCAGTGTTTCTTTGCACCTTTTGGGGCAATTGCTAGTTTATTTTGATTTAGAATGACTTTTTGTTTTCCTTGAAGAAAAACCTTTTCCTTTCTTCCCGACTTGAATCCAACCTTCATTTTCTGTAAACTCCGACGAATCACTTTTTGGCAACTACACAATTTTTTTCTTGAAATCTTCCTCATCCGCCAAATCTACCCAAGAAGATTCCTTTTCATTAATTTTCCTTGTGGTTTCCAGAGGTAATCCATTTTCCATGAGGGTTTATTGTTTTTCTATTAACACTCAATCCGAGGAATCCTTTCTGGAAACCAAAGGATCCTCATTAGAAAGCGATTTTTTTTGCCGCAGCTGCGGTTTCTTTGAATGAATCTGCTTCCTTCTTGTTTTTTGGTTCTTTTTTTCTTTAATCTCTTCTTCTTTGTATACCATATAGTGATCACCATCACCTTGTGAACCTTCCCACCATTTGGGCCTCCAGGGTTTTTTTTGATCTTTGTTATTCTGAGGACACTTGGGGTAGTTTTTAATTACATGCCTCATTTCATAGCATGCTCTACACTGAAATGAGATATTCTCGTAGTCTAACTTTTAGACCCAAACATAGTTTGGATCCATCAAATTAATCTCTACAGGAAAACCCTTTCCAAATTGGGGCTGAAAAAATCGATGTTGTGACTGGATCAAAAGTGGGAGACGAGGGTTGCATGCAGAGGCAAACGCTCCCCCAAAACCATGACCCAAATTCACAAATAGTCTTCTTGTCTTCAATCTTTTCAAAATCCACAATAAAGAAACCCCATTCCATAGTGTAAATATTTAGCTCATATATCAAAAGGGGCTTCCATGTCTCATAGATCCGTTTATGCAGATCGGTTAGCCACAACCAAAACCTATTAAACCTGCAGACCAAACTATTCTTCGAAAAAGATTTTTCATAGTCTAAAGCTTCCTCATACTCATGAACATAAGCTTCTTGCACCATCGAAAAACCAGAACCAAACTTCAACATAGAGTTATATGAAACCGAAGAAAAGCTAACTTTACCGACAACCATACCCGCAAAAGAAATATATTTATTTGCCAAATCACACGTATTCACTATTGAACGATTTGTAGAAGAGATGTGCAACAAATCCATGTAAACAAAGCAAAAATTGAGTGACAAAGGTGAAACCCTAGCCACCGCAAGGTTTCCAAAACTCGTTCCATCTTTTCTTGACAATAAAATATTAATATTGTTAAACTATAATATTACTTACTAAATTATATTGAATATAAATATTGATAAATATATTTTATATAATTTTAATATATAGCGTGTGTTATGGTTGTATTTTGAATAATGTTGTGGTATTTTTATATGATCATTATAATGTTAGTGAAGCATGGCTTACATCAATATATCGTATGATATATCATGTTGGTATTATATCCTAATAGGTATATAAATTGGTAATTCTCCAGACTTCCGCGCATGACACATTTGAAGTCTTTCGTTTTCACACACACACACACACACACACACATATATATATATAATTTAGATTAAGATAACAATTTAGATTTATTTTAATTATGGACTTACAAAGTGTTAAGAGAGATCAAATTTCTTTTCACTTTAAAAGAGGTTAGCATGTCAAAAGATTTGATCCCTCTTGTTGTTTGGTAGATCGGGAGTTGAGATGGAACTATGTTATTTTAATTTCTCCCTTTAAATAGACTATATTCCACATGAATACCATAGGTCTATACCATGGGTCTTTTTTTTTTTAGGATTATTTTTATTTTTGTTTTATTTTGATCGAGTTAAAATGTTTACATTACATTATGTTACAACATCTCTAACATAGTGTGTTAGAGGGTGCCTCTTGGAGCAATAATATGTTTTTTTTCTATGTACATATTATTTTAAATATTTATTTTACTTACAAATGTAATTTATTATTAAAATGGTTTTTGAGTTTTGGAATGGGGTGCATTGTTAAGGCATTTCTTATAATAGGGCACTAGTTTAAATTATGTATTTTTAATGTATCACATGGAATTTTATTGTGCAAAGGATGTAATAAGACCTGCAAGTTATGGTCCAATCAAATGTTTGAAAATTATTTTTTCCAATAATCAATAGGCAAATATGTTGTTAGAATCCTACCTTAGCAAACACTAATAATAATGATATTTTTTCAAGAAAAAAAATCAAATGTCATAACAAATTATTCAACTTTCCAAAGGATATTAGAAAATCTAAAGTAATTTTAGGTGTAAATCAAACAATCATTTTTTGAATGAATGGTTCGAAAAGTATAGGGAAACGAAGAGAAAAGAAATTAAGAGGAGGTAAAATCGAAATGACAATGAGCTCTGCGACGTTCTATGTGTCGGCTAGGGTTTTCTGCTCTAGTTACCAAGGAAGCCCGACGACAGCCACTAGGGACCGCGCCCCAGATGGAATGCGGCTTGGTGAATCCCCCCTGGAAGAAAGGTTGATGCTGATTTGGATCGACGACCCTATGATACCCAGCGTGGACTCTATCCGACTCCCATGTGGCCTCTCTCGGCCTCTATCCGCCTCACCTGCGCCCACTCACGGCCTCATTCCATATCTGGATGCGACTGAATGCACCATAAGGATTTTGATATGGCTTCACAAGACTTCTTCATTGGGAGGCCGACGACCACTTGGTTGGGTTGGACACATCATTTCCACCTGTGGACTCGACGTGTTCGATACTTACTGGGTGGTTGCTCTGTACAATGCTTACACAGTGATGGCATGGCTCTGTCCCCCACATCTTCATATGGTGGAGCTATGATACCAGATTTTCCTAGGAACTAGACTCAGTGAATAATGCCGCCCCCAAAGGAAACTGCAGATACCATCAATTATAAGGTATGCTCTACACATTATTAGATTTTTATTAAGCCCCTATGGGGAACATTTTTTTATTATGGGCTCAGGAAAATGATAGGGTGGTTGATCTGAAACACATTATCAGTCATGAATCTGGCTACCCTAGCCATCTACAATCCTTGATACAGTGTGGTAAAGCCCTCCAACATTCTGCCTCATTAAAAGAATACTTTATCAGTTTTGGTTCCATTATCATTCTCAATCTGAGACTGAGGGGTGGAACTATTGGAACACACAGAGCTCAAGGAATAATAAGGGATACCAGTACTACAAAAATAGACACCCCAAATCATACCTCATACAGGAACATTTTATAGGGGAAAAACAAAGCTGCAGCTCCTACAACACCAGCGGACAATGCACCCAAACCATATATTGTGGAGCAGCTGAATACTGTTCCAGAACTGAACATAGTACTTCCAAAAATAAACGAATACCAAACTTCTTTTGAATCCCATGCGATAATTTGCAGATTAAATATTTTCTGGCCCAAACCAATGGAGCTCTTCCATTGGATATTCACCAAATGGGCTATGGACTGTGAAATCCACCTCTGTTCTAAGGGGTTTTTCATCGTCAAATTCATATCCTCAGAAGCCAGAGACATCATCCTTAGGGAGGGACCGTGGTTATGGGGTTCTACTGAACTCTTCATCACTCCTTGGTTCCCGGATTTTGATGCAAACATCATGGAAGTAACCAGAATGCCGGTCTGGGTTTGGCTTTACAACCTTCCTCTTCATTTTTGGAATGAAAGTGTGCTAGAATGTATTGGAAACATTCTTGGGAGATATATCAAAATCAACACACAATGCTTGGAGGAGCGAGTCTACACATTTGCATGAATCTGTGTGGAGGTGGAACTTAGTAAAGGGCTACCAGAAAGCATACAATTGATACACAAACAGAAAAAATGGACACAACATCTTGATTTTGAAAATACAACATTCAAATGTCGTATTTGCAGGAATACTGGACATCTGCAAAATACATGTCCGGAAGCAAAAAGAGATAATAGAAAAAAGAAGAAGACGGGGAAAACCCCAAAAGGATGGCAATTTCCTCCAAATGAACCAGATCATGAGACCAATGATGACAAGGACGTCCTCAAACTAAATGAGAACAATCAGACAATCGCCGAACCAGAGACAAAAGAAAAAGAGATATAGGACCCTTTCGACATAACCTCCACCGTTCAGCCAACAATGGAACTTGGAGCACCGGACACAGGGGGGAATAAAAGACAACACAGCTCAGATACCTTAGATTTAGATAAGGACAATGGAGCAATCACTGATGATACTCAACTCACCCTTATCTCGGTCACGCCAACACAAGGTGCTTTGCGGAAGGTTGAAAAGAAGAAAGGGAGGAAAACTTAGTTTTTCTCCCCATTGTATATTAATTTAATTTACTTGATGTTTTTGTACACCAGCCTCGGCTGGTTGCTGCCCTTTAATTCCTGATGCAACATGTGATTTTGTTACTTCTGATAAAATTACGATTTTTCCTTGGGAAAAAGAATAGTTCGAAAAGTATACAATTACTTATAAATTGTTTTAGTGTTTTCAGTTTTTAAGGTTTTTAGTAGTGTTCACTTAATATAAAAGTGTAGTGTAAACATGTTATGATTTGATTTTTTTATAGTTATTTTTACTTGAAAACTAGTTTAAAATTTAGAAGACCCACTAATTATGAAAATAGGCTTGTCTATTTTGGAACATGGTTTCTACAATTTTGATTTAATTATTAATAATTATTAGGTGGATTGTTTATAATGCCTATTATGAAATATGGTTTTTAAATTTTTAATTTAATTATCAATAGTTATTAGGTAGATGGTAGAGATTTAACCTCCACAAAATATTCTAAAATATTCATAATAATATACACAAATAAAAAATTGAGACTTATTTCCAAAATAGTTAATTCTCTTTTTGCTCTTTTAAGTAAAATGATTAATTAAAAAATGTCATATGAAGTGAGTTATGGTTTTTTTAGCATGTGGTATTCATAAGCCATGGTATTGTAACAAAGCCTATTTACAAATTAAGAACCTCCATCATAAAGTAGGGGTAAATCGTCATGTTTAAGAATCTTGTTCCATGTTTTTTAAAATGTATATATGTTTAACATATATATTAATTTTAATAATAATAACAAAGTTTCCCACACATGTAGACTAGGCGGTGATAGGGTGTTCTGTTGAGGCAATCCATGGTGAAAAAATTACTAGTTTGAAACCCCGTGGGAAAAAAGTCAACCATGCTAAGGGTTGGCATGGCCTAGCCCGAGTGCGATCCCTGAGTGATTTTGACGACTTATATGTCATTGGTTCATGGCTACTCAAACCATAGTTTAGACGTGTCAGTCGTCTCAGGAGTCACACTACTTAACATACAAACGAAAAAATAATTTAAAATAAAGTTATAATTTAGGTACTTTTATGATTTTTTAATTTAGCAACGTGAGATTTATGATGAAGAGTTTTGATGCTTATTATTGATTGATGATTATCGACATTTACCAGCTATTTAATTTATAAGGCTACGCTAGTTACAAATTATTGCAAAATTTATTCGAAATAATAATTTTGAGAGCATTGAATTCATTGTAAATTCAAAGATACAATTTCAATAATAATAAAAAATTAAAAAATAATATAGTTGCGCTAATTAAAAATGATTGTAAAATTTAGTTGAAATAGAAATTTTATAAGCATCAAATCCATTTATACTTTCAAAAGTATAATTTCAATAATAAAAACATATAATCAAATTATTAATCAAATAATAATAATAATAGAAAAAAAAAATCCAAATTATATATTTATAATTCTAATTATATTTTTCACATTGAGATGATTTTGGATTTCCCACAAAAGCATTTCATAAATATGTGAGAAATTGCAATTGAAGCAATCACTATTAACCATAATGATTCCATACTTGATAAAATAATTTTAACTATTTAATATGTGTTTATGTAAATGATTATTTTGTTTAAAAAATTAATGTTTGGGATGTTTAAATAATATACATCGATGAATTCCCTAATGGGTGTGTCGGTCCAGGCCAACCACCCGTCAAGTGACATATGCAAGTTGTACAATGTTTAAGGCGGGGGAGGGCAGGACATCAATTCCTCCACCACACCAAAGTTAACACATCTAAGCCCGCATGTGTGAACCGTTCATTCTCTCATGTCTACATTTGTTTTGACGTGATGGCGTCACTCCTCCTTTGGTTGTATAAAGCTTCTCTATGTTATGTGCCTCTCTTCCTATTCGCATCCTTTCCGCCATCTGCTCCAGGGTGGTGGTCTGTCCTGTCCGCTTCGGGTGCGCCCCAAGCATCACCCTCTCGCCTGCTCCTATTATCTAAGAAACTTTCTTTCAAAGGCCTTCTCTGATGTACACTTATTATTTGGTGTTGGTCGGATCCAGAACTCATCGCCTCCGGCTCCCGGGGTTCTTTGCCTTGGCCGCTTAGGGGATGCTTCAGGAGTGCTTAGTGCTAGATCTCCAACTTTTTCCTTCACAATTCTGGGTCCACGGGTGGTGTTGTATCTCTTAGGGTGGTGATTGTGGGTCAAGGGTGGCGCTGGTCTCTGGGTCTTCTTGCATACTAGATCTTGCTTTCTGGGGTTCCTAGCCCTAATTCACTCCTCGTTGTTATGCTTCAACTCAGGTGTTGGGTTCACATTGCCCTTCAACTCCATATTGGGTGCTCGTTTCTTTCTATTAGGCTCTCTCCCCTTGGATTAATTTTTTCCTCTCTAGTCCGGCTTGACCATACTCGGGTGGTTAATTCCTGGTGGCGAGGTCTTTGGTGTTGGAATTTCTCTTCTCTTTGGTATATGGCTAGGCCTGTTTAGTTCCGGGTGGCTGGCGATATCTCTTTGGGTGTCTCTCTACTTCGTCTTTGTAGGTTCCCTCTGTGATCAATTTTTAATCCCAGCCCTCGCTCCTCGCGCATAATTGCTCCGACGAATCCAGATGGTTTTACCCCCCTCTCTGGGTATCGTGGTGATGTTGTATCAGTTCGTGGTGGAAGCTCTAGGTAGGACACGAGGAGCTCTGGTCGTGGGGTTTGTGGTACCTGTGGTGGTTATAGCCCGTCGGGTGTTGCCATGGCGGGATTCCACCGTAAAATGGTCACGCAATTCGGTCGTGGTACAGGAGTGGGTGTTCGCAGCCAAGGACATCAGCGTGGTTCCGTGACTTAGGGCCACTCTAAGAAAGTTCATTTTGGGTTCACGAGTCAGACTTCGTCCAGGAGGACAAGTCTCTCCTTGACGATCCTTGAACTGGTCCAATTTGTCTCTTCTCGTCTCGACACCCTTGATCAAGCTCACAGGGAGGAGTACGAGGAAATCATGGCCAAATTTGAGCAGCTCCAATACTTCTAGTGCCATGTTCGTGAGAGGGTGATCATGGTCTGGCGTAGACATAATTTTCTAATGAAAAATGTTGAAACGTTGGAAACTTGGCTTTCTCACTTTGAGCAACATGTCAACTGCATGTATCACCCTCCACCTCCATAGGTACTAAGCTGGACAATCCTACCTCAATTACCTCTAATGACTGATTATGTTCATTGGTGTGTTTCTTGTTCTTTTAGTTTTCTGGAATTTTAGGCCTCTTAGGCTCTGGACCTCCCAATTGGAAATTTTTCTTTTTGTATGATGTATGGTTATTGCATTGGTCAACATTCCTAGTGGGGGTGAGACTATATGCATTTTGAAATCCTTGTATATGCCTTTTTATCAATAGAAACTTCGACTTACAAAAAAAAAAAACATCGATGAATAACACATAAGGTGTAGACCAATTGATTTGCATTGATTTTAGTGCCACCAGGTCATATGTTCAAACCTCACGGGGAGGGGTTGAGGAGTGGAAGCCACTTTGGGGGAGTTAAACTTCCTAAGGGGCATTTGGGTTTGACCAAAGCATTGTACAATATTGATGATAAGCATCCCATTGTGGGTGGATTGAACTTATTCCAACCAATAAATAGGTTGGCCCTAGCCTAGGCTCCGCCTAGATACCAAAAATAAAACATACATCAAAGAGTCTTTTTAATTAATATGTAAAATATCAAGATTCAAAAAAAAAAAAAAAAACTTTATTGCTTTAAACTTTATCAGTATTTATATTTATAATCAACAATTTGATCATAACCTTTTGAACATAGAAAAACAATTTATGATAGGGGATTTAATAATAATTTAGAAATATTTAGGAATTCATATTACATAAAATCAATTTATGATGGGGAATTTTAATTAATTTTTTTTTTACTTCTGAACTTGTATTACAAAACGCCAATTTACCACGAAGGATTTAATAATGGTTTAGATATTTACGTTATTTAAGGTGTTTATTATAGAATAGGGCTTTCAGAATTTTCATTTAATTATGAATAATTATTAAGTTTATGGCAAGGATTTAAACTCCATGGAATATTCTAAAATATTCATAAAACTATAGATAAATTAAATGCTTATCTCCAAAGTAGTTATCTTCTTTTTTCCATTTTAATTAAATTGATTGATTAAAAAAATGTCATATGAAATGAGTTATGGTTTTTTGGGCACGTGGTATTGATAAACCATGGTATTGTAACAAAGCCTATTTATAGATTAAGAATCTCCATGGTTAAGAAACTTTGTTCATATATATATATATATATTTTTTTGTAAGCTTGGTAGATTCTCCTTTTTCTATTAATTAAAAAACAAGTTTCAACCAGATTTTATGATAGTTCGGTGGCCTCAACTTGCCCTGTGGGAAGTGAAGTCTGTTGTCCACCTAAAAACATGGTATGCCATCCAAAAAAAAACAGAGTTTATGTCTTTCCAACCACGCAAAATATGACTATATGTCTATACATATCCTATCATCTACTTTCCTACTGGCATATTTGTCTGTACAATTAAAAGTAAAAGCTATCCACATATTTGGTCATAACATCAAAAATTACAGAAATAAACAGCATAATAACTACTCAGCTTCCTGAGCTGAAGTGGATTCCATCGGTGTAGTGTCTTGAGTAGTGTAACCCAGAATTTCTGTTGGAGAGAGAATGCATGGTAAGTGATTTTCAATTCGTCAGAGATGCCCACCCTGCTTCTGTAGCTAGAACTGGAGTTTCTTGAAGTCCTTTTTGTATTTCGGGAAGTCGTGCATAGCAGTGGCCATACTCATTGCTAAATGCTCAAGTGCCTTGCCCATGATACCATTCATAGACTATTACAAGAAGAGGGTGTGTTTAAATTGAGTCAGGCATCCTCTGGTTTGCCTAGGATAGGGCACCAAGTCCCTCCAATCCTCGGCCTCAATTTCCATTGACCCTGCTTGGCGGTTAAGACCCGCCTCCCATTCCTCAATCAATTGTCTAATTTCCTCCTTAATGCTTTTGTGGTAGGCTTCTGCAACATCTTTAATGATATGCACAGTGGGTTTTTAGCCTCTGGGTTTTCCATTGGGCGAATTGGATTGTCCCACTGCCTTTTTTCCTATGTTCTTCTTAGCCCAGCCCCTTGGGTTAGGGCTTTGGGACTGAGTCTCTATGTGAGCCATAGTTGCAATCTTGCGGTAAGGGGGTATGACAATTGCATGAGTGCTCACAGGTAGAGCAAGCCCACAACAACTTGACTCTTGAGTCCTGATACTTGTCTGCCCACCTATCCAGATATTAGCATCCAAACGTAAAACAAGAACATGGAGTGAGTCAACTATCCTTTCATCATCTAAATTTGTAATCGAATTCCCTAAGATAGACAAGGGTTTCGTCATCTTACCCCAAGACCACTGAACAAACATCAACCTGGACATGAGAATGGATACTCTAAGGGGTTTGCGACTACGCTACCCAACATTGGGAGGAGCTTACTTGACACAGGTCAACACACAGTGGGAAAGTCTAAAGGTTTTCCCCCATCAGGAAAATACATGACAAGCCCATCTCGACTCCACACAAAATCCCCGCAACCAAATTCCTGCGACTTTACACAACAAACCTAGAGCCGTTCTAACTCAACCCAAGACAAGTGCATACCGATAAGAACAATGGACACATGAATCCCTTGAATTAATCCCCTTCAGGAGAGCCAAACCCCAAAAAAAATTGAGAGAACCATGAAATTTAAATTTAAGATAGATACATACATTGTCCCAACCATATTTAAGATAGACGCATACTTTGTCCAGACTGGACACAACCAACCCATGACATTTCCCCACAGCTTCAGATCAGGCCGACTCTCTTGGAGACAAAGAATATGACCTAGGAGACTCTCTTCTTGGAGAAAAATAATATGTACTAGATTACATATCAAATTACCAGCACTAGGGGTTGATGAGGGCACATCTATGCCGACCTCTCTCCACAAAAACTACCACCGTTCACCACCTTCCATTAAGCCTGAAATAGAGTCTCACCACCGATGACTTTCATGCAAAACAACAAGTGCCTATGGCTCAAATGATTAGCTCTGCCGCCACCCTCAGTGTTAACCTCTTCCCTTCTGCACGAGCTTGACCTTCCAACCTTGCCATGCATGTGGAAGGTGGTGGGTTTTTCCTTCAAGGCGTCCCTCATTAATTGCAATAAATGTGGCACGTCTCTAGTACACACCTCAATCGGTGGATCGATTCAGGAATTAGGGGGCTCCGTGAGCTATTGATCTTGTCTTGCTCTAGAATTCCCTGAAGAGTTTCTAGATGGCCATCTATGAGTTGAAGGGTCCAAGTCAAGTCCAGAGGTTCCATTTGGTGTGAGAATACCCAAATTTCCAGCAGTTCAGCGACTTAATTTCCTTCCCTTCTGACATGCGATGTGATGATGTAGTCAAAGTTTTGGATTAGATCTCCTAGCTCCTAAACCAACCTGGCCATTCTCCAACTGTGGCTGAGCTTATCCCAATTAGTCCCCTGACTCAGTTTCTTAAGGGCGTTGATTATGATTTGGGAGTCTCTTTCCACTGCTAACTTTCTGTAACCTAGCTTGATGGCTATGATTAATCCCTATCAGGAATCCGCAAATTTCGCTTCGTTATTACTTGCATAGACACAATAGTCCGCATATATGAGTCTAGTATTTTCTCTATGCTCTCGAAAAAGTTCCCCAAATCCCGTAGGACCCAGGTTTCCTTTCGAAGCTCAGTTGAAATTTAATTTAATGAATCCCTTCAGAGGAGTAGTGAAGATTAGAGTAGAACCCACTATGCTTTGGATCGATTTCTAAGAGGATGGGGCAATCATTGCCAACACCAGATTTAAGCGTTGAATAATTCTAGCCTCTTAGGGAGTAAATTTCCAGTTGTGAGGGAGCCATTTCTCTTCCAGGATGGTTTCGTCGATGTTTTGAACTACCCCTTCCAATCCTCTTTCTTGTTCCTGTCCTCTTCTCTTGAAGATCTTACGATTTCTCTCTTTCCAGATGGCCCAAAAAGTAAAATTGAGAGCTAGGTTCTAGGCTCGGTTGAGGATACGGCTTGAGAATAGGCCCTGATGCGACAAAAGAATGGTTTCTCTAGTGTTATTGGGATCTCGATCCATTATTCTGAAAATATCTTCCACTTGTTTCCATTTTTTAGTGGCATACTGGCACAAATTCAGAAGGTGTTCTAGATCCTCTGTATGGTAGTCACAGAGGATACAGTATGAGGGTCTGTATAGAACTTGTTTTTGGAGTTGCTCCCAAGTAAGGATTCCACCCCTACAGACTAACCAGAGAAAGAAGGCCACTTTTAGCCACAACCTTCCTCCCCATATACTTTTCCAGATTATTTGTTGATTCTCTTGCCCCCATATTGTCTTTACCCTATAAGCCTCCTGGATGGTAAAAGTTCCCCTTGTAATATATCCCCACCTTAGAATGTCTGGGCTAAAATGTCCGGTGATCCTTCTAGACTCGAGTTCTTTGCCCAACTGGTTCCATTGATCTGAGTCTAGAGGCTTTGGCCAATCCTCACAACTTTTCCATCTCCTCCATCCTTCTGTGGTTGATTCTTATTTCCAATACTGATTCAATGTCTGATCATTTTTGTCTAGAGCATATAGGAAGAGATCACTCAGATCTTGTCTCCCAAAAATATTTCCTCTTTGTTTCCAAGATTCCTACCAAAACCGAGTTTTTTTTCCATTCCTTATTTCCCATAAGAAATGCTGGTGGATAAGATCCCTATTCTTAGCTGCCAGGTTCCATATTGCAGATCCTTTGGGGGGGTTACGATACCTGAGAATATATTCGGTGCGAATGGGCATGCCATATTTGCGTGTCCAAATCCATTTCCACAAATCGACTCCTCCTCTTATCCACCTCCACCAAATTTTGGCTCCCATGACTTGATTCAAGGTGAGAGGGTCCCGTAGACTGAAACCTCCTTCCATCTTCGGTTTAGTTAAGTTGGGCCATGAGTCCAACATCAATTTATTTAGCTGTTGGGTCCCTCCCCAAAGGAATTTTTTGACTATTTCTGTCATTTTGGAGCAATATGTTTTGGGGGAAGCCATACCCGAAAGTTGGTATATTGGTATGAATTGAAGGATTACCTTGAGGAGGACTGTGCGACGTGCTATGTTGAGGGTTCGTAATATCCAGTTACTGAGTTTGGTTTGGATTTTCTAAAGGAGGGAATTCCAGTAGTTTGTTTTTAGGGAGTTCAAAGATAAGGGTATCCCTAGGTATTTGGTGGGAAGAGAGTTGATTACGAAACCTATAACATGGGCCAAGAAGGTTTGGATGTTCTTAGCCATGTTGAAAAAGGAAATACAAGACTTATAATTATTGATCAAGCTCTTGGAGGCTTCCATGAAGTCGTGAATAATTTATTTTACGACGATCTTCCCACAAGGAGACATGGTAGAAAAGCATAATATCATCTAAAAACTACTGGTGAGTGATAAAGAGGTCATTTCCCCATAGTCCGAAACCTCAAATTTTCTGAGATTGAGCTTCCCTTTTTAGATATTTGCCTAGGTCCTCAACAACCATAATGAACAGGAACAATGAAATAGGGTCGCCTTGTCTCTGACCTAGGGAGGGGTTGAAAGTTATGGTAGGAGACCCATTTAGGATAATGGAATAGACAAGGGAGGAAAACATGGAAAGGATCCAACTAATCCATATTTGATCAAAGCCGTAGGATTTTAGAATGTTGTTGAGGAAGGTCTAGTTAATACAATCATAGGATTTTAACAGGTCGAGCTTGATTATCATATTTGGGGCTTTGAGTTGCTTAAGGTAGTGAATGACCTCCTGGGAGGTGAAAAATCCATCCAGGATCTCGCGGCCCTCGACAAAGCCCGTTTTCCCTGGAGATATCAAGCTAGGGAGCAGAGGTTTGAGGGGTTTGACTATGATAATTTATATGATCTTGTAAATAACATTTCACAAGGTGATCGATGTGAACCCTTGGGGGTCCTCCAATTTAGTTGTTTTTGGGATTAAATAAATAAATTTAGTGTTTAGGCTTGAACATACCTTTTGGTTACGACAAGACTCCTCCACCACTTCCAACACATCTTCACCAATGAAGTTCCAATCCACTTGGAAGAAATATGCTATGAACCCGTCTGGGTGGGGGGATTTTTTCATCACCATCCCTTTCACCACCTCCTCCACTTACTCTAAGGAAACCATCCTCATCAGGCCCACGTTATGATCCCTGGAGACTAAACGGGGAATGTTTTGGGTGATTCTTTGAATTGCATTGACCTTACCATGCCTTGGTTATGAGAGGAGAGAGTGGAAATGGTTCATGACCAGATCCCCCATTTCCTCATGTTGGACTATTATGTTCCTGACTTCATCCTTTAAAGAGAAAATCTTATTATGTTGGTGATGTTAGATCACAACTTTATGAAAGAACCGGGTGTTTCTTTCCCCTTCTCGTAGCCAGTTGACTCTGGATTTTTGTTTCCATAAGATCTCTTCATGTTTTCTCTGTTCTTCCAGCTAGTCGACAATACTCCCTTCTTCTTCCACTACGTGTTCCTCTCTTCCTTGACTTATGATGTTATGTTGGATTCTTTCCATCTTATTAGTCAGATGTTCTTGGTCCCTCATGATGTGCCCAAATTCTTCCTGGTTCCATTTCTTAATATTTTGTTTTATTTCCTTAAGCTTTAGTTGGAATGAATTCACGTGGTTCTTGCCAAGTTCTTGACTTTGCTTCCACCATCCTTATACTTTCTACAAAAGCTTAGGGTCCCTGAGCCAAAAGGACTCAAATCTAAAGGGGCGGTTTCTGGGTCCTGATTTCAGGTCCAATTCCAACCAAATGGGCCAGTGGTCGGATCCCAGGCATGGGAGGATGGAGGCCTCCAAGAAGATGTCACAGCTGGAAAATGTCTATGATACCAAATATCGGTCTAGGCGTGAAGCAATCTGTTGTAGCACCCCTCCCCCTCATGTTATTCCAAGTGTGAATCCCATTGTTGGTCTGAAAATCTACCAGGTGTAGCTCGTTGATTAGGTCTCTAAACGTCTCCATGTCTTCTTCTTGACGTCTGATTCCTCCCTTTTCCTCCTCCAAGGATGTTATCATGTTGAGATATCCCATGACATTCCATAGGTCGTATGAATACTCTCTTCTCAGATTTTCAAGGTTTTGGAGGAAAACCCATTTTTCTCCTGGAATATGAGGCTCATACACTCCTGTTAACAAGTCCCAATCTATAGATCCTATATAATGAAATATCCCCGAAAGGATTCTAGGACAACTTACCCAGTCTTCAAAGATTATTTCCACCAGATTCGAGAGTATGGCGAGCCCACCTGCACTGCACCTATAATCCTGGGCTATTACCTCATAATGCAACTTGAAGGTATTGATGATGTCTTTGTGTTTTGCTTCCAGAATCTTGTTTTCTTGGATTATCATGATAATTTGCTTGTATTTCTTGGGCTGATATTTCAAACAAAATTTCTTGCCTTTGCTGTTAAGGCCTCTTATATTCCAGGATGTGTTTATCATTTGGAAAATTTATTGAGTTGGTGGAATAATGCTAACTGCTGCACCACTCTTCCAGAGTTCAACAATGCTTCCCCTATCATTTGGATGGTCTCATTTAATTTTTTCCTTCCTCGTTTCTTTCCTCCTTTCCCTGGGGGCACGTGATCACTTCCCTAACTAATTTGTGATCCCAGTTGCTTCAGTTGACCTGATCCAACTGTCCCCTGCTTTGCTTTGTATTATTGGAAGGTCTCTTTGTAGAGTTGATTTTGATCCTCCAGTATGAAGCGCTCATCCAAATATCGCCACTCGTTCAATAGCCTACTCAAAACTTGCTCCTCATTACTTATATCTTCTCTTTGTTTGTCAATTTTCGTATTGGTTTTCTCTATTGGTTGCTCCATCGCCTCTTTGGCTGTTGATTTCCATATTGGCTTGCTCTATTCGTTGCTCCATCACCTCTTTGTTAGGTATTTCCTCCACAACCTTCCTTTTGGCACATTTCCCCTCCTTCTGTTGTGGTTGTTTGTCTCGACTTGATGATCCCATCTGGCCTTCCCCTAAATCATCTTCCTCCTGCAGGATTTCATACTGGTTGTTGTTGTTGAAACCTTTTTCTAGCCTCAGCTAAGTCGAGGTATGAGGATTCTTTTGAGCCCATTTCTTCCTTTGTACTTCCTGAAAACCCTCCTCTCCTTCTTTTGATTTCCCATGTTCTTGGTTTTAGAAGGCTCCTATGTCTCGGCCTGGTTCAACAAACATTCCTGGAATAGATGTCCATATTCATGGCATCTTCGAAATCTAAAGGGAATATTCTCATATTCAATGGGTTTCTACCATACCTCATCTTGATATTCCAAATTTATGGATTCAGGTAGTGGTTATGTTATATTCATGTAAACACAAATACTTGCATATGATATGTAACTTCCCTTTCTCATGGAATATGATACTTTCACAAAACTTCCTATGGATTTTCCAATTCCCTTTAGGATGTTTGGATCCCAGAAGTCCACCAGGATGTCGCATAGTCAAATCCAGACCGGGGCCGCTAAGAATTTTTCCAAATCCAGGTTTTAGCACTCCTCCCAGTGTCTTGTTTAGTCAATTTAGTGTCCTAAATTGAGAGCATAAATTATCGACCAGGGCTAGTAAACTGTTGAAGTGAAGTGCACCATATGTGCCTAAGTATCCTCTTCCTACTTCGTTGTGTTTAGTGTTTTTCTAATGTTTTTGGTTTTATGTTTAATGTTATTTCATGCTAAGGGGGAAAAACGAAATTAATAGCAAAGAGGAAGAAAAGGAAATGTTACTGAATGCACTAAGATAGAATTTAATTGCAAGATCTACTCTAAACTAGGAATGATAAAAAAAACAGAGAATGCTAATCCATAGATTGTAAAGCTGCTAAGAAAAGTAACTCATAACATTAAACTTAGTCCAATTCGTTTCATTAGAGATATATTGGAACAAACTGAGAAAAGGATTAGTTCTGATGTGATGAGGATCTCCTAGAAAACAATAACTTAAAACATTACAGAGAAATCTTATTCATTGTTAGAAATTTGTTGGAACAACTTGAGAAAAATATCATCTGTAACATAGTAAGGATCCCTATGCTAAAATAACATATGACACTAGAACTAGATCTCATTCATGAATTAGAGATTTGTTGGAACAATTTGTGAAAGAGATGAAGCCTAATGTAACAAGGATCTCCTATAAACGATTAGTCTGCAACTCACAATGTTAATATTAAGTCTTATTCAGGAATTAGAGATTTCGTGGAACAACTTGAGAAAAAGACTGTCTAGAATAACATGAGAATCTCTTACCTAATTGTAGAACAGAAAATGCCAATAACTCAAAATAATATAACTAATTCTCGTTCATATAATAGTGATATGTTAGAAGATCTTGAGAACAAGAATAGCTTATAAAATAACGAGGATCTTCTAAATCTAAGTAACAGAACTAAAATGCAATTAACTCAAATTACTACAGCTAGATCTCATTCATGTAATAGAGATATATTGGAACAGCTTATGAGAACACGATTGACTGTATTACTATAAGGATCTTCAACATAAAACATAATGCAAAAAGATGAACTCAGAAAACTGCCTGAGTAAGGAATATAACAAAACAGAATTAAATGTTACTCATCTAGAAAGCGTGTAAAAGCCTCTTCAGATAGCAGGGGCCCTCTACTATCAGATTGGCATACGAATATTTAACTCCTTAAAGTTGTCTCCAAAATAGCATCAGAGTTATTCTCCTTTAATTAAAATGCTTAGAAACAGAGTATCACAGTATTCGAAAACTAAAAATATCAACTGTCTTTCTCGGTTCACCGAGTTATTTTTATAGGCAATTACATAAATGATATTGAGTAAAAATAGGCATAGGTGTCTTCTACAGTCAAAATCAAACTAGAACTCCTGTTAAGGACTCGTGATTTGCTAAAAGCAAATCAAGAGTCCTTATCCTTATAGAAATCTGCTTCTTGGATTTTAGCTTTAACCACGTGCATAATCACTTCCATTTTTTTTCTCAGCCTTCGTGGATGACAAGGAATGATGCAGGAGAGTTTTGGAGTCTAACCATATACATATTTCCCTCAAATGATACCTGTAACCTATTTAAACACCAAGATGGCTACAGAACATATGACTAGCTATAGAATGACTGCATTCTATAGCTAAAACTGCTCAGAAATCATTAAGACAACAAATCACAAAAGTACAACAAGTTAGTCATTGCATGTATTCTTAAAGTGATTTTAATCATTCTTATTGATCTTTTAGGCCTATAAATGATGAAGGATTGATGGAATGAAGCAGATTTTGGTGAAAAGAAAAGACATTTTTAGGGCTCAACATACCCCCACTACAAAACTATTGCATGTCCTCATGCAATCAATCCATTTATTCTGAAACTTTAGCAAGGACATCTAGATCCCTTTTTCTGCTTTGCTTGGTGTTCAATGGCATTCTAGGCTTCCTCATAAACAACTTGAACCTTAGATCTATAAGTGCCCTGTTCAATTTCTTGTTTTTCTTCTTCAGCTTTCTACTAGCCTTATACAATGTTTTCATTTGCAGAGATAGAGTTGTGTTCATGTCACTTTTCAGTTTGACTTGTTCCCTTAAAATTTCATTTTCATTTTTTATATGCCTATTTAGTATCTCCAATTCATATTTGTCTCTTTTCAGCACTTCAATTGGAGGTTCTTGTGGACTGGGAGTTCTTTCTCTATTTTCTGAGGCTCTTCTTTCTAATGATTCAACATAATCATAGATCTTTTGTTGGGCTAGATCTACATATGGAGTTGCTCTATCAGAATCTTCTTCATACTAGTATTCAGGAGATCTGTCAATTGGTGTCTCTTCATCTTCAATATCTATGATTCCCGCTTGCTTGACTCCTGTCTTTTTTATTATGCCTTTAAGCCTGTGGCTTCTTCTCAGTTTAGATGGTCCCTCATTTTTCTCTTTAGCATCCTTTCTTGTTACCTTTTCCTTTCTGAGTTGTTTCTTAATTTTGGCCAATTTTTCAGAGATTATTTCCTCACTGTCTTCTTGTGTTGATATATCAATTTTGATCTCAACAGATTTAGCAATTTTTCCCCTCTTGCTTCTCCTTACAGGTTTTTATTCAGACATAGTTTCTTTAGGTTCTTCAAAATGATTTCTCAAGAGGAATTCATCCCAACTATCTCCTACCTTCTTCAAATGATACTCAATTAAAATTTTAATTAAGCCATGATGATATAAGGTAGTTTCTAAGAACTGAACCCTTTTTTGGACATTAGAAGCCATCATTTTTAAACTATTGAGCAGGAAAAAGGGTAGATTTATCTCTTCATCTAAAAAATTCATCATGATTCTAATGTGATAAACATATAAAGTGCCAAATCTCTCCTCACAAGTTATGAAATTTTGTAGAATCAACAACATATTTCTCCATTTATTTTTCAAGGCTGAACTAGGAATGCCTTTCTTAAATACTAAAATGTCCATACCTAGTATTTTTAGCATCTGTCTCCAGGCTTCATTGTGAAATTATTTGTTTTTAAACCAACGCTCCCCTTGCCTCCGTAACTTTGTTGCTTCTGCTATGAATGACTCTGTGACAATGAACTTGATATCACAAATTTCGACCTCTGACCCGTTGAATGACCGGGCAAATGACTTGGTGACCTCCTTGTGAAATCCATTGAACTTCTCCATAAAATTTAGCCATCCAACCTACTGTAATAACTCTTTAATCTGAGGGTAACCTTCTAGATATTTAGTTCCGATTGGCTCTGACCTTACAATAAGTCCCATTGCTTCCTTTCCTCAACTTCAATTCACTGCTTTGTTTCTTCTCTCCTGTTTGAGGATGAAAATGGCTGTAGAGGGTTGTCTCACTCTAAAAATGGCTTCTCTGTTTTTGTAGACAGGAATTGGCTACGGAATATAATGGCATTGAGTGGATACGAAATGAGTGAAATAGGATAAGGGTAAATCATAAGAATGATTGAGTTTAAGAGTTTGTCATGGAGTAAAAGACCGCAAGGAAATATCATGAAGATTTTCAAAATCATCAATGAATGTTTCGGTCTGATGACGTGACCTAATAGGTCACTTCTAAGTACTGACTGTTAACTTCTAATTAATGATGGTTTGATATGGAGCGGAATGGAAGGGATTTTTTCAAGGATTTTATGATAGGCTTGATCAATTCGAATAATAAAATAACTTTATGAAACATACATATGACTTAACCATATTATATCTTTCATAATTTGCTATCAAAAATAATTTCACACATAGTTTTACCTTATCCCTTTTTTTTTTTTTTTTGATGCTTTGATATGCTTTGTCTTTCATCTAAAAATTATTGATCTTTTAGACTTCATAATCCTTTTGATTCATCTTCTATTTTCTGAAGTAATTTTGCAGGATCAATTGGATGCAGAACAGGTGACTGCTGAATAGATGGCTGCAGAATGTACCTGTAAAAAAGTTGAGACATGGAATGAAACGTAATGAAATATGGATGGAATGAAGTATGAAATGAAATGACATGGATCATGAAATGGAGTGAAATGAAGTATGAATGAAGTGAAATATGATGGAATGAAATGGATCATAAATGTGGAGTGGAATGAAATATGAAAAGTGAGCCTGCAACTTATGATTTTATGATAATTGATTGCAGAAAAAGAATAATTTTGAAAATCTAAAGTGTCATAAGAATTCTGATTTTCACCTTATCTTTTCTGTATAAACATTCTAATCAATGATTAGGTTTCATGTTTATACTTTTTTTTTTTTTAGCATCTAATTAAGATAAATACAATTAATTTAATGAAGAAGAAGGATTCTTCTTCATTAACTTCACATCACTGTTCTCTTGGAATTTATTGACAAATTCTTCTCTTGAAAGTGGCTTATGATACAATTTCAATCTATGACCATTTACAAGAAAAGTCACCTTATCTTCATCTATTGTCCTGATTTTTATTGCTCCATTGTCAAAGATTTTCACAATTTCATATGGCCCAAGCCAATGAGTTTGGAATTTACCTTGGAAATCTTTGAACTTTGAATCAAATAAGAGAGCCCAGTCACCTTCTTTAAATTTCTTTTCCTTAATGTACTTATCATGCCATCTAGTCCTTTGTTGTTGGACTATACTTGTTTTCTGGACTGCATCTTGTCTGATCTCATCCAATTCATTAATCTGCTCCAATCTGTGCTTTTGTGCCTCTGTTAGATCAAGTCCTAGCTGAACTGCCATTTTGAAAGTTTGAATCTGAAATTCTATGGGAAACAAGACTTGTTTTCCATAAACAAGTTCATAAGGGGTATGACCTGTTGTGTTTCTCCATGTAGTCCTGTAGGCCCACAAGGCTTCAGGAAGCCTGTCTGCCCAATGTCTTCTATGTAAATGAACAATCTTTGTTAGGATCCCTTCAATAACCTTATTGGTAGATTGCACTTGGCCATTTGCTTGTGGATGGTAGGGAGTGGATTTTCTGTGTCTGATTTTGTACTTCTCTACCATTTGTTCCACCAACTTCGATGTGAATTGAGCTCCTTGATCTGTAACAATTTCTCTTGGGACACCAAAACGAGTAAAAATATCCTCAAAAAGAAAATTAACTACAGATGCTTCAGTAGCAGAAAGTAATGGCTTGGCCTCTACCCATTTGGTAACATAATAAGTGCAAACTAATATATATTTCTTTTGTCTTGATGGAGGACTAATAGGTCCTACAAAATCTAAAGCCCATTTCTCAAAAGGTTCAATATGTACCTGAGGCTGCAATGGCATCTCACCTGAAGGAGAAGGTTTCCCTACCCTTTGGTAGCTGTCACACCTTTTGACATACTCTTTAGCATCTTTAAAGAGGGATGGCCAATAATATCCTAAATGAAGGATCTTATAAGCTGTCCTTTTATCAGCAAAGTGTCCACCACAAGGTTCATCATGACATGCCTTGAGGATCTCAGGCATCTCATCTTCTCGAACACATCTCCTAATAATAAAGTTTGGACCTGTTTTGTATAACTCATTAGCAACCCATGAATATTTTGCACTGTCATAAATGATCTTTCTTTTATCTCTTGCATTTGTAATTGAAGGAATTTTCCATGAAACTAGATAATTTGCAATATCAGCAAACCAAGGAGTTTGAGTAGAAATTGCAAAAAGATATTCATCAGGGAATTGATCTTCAACTGGAGTATTGTCTTTAACGTTTTGGAGTCTATATAGGAAGACAGCTACTGCATTTTGTTTTCCAGACCTATCTAGAATGGTGATGTTAAATTCCTGTAAAAGCAATAACCATATTATGACTCTGCCATTAGTAATTGATTTGTTCATTAAATATCTAATTGCAGAGTGATCTGTGTGAACAAAAGTTTCATAGCCTGTTATATAGTGTCTGAATTTATTTATGGCATGAACAACAACTAAGAACTCTTTTTCAGTTACAGTATAATTTAACTTTGAAGGAGTCAAAATTTTACTTGTATAGTAGATGGCATAAGGAATCAAGTCTTTTTGTCCCAATACAACTCCTAAAGCTGTATCTAAGGCATCTGTTGAAATATGAAAAGGTAATTTCCAGATAGGTCCCCTCAAAATAGGTGCTTCAAATATTTTTGGTTTCAAGGTCTCAAAGGCTAACTGGTAGTCAGGATTCCACTTGAATTCACAGTCCTTGGTAAGTAGTTTAAAAAGTGGAGATGCTATCTTGGTGAAGTTTTCTATAAATATTTTGTAATACCCTGTAAATCCTAGAAAACTCCTAACATCTTTTTGACAACTTGGAACTGATAAGTTAGAGATGACTTCAACTTTTGACTCATCAACTCTGATCCCATCTCCTGAAATATGATGTCTTAGAACAATCCCTTCAGTAAACATCATGAAACACTTCTCATGACTTAATGAAAGATTTGCTTCTTTACATCTCTTTAGAAAATTTTCCAAGTTTGCTAAGGCTTCTTCAAATGTGTTTCCATAGACTGTGAAGTCATCCATATATACCTCTACACAGTCATGTATTAGATCTAAAAAGATTCCTAATACTGCCCTTTGAAATGTTGCAGGTGCATTGCATAGTCCAAATGGCAATACTCGGTAGGCATAGGTACCCTAGGGACAGGTAAATGTGGTTTTGTTTTGATCTTCAGGTGCTACTTGAATTTGATTATAACCACTGAACCCATCTAAAAATGAAAAGTACTTTTTTCCAGCTAATGTGTCTAACACCTGATCTATGAAAGGTAGAGGAAAATTATCTTTAAGAGTAGCTTTGTTTAATTCCCGGTAGTCAATACATACCCTCCATTTACCATTTTTCTTTGGTACAATTACCAAAGGAGAAACCCACTGACTATCTGAAATGGGATAAATAAAGTTGACTTTTAACAATTTCTGCAATTCCTCTTTAACAATCTCCCTAAGGTTTGGATTCATCCTTCTCTGAGGTTGTCTGATTGGTCTGCAATTTTCCTCTATGTATATGTGATGAGTGCAAGTCTTAGGGTTTATCCCTTTCATATCATTGTACTCCCATGCGTATGCAGAAGAATGTCTCTGTAATATTTTGACTAGCTTTTCTTGTTGAAATTTCTCTAGGTTCTTATTTATGTTTAAAGTTTTGCTTGGAAATATTTCAATTGTAGAGCTATCGAATTTATCCATGGAGTAAAGAGACATTTGTCTTGATGATAAGAACTCAATGTTGGATTCTTCTTGAAATTGTTCATGTTTGTATTCTGAAGAGGATTCAAAATTTTCTAAGGTATTTAGAATCTGGCTATCTTCACTAATTTCTGAAATAGTGAAGAGAGGTTGTATGTCTTCTTCATCCTCAATCCATTGAGTATCATCTAACTCTGTAATTTTTCTTACTGGAGGATACAAGGTAAATTTCTTGGTTGAACTACCATCAGAGATGTACATATCACCGGATCTACAGCTAATGAAAGCATCAGCTGTAGCTAACCAAGGTCTTCCTAATATAATAGGATGTCCTCCTAGATTATTTTTAGGATTTAGGATCATAAAATCCATAGGACACTCCCAAGAATCTAAGGACACTGGAATGTATTCTATTACCCCATCAGGTTTTATCACAGATCTATCTGCTAATTGTAATAATGTGGTTGTAAAAATAAGATTAGGAAGTTTTAGTTTATCCATGATTTGTCTACTCATGATATTAATTGCTGCTCCTAAATCAATAAGTGTGTTTTGGATCTCAATTCCATTGATGTGTATTTTAACAACTGGATTCCCTGGGTCTAGATACTTTGGAATAGCAATCTTACCCATCATGATATCTGCTATTTTTCCTACCAATTGTATTTTATTTGTCTCTTTTATTCTTTTTCCTATTTTTTTCATGCTCAAATCCTTTATTGTCTTTGCTAAGATTGGGATTTCCTTGATAGCTTGTAATAATGGGATCTTAATACAAACATTCCTTAGCTCATCTAGGAAATCATAATTAGGCACCATAATTTGTTTCTCTATACCCTTATCAATTTGTAATCTTTCTGGAAAAGGAGGTGTAGAGGTGGATGTTGATGGCTGCTCTAATATAGGAGTTGAAATTATTGGTTCTTTTTGTTTTGATTTTTCAATATTTGGGTCTTGAAAAGATGTGCTCTCTTCAAGACTTTTATTTACCCATACAGAGTCTTCCTCAGAGTTGTTTTGCTCTTGTATGATTACAGAAGGTTTCTTATTTTCAAGTATTATTCGAGACCTAAGTTGAACATTATTGAAGTCTAAAGGAGTGATCAAATAGGTTAGGAACTATTGACCTTCTATCATGTATGTGTTTTGAGGATTTTTATTGTTGGGGTTTGGTATAGGTTGGGCAGGTAACTGATTTTCTTTCTGAGGAAATGGTAATGGAAGTGGTGGATTTTGATGTTGTAGACTTTGTTGAGGGTTTTGTTGAGGATTTTGTTGAGGAGGGAAATTTGGATATGGTGGATAGGATGGTGGATATTGATAATACTGGGAGTATCTTCCATAGGGATTTTGTGCTCCTTGTGCCCAAGTTTGAGATTGATTTTGAAATTGGGGCCAAGGTTGCTGCCAAGAGTTCCAATTTGGTGGGGGTTGATTATACATTTGATTATTGAATCCTTGTGCTTGAGGTCCCTGCCAAGGTTTTCTAGAGACAAAATTAAGATTCTATGGAATTTGTAGGGGTTTCTTCTTGAAAGACAGCTTTAAGACCAGGAAGTGAAGGATGACTCTTGGTCTCATGTTTTTCTGAACAAATTGCACAAGTCTCTACTACTTTTGCATCCAAAGGACACTCTCTCAAGGCATGCTTCTTTCTACATTTGGGACAAAAGATTGCTAAGGCATTAGATTTAGCTTTTTGCTTGTTTTGTAACTTAAGGGTGTCTATTTGTTCACTAAGAATCCCTAGAATCTCAGATTTGAATTCATCAAGAATATGTCCTATTTCTGCCCTACTTACTATTCCAGAAGCAGACTTACTTGCCCTTGCAAGATCAGGGCCTCTTGGTCCTTTTAGAGTTTTAGATTTCCCTCTTGAAAGGTTGATACATAATTCAGCTATTTCGGGTAATGTGAGCTGAGATATGTCCCATTTTCCCATCATATTAAGGATATCTAGCCATTCATCCCTAATTGTTTTCAACAAGAGAGATTTCAAAGTATCTTGGTCTAAGCCTTCCATTTTTGCTCTCTTGATGTTATAGTTAAATCTTTCCAACAAATCTTCCAGATTTTCATCCTCTTTTTGTACCATTTTGAACACTTCCTCCTTATGATTGATTGGTATACAGTAATCCAAATACCTCTCTAGAAATGCTTGTCTCATATCTTCCCATGTCCTAATAGAACTAGTGATTAAACTCATAAACCATTTTAATGCCGCCCCCTTCAATGTTGAAGGGAATAGTTTAAGTTTTTGGGCATCTTGTAAGTAATCATAGGTTCTACATAGGACTTCAAATTAAAATAGGAAGGTTTCAGGATCTTCGCTTTTGAGTCCATGAAATTTTGGAAGGACAGAGGGTGAAATATTTTTCATAGTTGCATTGGTTTCTTCATCTATTATAGGGAACCCAAAAGAGCTTCCAATTTCCCTTCTACCTCTTCCTCCGCCTCCTTCTTCACCTCTACCTCTACCTCCTTCTGCACCTCTACCTCTTTCTCCCCTAACTCTACCTCTACCTCCTCCAAATAGTGTATGTTCTCCATTAAAGACTTCTCCTCCCCCTTCTTCTGCCATGGTAGATTCTTCTGAAATGATATAAGGATTAGCTTGAAGAGCTAGTTGTTCTACTAGTTCTTCCACCAAAGGTATATTGTAGAAATAGTTTTCTTCTTCTTCCTCACTAGGAATCTCTAATTTTTCAGCTAGAATGTATTCTCCTGTGGAGGTGAAAAAGGTTATGTTTCCAGTAGGGGTCCTTGGATCTTCTTCTATGACAGCTTCAGTAGATGAAGTGGGAGATCTCTCTGATGGAATATCTGATCTTAGGACTTTTGGAATTCTATGACCAGTATGGTATGGAATGTGGGTTTGAGTTGGAGGTGTGCTACTTCTTGGTCTTGGTGGAGCGAGTGGTGTTGTGGGAATCAAACATCTACCTCTTATAAATCTACCCCTTGAGTCTCTTTCTCTACGCATATCATTGTTTTTGAGAGATAGGAAATAAGGCTACCTTGTTACACTTCCCCAGCAATGGCGCCAAAATTTTTAGTCAATTTAGTGTCCTAAATTGAGAGCATAAATTATCGACCAGGGCTAGTAAACTGTTGAAGTGAAGTGCACCATATGTGCCTAAGTATCCTCTTCCTACTTCATTGTGTTTAGTATTTTTCTAATGGTTTTGGTTTTATGTCTGATGTTACTTTATGCTAAGAGGGGGAAACTATATTAATAGCAAAGAGGAAGAAATGAAATGTTACTGAATGCACTAAAACAAAATTTAATTGCAAGATCTACTCTAAACTAGGAATGATAAAAAAAAACAGAGAATGCTAATCCATGGATTGTAAAGCTGCTAAGAAAGTACTCATAACATTAAACTTAGTCCAATTCATTTCATTAGAGATATTTTGGAACAAACTGAGAAAAATATTAGTTCTGATGTGATGAGGATCTCCTAGAAAACAATAACCTAAAACATTATAGAGAAATCTTGTTCATTGTTAGAGATTTGTTGGAACAACTTTGAGAAAAAGATCATCTGTAACATAATAAGGATCCCTATGCTGAAATAACTTATGACACTAGAACTAGATCTCATTCATGAATTAGAGATTTGTTGGAACAGTTTGTGAAAGAGATGAAGCCTAATTTAACAAGGATCTCCTACAAACAAATAATCTGCAACTCACAATATTACTATTAAGCGTCATTTAGGAATTAGAGATTTCTTGGAACAACTTGAGAAAAAGACTGTTTGTAATAACATGAGGTTCTCTTGTCTAATTGCATAACGTAAAATGCCAAAAACTCAAAATAATATAACTAATTCTTGTTCATATAATAGTGATATATTGGAAAAGCTGGAGAACAAGAATAGCTTATAAAATAATGAGGATCTTCTGAATCTAACTAACAGAACTGAAATGCAATTAACTCAAAGTACTACAGCTAGATCTCATTCATGTAATAAAGATATATTGGAACAACTTATAAGAACAAGATTGACTGTAATATCATGAGGATCTTTGACATAAGTAAATTACATAAAACATGATGCAAAAAGATGAACTTAGAAAACTTCCTAAGTAAAGAATATAACAAAACAGAATTAAAGGTTACTTATCTAGAAAGCATGTAAAAGCCTCTTCAGATAACAGGGGCCCTCTACTATCAGATTGGCATAAGAATCTTTAACTCCTTATAGTTGTCTTCAGAACAACATCAAAGTTATGCTCCTTTAATTAAGAATGCTCAGAAACAGAGTGTCACAATATTTGAAAACTAAAAATATCAACTATCAACTATCTTTCTCGGGCTCACAGAGCTATTTTTATAAGAAATTACATAACTAATATCGAATAAAAGTAGGCATAGGTGTCTTCTATAGTCAAAATCAAACTAAAACTTCTGTTGAGGACTCGTGATTTGCTGAAGGCAAATCAAGAGTCCTTATCCTTATAGAAATCTGCTTCTTTGATTTTAGCATTGACCACATGCATAATCACTTCCAATTTTTTACCCAGCCTTCGTGGATGACAAGGAATGATGCAGGAGAGTTTTGGAGTCTAACCATATACGTCTTTCCCTCATATGACACCTGTAACTTGTTTAAACACCAATATGGCTACGGAACATATGACTAGCTACAGAATGACTACATTCTGTCGCTAAAAATGCTCAGATCATTACGACAACAAAATCACAAAAGTACAACAAGTTGGTCATTGCATGTATTCTTAAAGTGATTTTAATCATTATTATTGATCTTTTAGGCCTATAAATGATAAATGATTGATGGAATGAAGTGGAGTTTGGTAAAAAGAAAAGACATTTTTAGGGCTCAACATGTCTCATGAACAACCATCCATTATTAAAAAAGTAAGGGCCACCGTTGAAAACTCTTTCCTTGTCCTCCAGATTGGAGAAGATGACTATAAAAAAACCCCTAACTCCAAATTTTAGCTCGATGTGGCCTTTTGGTTTCCATTTGTGTTGGATCCATTTGACCAGATATCGTTTTGTCGGCTAGAATCTTATAAATTTACCGATCATTGTGTGATCCTTCATATATTTTCTGTAGTTCTCTAGTTTGTTGCTAGGTATGACAAAGCGAGGCTTATTTGTAGCCCTTGAGAGGCATTTTCCACACATCCGATTCTGCCATTGGGATCCAAGGATAGGGGGTCCTTTCCCATTGCCGTTATATGTGCATATAGTCTACAGACCCTGCAAACTCGTTTCGCTAGTCACTATATTGAGATAGGAGGGGATATCCCCCCCCCCCCCAATGAGTATGTTCATCTAGTATGTCAACGCAACAGGTTGAAGTGGGGTAGGTGCTCCAGCCAGAGTAACCGACAGAGATCAGAGCAGCGTTGGCAGGTTTCTCAAAGCCCTTGTAGAAACCTTAGCAAAGCGTTCGATCTGTCGTTTTCTAACATCCACCAATTTTTAGTTGTTTTTTCCCTCACAGATCTGAGTGGGTCACTTGTCTTGCAACCCCACTGACTAATCCTATGAATCCCCATGTAGGGAGGGGTGAAACCCCCTACTACAAGAAAGAAATTACCGACGAAAACCAAACAACAACCAACGGATATGGTGCAAAGAAGAATGAAGGAAATCAAGGGGATAATGTTGTCCTGTGAGCTTTTTGGAAATCCAAGAACAAGAATAGATGTCTCCCAAAATTTGTAACCAGCCCTATGTTGGCATTGATGTGTGTTGTAGTGTTGCAAATGTGTTGTTGGTTGGCATTGATGTCAACATGGTAGCATGGATTGTAGGTCAGTTGTTTGTGCATATATATGTGTGGCTACATGTGGTTTGTGTATGGATGCTATGTATATGGTCCTTGGTATGTATACTAACATGGATATCTGACTTACAAGTGTTGATATAGAGTGTGATCAGAGGATGTCATGATCCTTATGATCATGTTGATTTTGATTTGGATGATGGTGTGTTGCACTAACTTGGAGGCCTTCCCATGATGATGATCTCCTTGATCATGTTGCTGCATACAAGTGTTGGTGGCTCCTACATGAGTTAGAGTTGAGGAGCCTTGTTGATTAGGTCTCCATGTCCCGGATTAGGTCTCTCATGTTGATGATGTTATATTTTGGGCTTGGAGAGCTTCTACATGTGTCAGTGGATGCTTGATATGGTTGTACATGTGTTGGAGTATGTATAACATGTTATGGAGCTACATATTGATGACAAAGTGTTCGTGGAAAAGTTTGATGTCTCAAATGTTTAGTATGGTTGTTGGTTGGCATCCTAGTCAACCTAGTTTAACTGATGATGATGATAGTGTTGCGACAATGATTTGGTGAAGTGTTCCAAAGATGCCAGTGACTTCCAAATGTCCTACAGAGGCTTTTCAAGCTCTAGAAGAATGTTGAGAAATTTTTGAGTTGATTTGACTGAGCTTTTACCATCATTAGCCCCAGTCGTATGGATGATGGGTCATCAGTGTGACTTAAAAGCTCAAGTCGCTGGGAGACATGCCTATGCATGTGACTGGTCGAATTCAACCAATGTTGTGCATGAAACCGAGCCTTTTCACGAGTTTTTTTCTGCATTCCTCACTCTGCTTAACTAATTTTGGTGATGTTCTTGATCAAAACTTTTCAGCATATGGTCAGAAAAGTTTGTCGGGCCTCTAGAAGCTGATAAAGGTTGAAGATATCAAAATTATTGTGGAGTAAGTGGTTTGATTTGGTCAATAATCCTCTAACAACCAAATATGAAGCGTGTGAAAAGAATTCTTTAGTGGTCCATAACCTGTAACATTTACTAAGTTACTCAAAAAAAAAATGATAAATAGAGGAAATATTTGAGACTATTTGATTGGTTGTCTCGAGAGTGTGAAAGCATGCCATTGTAAGGGCATTGAGAGTGAGTAGATATTGCAGCAGTTGCTCACATAGTTTTTTGCAAAGTTATATTAGATATTTGTGAGCAGAAATCAGAGATAGAGTTGAGAAGAAGATTCAAAATTTGTGTGTTGTTTGTGGTAGAAAATTGGGATCTTGTGGTGTGTTTCAGAGTAGTATTTTGGGTTGAGAAGGAGTGAAGAATTTCCCTCGTTCAGGTTCGAGTTTTGATTCAGATTTTATGTGCAAAATGATGGAGATGTTGGGTTGCTCATGTTGAGCAAATTGAGAACCCAGTATGAAACATTTATGAAATGTGGTTCACATGGAGGAAGTGAGGGCGTGGAGGCTTCACAATAGACAATGATTTGGTGGAATTAGTAGTAGGAAGAGTTTTATCCACCCAATAGGAGTTGGACAGTCCAATGGTAGTTGGGCGAGGATCGTTGGTCGTGGGAGCTTCAAACAAATAGATTTTCATAGATTCATGAGATAAACTAAATTCTGAATTGATAGATGCACCAACACTATAGATGAAGCCAAGTATTCCAACTTATGGGTTTAAGTTAATCCATGTACAAATTTTTCAACAAATTAATAAAATAATTGAGTAGCACAACAACAACAGGGTGGTTTTCTCCTGAAATGGTTTCAACCATAAATGCTTGTGTTCTTATGTGCACATGCTTGTGTTTCTCATGATTGTTATGATTTTATTTTATTTCTTCTTATATGTTTTGATGAGCTAATGTTTTGAATTTGCATGGATAATTGACATTGTGGAAAAAGTTTAAATTAGTGAAAATTGATATAAAGGCCATCACTACTTATTCACCCCCCCTCCCCTTGCTCTGTAGTGATCATTGTTTCAAACAATTGGTATTAAATGAGGTGGTCTTCAGTGAATCTTGATTGCTTGGATAGAAGATCGTGGATCATGGCGAGAAGCAAGAAAAGGATGTATCAAAATACAAAGAATTTGAAGAAGGAAGAAAATCAATCAATTGCAATAGAATTGCTAATTGTGAAATCTCAGCCAAATCAAATGTCTCATGCGGTAATATTTTAAAGGAATTCTTGAATTATAATTCTGATGATTCTGTAGAGCCACTTAGTGAATATAAGAAGGATTTTTCCACTGTTAAGGCTAAATATGAATCGACAATGGTTGTGATCAAAGAACTAGTTACTCAAGTGGAAAAAATAATAACTGCATGTAGAGATCATAAGAAATTATTGAAAATTTATTATGAGAAGGAGAAAAATCTGAAGAGGGAGCTCACTACCTTGAGAACCTAGCTAGTGGATTCAAAAGAAAAAAATAAATAATGTGCAGTAAGCAAAAGGAAAATAAATGTTATGTAGATTCACTTGAAAATGTAGTAGATAAATTGAGGAGGAAAATTGAAGAAAAGGATCACCAACTTGAAAAGGTTAAGAGAAACATAGCAATAAATAGATCTAGATATAACCTTGAAAGAGGAGATGAAATTTTGGATGTAGGAAAAATTAATAGAATAGATTCAAATAAGCCTACAACAAAATTTGTGGGCAACCATGACAATGTTGAAGAAAAGAGGTAGCAATTTTATCAACAACAAAGAAGAGATTGGAAAGGAGTTTCTATGCCAAGAAAATCATTCACTCCTAGAGTTGATAGTAGCATAATTCAAAGAAGAAATCAAAATTCATTCTCTCCTTTGATGAATGAGATTGAGTGTTTCAATTGTCATCAGTTTGGACATTTAACAAATTTTTGTAGGAGCAAATTGGACACATCAATGCAACAATTTGGACAACAAATAATGAGATCTTCCTTCATGTATACAAGTTTTTTTTAATGGTTTATGTTATGTTTGTAACCTTTTGGCCATAAGGCCATTGATTGTAGGACTATTACGAGAATATGGAGATATAGCATGAGCAACAAAATATGATCCTTTGGCTTCTTATCTTGGTCATGTAGAATGTTTTTATGTGTCACAACTTTGGAAACATGGCCAAGGATTGCCTAAATTTCAACATGAAGCCAAGATGTTGAGGCTTTGAATGATCTAGCAACATTGCAGGCTTTGATAAATAATGGTCTTCTCAAATATTTTATGAATTGAGGCATGAAATCTTAAGTGGATCTATTGAAATGGTTAGTGAGAGCTTGGAATGTCCAAGAACAATGTTTTTTGATTGGAGATCTAAGGCTTACCATAGATGCCAATGATATTTATTTTTTGACTGGTCTCTCACATTGTGGGACCGATATTTCATTGTTTGGGAGCAAACCAGGTAGTGGAACAACAGAGGCTTACCTAGTCGAGCATTGTTTTCCTAGGTCCAAACTTAGTAATGGAAGAATCGATATTAAGAGCAATGAGAGGTTTACATTAAGGACCATTACATTTACTATTTCTCGAATATGTGGAATTGATGCACTCCACTTGGTTACCAATTCCCAAGTGAATATTTCACTAGAATGCTCACAACCTACCGAATTCAACTAGTGTGAAGGATTGTTGCCAACATCAAAAGGAAACTCAATAGAGAAAAAAATGGAAAGTTGAAGAACTTTGGATATGGTGCAATAATTGTTTAATTTTCTCTGGAGAGGATTCCTCTTCTCTATCCACAGGTTTCCATGGAGATGGGAGGACAACGATATCCTCACATGTTATAGTGGGTTACATTGATGTCTCACCACAGAGGTGGTGATGGTCCGATTATTAGATATACTCCTGCATTTTTCAAATGGTTGGATCGCCAGATTTTCATGATTAAGGATTACCCATATATGGGTATGGAATACACATGTGATACAGATATACCACTCCCTGCAGGAATATAATGGGGCGATATAGGTAAAAAAATCTCTTTTTTGTATATTTATTGTTTTGCTTTTTAGAACCAAAACTAATCATCTAAAATAATCATGCAGATGTGGACACAGTCAGACTGAAAATGATGCGTCGATTTGACAGACGTGATGAGTATCGAATAGCTTCCATAGCACAGAACCTCGAGGCAGCAGAAGCTTTGACTGAGATAGAGCATAACTTAGAGAGCTTGACTCTAGATATCCTAGCTATCGGGATTGATGATTTACCTCTTTGTTGTTGAGTTTTCTTGAGTGTTGGGGTAGTATCGGATGTGATCTAGTTCCAAATATTTGTGGAGGGACTAGAGTACATGAGATCTCCAAGACCCATAAAGGGATTTGGGAAATTCCATCCTGTTTGGGAGATAATTAATTAATTAATATTTTTAATTAAGGACCCTAAGTCTAACTTAGGAAAATTAAAATATTAAAGGTAATTAATTCAAACATGTGATGGAAATGATTCAAGTCACATGGATCAAGCTTTCCTTTAATGTTAGCCGTCGATTCAAGATTAGATCATGGTCGTTGGTTTCCCAACGAGAAAAGTATAAAGGAAAGGCTTGGGGTCAGTTGGAGAACATACATACATGGAGGCAGAGCACTGAGACTACGTTGAAATTCTAGGGCGGGTTTGCTAAGAATTTTCGGAAGTGTTTCAGCTGCAGCGAGGGGTAGTACTGGCTAAGGGGATGATTTGATCCCACTTGCAAGAATCAACAAGAGGCAAGGAGGCAACAACCAGGAGTAGCACAAAGAAGCAGGGGTGACAACAGCAGTAGCTATGCAGCATAGAGGGCTTCAGCTGCTACGCAGGCCCAGAAAGGGCAGTGCTGAGCCAACAGGAGGCCCCCAGTGTTACGCAGAGGCCATCCAGGGCAGCATAGAGACTGTGTCACTCAGTTTGGGGTTACACATCCATCTCCAGGCCAGCGCAGAGGCTAGCTGGGATGACGCAGGTAGCTTCAGGGGCAGCGCTGGGGTTTCTAGAAGAAGAAAATGGCTGAGTCCTGTAAATCCCGTTTGAGGGTGTGGATCAGTCAAGTTTTCAGTCTCCACAACAACAGGTATTGGTGAAAATATATTTTCTCTGTCGAGTTAACTAGTAAGGTGCCCATATTTTTTGTATTCAGAAACTACTTAATAATGTAAACCCTCCAGCAGCCAGAAGACTGATTTTCCTGCATTGGGTTTTTCCCGGGACAATTGTCCAGAAAATATTGTGTGTCACTTTGTCTGTGTGCATGTATATTTTTCTTAGATATAAATCAGTGAAGAACTGTTATGTGTTTACTTCGATGTTAATATGAAATTTCAGCATTAATAACTTGATTAAGTAGGAGAAGTATAACCAGATCTAACAGTAGGGTTTCTGCATAAAGTAATATTCCAAAATTTTCACATCTGTTACCAAAGGAATATAGTTGGATTGTATGGAGTGATTAGTCGTCAGTTACGACGAGTGGCTCATGCTATAATCTACTATAAAGATCATCATGCTTAGCTACTAGTCATAGGGATAGATTTTATTTTATTTTATTTTATATATATATATATATATATATATATATATTTATTTTTTTTAAATCTATCGGCATGTTCGGATAATAAAGGCCATGGGGCCTCATATGTCTTGGATGTCATTTTGTAAACCCAAAATTTTTACAAACGTTATGAATAATGAAAGCTACTTATATTTTCTCTACTTATTTTGTACAATGGATGAATGACTCTTGTTTTTCTTTTTACAAATGTTGCAAATGTCGATTTAAAACATAATTAGCCAATGCATCATTTAATGTGTTTAAACGTCTTGGAATATGTTGATATTCAATGTAATCGAATTCTCTTTCCAAGAGACAGACTCGTAAAAACATCCTTAACATAGTAGGACTTCCTACTAAATAAACATGATTTAAATGTAATACTATGAGTTGAGAATTCAAAATATGATTAAGCGACGAATACCAAATGAAATGGCATCAGATAATAGCTTAATAACTGCACTATATATTATTCTCTGTTCGAGAAATTAATATTCCATGGAATTACTAACTCATCAGTGGGTGAATAAATATCCCAAGCTGCGAAAGACAAATTCTGAGTGCTGCTACTAGCGCCATCAGCATAGCCAACGCAAGTTTGAAGGAGCGTCGACATCTGCAAATCAAGTGTAACACGAGATAAGCAGGGGAAGTAGAAGAAGATCGTAATAATATGTAAAATTTCCACACAAAAATATGATACAACAATGTCCAATGTACCCATGTAGAGGCACATTCCCCTCAAGCTTCATTTGATCTGCGTAAGTAATAGGCAGATGAAATGAATTTTCATTCATGAGATCAGAATAAATATTCGACTTAACATTTATGTGATTTAATCAATGACTCGATTCAATTAGAGTGGGATATGATTCATTTTTATGTGAGCTTGAAACAAAAATAACATGCTCATAGCTCATTTCTGTGTAACATGAAAAAGCTGAGGGGAACCCAAAGCTTGCCAAGCAGTTGAGTACAAAATACTAACAAAAGCATCTTCATCTACATTTGTGTGACACACATTCTTACCATAAGCCTTGAAAATTATTTAGAAATGGGTGAAAGAAGGAATATGAGGCTCTATTAGTCTATTCCAAACAAAGGAAATGACCTCAGTACTTGGAGGGGGTTTTGTAGGAACAGGTAGAATGCCCCCTTGTGTAGAAGAATATGAAGTAATAAGAAGAACCTGAGTGGTATTAATGCCACTCTATAGAAAGAGTCGATCGGCTGAATGTGGAATTGATTCGACCACTTGATCAATTAATGGTTCATCAACCCTAGTGATATGTGTTTCACTCTCCAATGGAAGAGTGGGATTGACTGTACTTTGAATTAGATAAATCACCCCATCAACTGATGGTAGGTTGGGAGAAAGCATATGATAACCCATTGGAAATTGTTTTTGAGAAACATTAAGGTTTTCCAACAATTTTGAGGCTTAATCCATGTGATGGAAAATATGAGTTTGATGACTCCCTTCGCATAACCTACAGGGATACTTAAATTTACCCTTTTTCCCTGAAACTTGAAGATCATTGGTTGATGAATCAACAATTAGTTGATAAGAATTTTTATACCACACTTATAACACCTTTGGAATACCAAGACAATCAATAAGAAGGTTCTCACTCTTACAAAGCTTACAAGTGAATTTGGGTTTGTGACTCACTTTAGATTGTTACTCAACATTTTCCATACTCAAAGAAATAGTTGGTTGGTTGAATTCTTTATTACCTTTCTTCTTATTCATCTTCTTTGTCTTATTCCCTTTATTATTCTTCTTAGTCACCTGGTTACTAGCATCAAAGCTTTTACCAAGCGAAGAAGAAGAAAGGGAGAAAGATATTCTGGGTGAAGAAGGAAAAGGGTAAAGATATGGTTGGTGTTGTTAAGATGGAGAACCTGGTTGAGGTGAATAACTTGGTTTAGGTGGAATAGTTTGGGTATTTTGGATTAAATAAGTTGAAACAACCACACTAGTAAACCTATCGTGAATCTGGGAAGCGACAACGTAGCCATTTAAGAAGGACCGACATTTCCAAAACCAAGAAAAGGACTAGAATTCCCGTTAAAAAGGGTTCCTTCATCGGTAAATTCTGGCATTGTTGAAATTAGGCTCAACTTAAATAAATAAAATTAAAAATTTAAACAATATTAACAGCTCAAATTCAAAATCCACACCTAAAGCCTGTAAAAATAAAAAATAATAAAATAACATGTGTTAATAAATCTAAGGAGTCAAACCATGCAAACAACCTTTTCACAACGAAATCACTAGTTGGTGATGAAACCCAATGTTGCAGAGATCAACGTGAAAAGTGAAATGAGATAGAGTAGGTGGAATCAATTATGATAATAACCTGCTTAAAGAAGTTGAAAATAACCACATCGGTATACCTATCATGAATCCTAGAAGCAACAACGTAGCCATATAAGGAGGACCAACATTTCCAAAACCAGGAAAAGGACTAGGATTTTCATTAAAAGGGGTTCCTTAATCAGTAAATTATGGCATTGTTGTAATTAGGCTCAACTTAAATAAATCAAATTAAGAATTTAAACAATATTAACAGCTCAAATTCACAATCCACACCTAAAGTTTGTAAAAAGTAAAAAGAAGAAAATAACATGTGCTAATATATCTGAGTCAAAACATGCAAAAAACCTTTTCACAGCGAAATCACTAGTTGGTCATGAAACCCAACACTGTAGAGATCAATGTGAAAAGTGAATAGAGATAGAATAGGCAAAATCAGTTATGCTAACAACTTGCTTAATGGGCACGATATGGTGCAATTAAATTCACTTATGCCATCTAGAGTGAAAAATACCCTCCAAAAAGGTCCACGTGATTCTAGTCAACATCTGCTCCATGTACAACATGGAATTCCCCCCCCCCGATCGTCACCTTGGGTAAAATCCCTAATTTAATGGTCTCTAAGGTTACCATGCACAACAATCTAACTTGGGGGAACAATCGCAGATCATACGTACACGCAAGGGTAGAGTAACAAAGCTCAATCCCCTCAAAGGTTCCTCAACATAGTCAATCTAAGGTTTAGCCTTCAAGTGACTCCCAAGCACCTTTAGGCATCATTTGTAATGCGTGTAAATCGTGCTACCATAGCCAATGAAGTGGGTTTGATCACTTCACTAGGTCTACTATGATCTCGTGTTTGAATCCCTTGTAAGAGGAACTTCCCTGAGTCAAATTGTATTAGATGGATTTACCCCATACCACAATATTCTATTGTTCGTTTGGAACTTTGGAAAATTAACTCACTTTCCTATTCCAAAGCCCTATAATCAGATATAATGTTGGTGTAATGAACCCTAGAAATATAAAAAGTCTAATTTATTTTATTAACGATTTTTTAAGTTGCTATTTACTCAATAAGTTGGTGGATGTGAAATTTGTGGTGTTATAACCTGAATCAAAATTGAATGCAACTGGGCATGATAATGTAATATTTTCACTTCGATGAATCAAACTAAAGTAAGGAGAGAGGTTTCATTCACTTTTCAATAACGCAAGAATGAATGAATAATTTTCAAAAATACACGATTCTTTCCCCCCACCTTCCTAGGCCATGAGGGGGGCTTTTTTTGAAAATATGGAACCTAATTTCCTTAAAATCAAAGCTACAAAATGAAAATTTTGTATCTTAACAACTTCTTTCATACCCAAAATCAAACAATTAATTCCTCCTTCAATAGACACAAGCCATAATTTCAACTTGATGTAATGAATTACAAAAAATTGTAAGCAAAATATTGTGTTGTCTTATAAAATGGAATACTCACTATTCACTTCAGTTCAACAAAAGAAAAAATTCCAAATCACAAGTACTTGTCTTTAAAAACCCTAACTTTTTACCAATACTAATGATTCTTTGCAATTATGAAAACAAAGTACTTAATCTGATCTTTTGGCAGAAGAAGGACAGACTCAAGTTGTCTAAGCAATGATCGATATTTCTTTTGATTAATCATCAATTCACCAAATTAAACCTTGAACCCTAGTTTGCAAAGATAAGTAATTTGTTAATAAGGCAACTCAAAACATCAAATCAAAAGAGAGTGGACTTTTCGAGAACATAAACAAATCCAATAAAGTACAAAAATCACAAAATTATGGACTAAGCAAATGAAAACCCCAATTTTTCAAAAAATTAAGACACTTGTGCAGGTAACTAGTTATGTCCAGTGTGTAGATGCATTGTTTCTAAAGGAATAGTGTGCAAATTTGTGCAATGTTTGCAAAGAAAAAATGTGCAAGTCGAGAAAACTCAAGAAAAATGAAAAAAAGCTAAAAATTTATAACTTTAAGCTTTCAAGGTTCATATCACAGTTAAACAAGGCTACATAAAGAGATTTAGAAGTCACAAGAGGAAATGATGAAGAACAAATTGTTCCCTAGTATGGTCGCCAATTTGTTATGGCAGACAAATCCCTCTTGCGGACAAGAGAGATCTCCTTATATTCTAAAGAGATCTAGTAACAAACAAAACAAGTGACTGCTACCTTTCCATAATTTACTACTGAATAATGAAGTATGATATATGTAAGAGCCTCTTACCTTTATACAAAATACCTATGGAAGTCCTTCTGATACTTTTAAAATCCTTTCCTTGATGCTTCAAAGGAAGATCTACATGAACACAAAAAACGAGGCATAAAAGCATAACATATAGAAAGGTGAAGCACAAAGCAAAAGAAGGACTTAAGACAAATGCAAATAGCATTAAGACAAATGCAATTATGAAAGAAACAATTGCTTATATTAATTTTTGAACAAGAAGAAGCAATACAACCTTTCCTTGATGATGTAAGCCTCCTCCCAATAGTACCCAATCATCCCCTTAGGTGACAAGCCTTCCAATCCTATTCCAACAACATAAGTTTACATTCAAAGTATCCCTTAGCCCTCTAGTATGTGTTAAATTTATAGGCCAAGAGGAGGAGGTTTGAGATCCTCTTCTCAAGGGATGAGATCCTTAAAAGGAGGGATTAGGGTTCCACAATGGGAGGAAGTTTTCTCCATGAATAGAGGGATGAGGCCCAAGTATGTAGAGGATCGAGGCATTTTGGTTCAGAAATATTCCTCCAACAAGGCTTATAGAAATTAATTTTTATTTTTACTCACATAAAGTCATTTGTGCAGTTTTCAGTGGAAGACAGAGCACACATTTGTGCAGCCATCAATGGTCAAAACTGCGATTGCGTAGATACTGGCTAGGAAACCGCGCAAGTGCTTAAAAGTAGTTTTCTTGAGTAATGTAATCTAGGATTCTCGTTGTCTTTGGGATTTTTCTTCTTCTAACATTGTAGGGGAATGCTTGGGACAACTCATCGGATAACGAGAGACCTAGATTGGCATTCATTTTCCTGATGGTGACAGAATGACGTGTAACACCTCAATCTCATTATGGCACCTTGAGGAATGGGGCCCTCCAAATACCCTTATACACCATGATTTCATTATTTCGACTCATTTTTGGATGGCTTATTCTTCAATTTATGAGCTACTTGGTGGGATCATCACCAAGGACATGTTATTTTCCACTTTAAAATAATGTTAGGGGAATTTTAGGCTAATACAAACTATTATATGATCATATAAATATATCAGAATCTCATTTGTGAAGAGCATGATCATCAAAATTGGATCTATTCTCTTGGAATAATTTCATACTTTTTCTTGGGTAACTTTTGGAGACTTCTATTGATGCATTTCAATATCTTTTTGGAGGCTAAAATTTTTGTTATTTCTTGGAGCGACTTCTTTTTCTATGGATTGATATATCTCTTGTCATCTTATAAGTGTTATTTTGTTAAATATCTCTCTTGAATCATGTCTACTATGTGGAATTTTTGAAACTAATAAATGCATTTGTGCCCTAGTTTTGTTGAATTTCATTGTAAAAGGTTATTTGATTGGAAATTTCACATGTTACTCATTATATGGCAATAAATGAATGTTCCTAGTGGATGGGATTTGTCTTTCTTCCATGAAAATCCATAAAAACTTGGGTGGGTAATTGTTGAAGAGTGTTTGCTAGGGAATCACTTTTTGGCTTCCTTGAAGACGATTTTGGAAAAAATTTAAAACATCGTAGACTCCATGGCCCAAGTATTAGGCACTGTTCCAAGCAAAATTAGAATTCGCTTTTCCTTTCCTTCTCTTTTCTCTCCTCCAAAATTTCTGACCCTTTTCCTAGACGACTAACTAGATTTTTCTGTGAAATATTATATATGGTTATCTTTCAGAACCATTTGGATAGGTATTCGCATTGGTGTCTCCCCTATAAGATCTCCAAGTTTGGTTGAATTCCCACAATTGAATCTCCACAAATTTGATGCCCTAGTTGTCTTTAGATTGAAACCTAGTTGTTTTTTCCCTTAGATAAGGTGGTCTTCTTAGGGGTTGAAAAACTTGGTATTCATTGGAATAAATAATTCAAGACCCCATTCCTTCTCTCACCTTGACCTAGTGTGTACATTGGAGGGGCTCCTCCCATGATAATTCATAAACCCTAGGTCTTGTGTGGGATTCTTTCTAGGTCTCTCTCAAGTATAGCAAGAGCACATTTCAAAAAGTAAAACATATTAATTAGCGTCTTGAGAGGTTATATATCATCTTGTAATATTGACTCTGGGCATACCTAGCTTCATTGTGTCAACTCAACCCTAGGTTTTGATTTCAATCCTAGGTATTTCTTGGAGAGCCTTCCTTGCATCAAGCCTTTAATTGAGCCTCTCCTTGAATGGCCCTTTGGAATCATTGTATACCTTGTTGAGCCTCAAAACTGTGCTTTCCTTCACCTCATTTTACCTCATTTTCCCTTGTCCATTTCTATCTTAAACCCAATTGATCAATAAATATAGTTAAAATTACTTCTAGAATGATTTACATGACTGACTTGTTGAATTTTGTGATTTTTTCCATTGTTATGCATTTTGACCGGAACTAGCTGCAGAATGCAGACATTCCGTAGCTAACCGGCGATTCTGCAGCTACCTTCATGTTTGAGTATGTTCCAGGTGGCCTCTTGAGAAAAACCGCATATGGGCATGATCCACGTCATGTCTACATGGTTCGTTGCTCATCATGGAGGAGGAAATGAATTCTGGGTAAGGTTTTGAACGTGGGGAACACATTTATGAAGGAAGACTCCTATTAGGACTGTCTCAGTCCAGATGTATTTTCTTCTTCACGCAGCCACTTCAAAAGAGTTCTAACGTGATTCGGATAAGGAAAGACATTGTTCCTAAATTGTTGTAATTATTGTTACATGCATTTGCTTTATAAACTCTTGGGAGACCGAGAGCTATGTTAGAGATTTTATGTTAGATTTGCTGCTAGATTTTGTTTAAACTCTGTGTTACGGTCTTGAAGACGCAGAGTGTTATGTTCAAACTATTGCATCGTTAATGGAGTAGACAAAGTTATTTTGAAGGCGTGATTTAATTTGGAGTTGAATGTCGTCAAGTGGTAGAGGGCCCCTGCCTCTTGCACGGATTTATTTTGCGTAAATTAGATAAGTTTTTCTAGCTGCCTTTACGTTTTGCATTTGAATTGGTAGTTGTTTTGTTTTAGCTACTGTAGTCGTATTCATTCTAGCTCTTCCACAAGAAGACACTTTTCCAACAGATTAAAATGATGAATGTTGAATGACTATGGTATTGTAGGATTAGGAGTTGAATTTGTAGTTGTTTTAACTAGCTACTGTAGTTATATTCATTCCAGCTCTTCCACAAGAAGACATTCTTCCAACAGATTATAATGATGAATGATGAATAGTTATAGTACTGTAGGAATTAGTTGTAGTTTTTGCTATTCACTATCACAGTTACACTTGTTCTAATCACTCTTCCACAAGAAGAAATTCTTCCAAGACATCCTTAAGGAGTTCAAGACATGACCGTGATAATGAAAGATTTAGTTGTGTGTTTGTACTAAGTATCATCTCTGATCTTGCTCTTAAACGCTTGCCCAAGACATCATAATGACGAGTAGGGTATGGATGTGATAACTTAGTTTTTCATTTGCTTTCAATTGCATACAATTACACAGTCAGAATTGTTCTACCCCTTCCAAAAGAAGGAATTCTTCCAAAATATCACTAATGATGAACAAACAGATTGTGTAACTTCATAGAATAATGCATGTTAGCATAGTTAGAATGCTCCGGAGTTTCATTGCATTTTATTCATGTTCAGTTACTTTGTTTCAAGTTTGATGATGACTTATATTTCAACATTGTTCTTGTTAGTAGCATCTTAGGTTCATTCTTAGATTAATTCATTGCACTTGCATCTCATATTCAAATTGTCATCCATTGCACAATATATTACTCTAGTTGTTAGGATTAACAAGACAGCCTTCATTATTCACAAACATCTTCTTGTTCTAAAAACTACAAATGATCCATAGCCATAGGAACAGAAGATAACATCACTATAAGGTCTGAAATCTCTCTGCAATCTCCTCATCATTTTATAAACAAAGCTCTTCCTCAAAAGAACTACTTTGAAAAAGAAACCAATAACTCTTTGAGTAAAGGTTCTGTGATATTCAATTAAATTGCAGAATAGAACTAGGAATTAGTCATAGAATAGATGAGCTTAGAACAAAATGTTGCATCATGGTAAGATCAGTGTCTAACTGTTTAGTTAGAGGATTTGCATATTTAGTGATCATTTTTCAAGTTTAGTTTGTGTCATTTGCCTAAGAAGTCATTATCAAGCTTTTGCTTCTATTTAGTCATAGTTCAGATTCTGCTTCAGTGTTTCCAATTGCATTTGCCATTCCATACATTAGGCTTAACTCTGTTTTTGATCACCAACTCCTTTCCATTAGTTTTCTAGACATTTCCATTGTGAACATAAAAATCACCAAAAGACCAAAAACATCATAAATCATCACAAAAGACCAAAAACATCACAAAACACCACATACAATGCATTAGGAAACAAGCACCTAGGTACATATGGTACACTTCACTTCAGCAGTTTACAAATCCTGGTTGACAATTAAATGAGCTCAGTTTAGGAGACTAGATTGAGACCCAACATACCTTATCATTGATTCCATCATTACAAGTCATTTTCTTTGTACGAATTCTCCTCCCATCGGTGAAAATCTTCAAAGATTAGGGGACACTGACTGAGGTGACAATGGGTATTTTTCCCATCATTGTCTCTTGGTCTAGTAGTTGTCCCTTAGGTAACCCTCTTAAATAACCCCTTCTAGATTGTGTGGCAAAATTTCCTACTTATAACAATGATCACAAAGACATGAAATTGGATTTGGAGCATGCTCTTATAGTTTGTATTGAGAAATTTCATTTAGCCCAAGAGAGGCAAGAGCTTCACTACATCCATTTTAAAGAGCATGAAGAGAGTATGGATGGCAGTAAGTTCTATAACTTCCTTTTTCACTTCGTCGCCATGTTATGATTATGAGTTGGATATGGTTATAGAATACTTGGATTTCAAGGATTTTTTTTCAAATCAAAATGTTTTAATGGTGATGAGACAAGCATATCAATTACTTCTCATGATCTTTTTGTCCACGAGAATTCATTTCTCATCCATTTCATTTTATTATGACAAAGTTTACCTCAAAAAGAGCATCTCACATAGAAATTGTTGCAACACAAAACAACCTTTTATATTATTATTAATTTATCTAAACAATATAAATAACATCCAAATTTGGTAGGCCTCCTCAATGCAATTAAATATCAACATCTATTTTTGAGTTCAACCATTGTCCAAATATAGGTAGTTATGTTGACCCAATTGAGTAGTAAGTGGAGAATCTATTTCAAATATCAGCATAGAAGAGTCATGGTTTGTATTCCTTCATTCTTGGTAAGAATCAATTATGCTTGTTTATGTTGCCTTTTCTAGTCATTGAGGACATAAAAGCATATTTCTAACATCACTGGCCTTTTGAGTATGTTGATCAATGATGAGTCATATTAGGTTATGCGTATGTTTGAATAAGTTCATTTTGAATATTAATATTTGATTTAGGCAATACTTTCTAATAGTTAAAATTTTCAATAGTTATCTATGTAGGTTATTGAAATAATTGTTGTTAGAGTGTTGTATAAGACCATCAAAATCTTACTCGAGTACAAGTGTAGAAAAAAATTCCTCCAAATGTGATCATTTATCTATATATTAATGAGGTTCTCAATGTTTTGCAAGGAAATTTTGTCCCCATATGGATTCATTTTTAATGTCCATATTTTCAATCTATACAAATCAACACATTAAGTTCAGGTCTTTTGATTCATCCATCATGGATGTTAAGTCTTCACGTCTAAGTTTTGTTGAATGTGGAAGATAAGGAAAAATATATATGCATAAAAGAACCCAATAATAAATATCACCAGTGAATTTTATAATTTCTTTCTAAATTAGCATTATAGGTAGGCAAGGAAACTGAAATTGAAGCGCGAAGGGATAGCTCAAATGGCTCAACCCTTTCTACTAAGGCCCAATGCTAAAGGAGATTCTAAGATCCATTTCCATTAATTCCTATAGGGTCATCAATCACTCTTGCAATTGGTGATTAATATCACCCTCCATTTGGACACTCAAGGAAGAGATGGAAAATCCACATAATGAAGCTTTCAAGGTACATACTACCTCAATATTTGCTTAAGTGCGAGAGGGTGAGGGGAATTATTGCTCAGGGAAATTTAAAATGGAAAAGTAAATAAATAAATAAAAACTAAGATATGTATGAGGTGAAAGTTAGTGCATTTTGTGAAGGATTACAACATATAACTCTTACACTTCCACAAGAGTTCATAACTAGAAAGAAATTTTTCCTCTTGCCTCGTTCTTCAAGCTTCAAAGAAATGTGCTTCTTAAAAAAATTGGCTTTAACTAGCATCCACTACAAGGAAAAGACCCTCTAGCGAATCTTTTTGAGGAACCCCTTATAAAAATACCACAGACATCCGTTTGTAGCGGAGGTTACTAGAGGAGGTTGGCAGATGGAGCTTTTTGCAAATGTTTTTTGTCTAGTGCGCTTATCATTTTAAACCGTACCAATGCGTTTAACTAGAGAAAGCACCAGTGCGCAAAAAAAATTGGCACATCGGGACACCGTGCGCTCCGTAGAAAGCTTCCTGTTGTGTCTTATTACTGTAGCGCACTGGTGCTTTACAAATATTCTGCACTGGTGCGTCCTAAAACCCGCTCCAAAACTAAAACAGCCCAGTGCGGTTTCTTAGAAACCGCACCGGTGCACCTATAAAAACCTGCGCACCGGAATAGGGTTAAATAATTAAAAAAAAATTACGGCCAAAAAACCGCATTTTTCACTTTTCAGTGCTCTAGAGATCTTAAGCACCGGTGCAACTTTTCCATGTCTGAGGCGTCCTGACATCGGTGCTCCCATTGCACGCACTGTTTTTGTGCATTGCCCATCATCTCCATTTTGTATTTTGCAAAATGGTGGGAAAATTTAGTTTTGCAAATTCTACAGCGAATATGCCTCCTCGACGGCTAAATTTAGTTTCTGTAAATTTACAGGTCGCACCGCCGCCGGTGTTAACAGCATCCACACCGGTTCCGGGGCGGTATCGAAAGGCACACTGGGATTTTTTTAAATTTTAAAAAAAGTGCAGTGCGATCAGTTAATCGGTTGCACCATTGACCCTGTCGAATAGCAGGAATGCAGTGCGTTGACAGAAATATCCGCCCCGGGGTGGGTAATTTTGTAAGCGCACTACATTCTGGAATTTCGACTTGGTCAACAGTGCGGCCTGGTAAAAGACCACACCGTTGATTATGTACTGATGTCAGGAGGGTGGTGCGCTGACCAAACTATACACCCCGGGGCGTATAGTTTGGTTAGCGTAACACCCTCTAGACACTGGTCCATAGTCAACGGTGCGGGTTGTTATACCATTGTACTGTTGACTTTAGAACAATTCCAGGAGGGTGGTGTGCTAAAATTTGTAGGTGCACCGCCTCTGGTGCACTGAAATTTTTCGGGTGCACCACCTCTGGTGTGCGACAATAAAAGACGCACCGTGACCAGTGCATGCCTATTTTCTGTGTTGGGAAAAATACTGAGAGGGGGGGGGGGTGAATCAGTATTTAGTGCATACTGAAAACTTTTTCCTTTTTCTTTCTCTAAAACCCATACGCTACTTTAATGAACCCAAGTCGCGTATACACGCGGATATCCTCAATGAGACTCACGTATTACCAGAGATCTTATTATGCAGATAATTATTTACTTAGATCATTGCATCATTCATTCATTAGATGTTTAGTAAGCAGTAAACATGTGCAGTAAGAACAGAATAAATCATCACACATAAACAACACACATGAACACCAGGATTTAAGGTGGAAACCCAATTCTGGAGAAAACCACCACTGTCGTTGTCTCAGTCTTCAATATTTATTATAAAGAAAACATCTTACAACATTGTGCTGGCGCAGACTCATACCAGCAAGCAGGCACCCACCTACAGAAGGCTACAACCTTCTCTCGTTTACCAGCCTCTCCTGGAAGGGAGCTACAACCCCTGCTCTCATTTACCAGCCTCTCCTGGAAGGGAGCTGCTACCCCCTTCTCTCGTTTACCAGCCTCTCCTGGAAGGGAGCTACAACCCCCTGCTCTCGTTTACCAGCCTCTCCTGGAAGGGAGCTACTACCCCCTGCTCTCGTTTACCAGCGACCACTGGAAGGGAGCTACTACCCCCTCACTGAAGGCTTCGACCCTCAGCACCACCATGGACCACGTTTCATCAATTTTCATACTGGATCCAACAACTTCCATACAACACATCTTGTAGGCCACTTTTCAACATATTTTCAGACTGGACCCACTCCACACATTTAAGCTCATCATACATCAAACCGAAACTTATAACCCTATCAATGCATTCATTGAATCATCAACCAATCAACCAACAACTTGATCTTCAATTAACATAATTAGCAGCATATTCATCATTCAAACAACCCAGTTCTGTATGAATACATCATTGACAGATAGCAGTAAAACAACAAAAGAGATCAGACATTTAATTCCAGTTACTTCATTCCATACGCGCTTTTACTTCACTGAACCTACGTATGTACGCGCTTTCATGCACAACAACCCGCGTATACTTCTGTGCATTCTTCAGAAAACCCTATCTGCCCATACGCGCTTTTCTTTAAGCAGACCCGCGTATACACATGCTTTTACTGAAGCGAACCTGCGTATACATCTGTAAATTTTCAAGACTGTGCAGCTCTTCAGATCAGATAAACAACTCAAATTTCATCCTTTACTTCAGAAAGTATTTCTCCTCATCTCAGATCTAAACATTCCATAAACAGATCTAGAAAATACATATACATTTCAAATCTAGAGATCCCTCTTCTTCATTTTCTTCATAGGTGCATTATTAATTCAGATCAATCGGTAAACTGTTACCCAATCCATACAGATATACTCCAGAGTGAAGTATTCATTCCATACCTAGACACATGCACACCCTTGCACTATGATCTTCTTCTCCTTATATAGATTTAGCCTTTGTCAATACCATGAGTCAAAACCACTCAACTACTAATGGTATTCTAGGACGGGATCAAATACATATTCCAGCGCTCAATACAATGGGCCAATAGCATGGTAAATTCCCTTGGTTTTATGAATTTAGAGTGCAAATAGGCATACGCGACTTGGCACGTACTTTTCCGCGTGCATATGTTGCTTCTCCTTAACAAACCCGCGTATGCGTTGTGACATGACTTATTTATCATTTCTCTGGCACTTTACTAGAATTCCTTTCTTCTGTTACTTCTGAGCTGATCTGTAGATATATCATCCTTCCTTTTAACACATAGATACATCATCCTTACATATTTAACACATGGGTTGCTTATCATAGGAAACTCATCAAGCAGGTTTCCATCAAGAACAACTACATCAAGTAGGTTGCCATCCAAGACAACACATTGCATCATATTGCCATCAATCTTATTTCATCAAGTAGGTTGCCATCAAGGACAACACATGCCAACATTCTGTGGCGCACCGACTGTTTTTTTATTTTTATTTTCATAAAAATTTATATATGTATATTCCTAAATACATGTCTGATTTTATAAAAAAAATTGTATTTAATATGTTAATCATTCAGAGACGTGAAAGGAGAGAAGAGAGGAACAACATCAACAACAAGCGGACCAGTATAACATGGTTCACCTGTGGGAGGCACGAGAGAGGGAGAGAGATGCGTACCCTCACCCTATTACAGCAACTACCCAAGGGCTCCTAAGGCAGGTAGGCCTCCTCAAGTTCTATGAGGAGGCTACCTCCCTAAAGGGCCGTGGTTTGTTTTTGTGACATCTTATCCGCAGGTGGAATGCCCACCTACAGGCTTTCTGGGTTGGTCCTAACCAGTGGTACGCAGCCACTGAGGAGGACATATATTTCATTACAGTGATATCAAGGAGAGGGGTGGATTTTCCCTCATTCCCAGAGGTTCAAGTTGGTTATGCAGCAGGGAGTCAGTTGGTGTACTCCCAGAGATACATTAGCACAGATATAATGTCTCCTTCAGATTTTTAGGTCTCCGAAGGTCAATTACGCATTGTTGCATTTGGTAGTGAGGAGGTGAGGTGCCTCTCACTTCTGATTTCGACCATTTCACACAACACCAGTGACAGGCAACGCATTAGTTTCCCGCTTCTATATTATGTTGATTCTTTAGTACAAGAGCCACGACTTATGAGGTGGTCTACCATTTTTTTGTGGCAGTTTCTGTACAGCCTTAGATAGATGGCGTGCTCATGCACAAGGGAGGGTCAACTTCTCTTTTGCTTCAGAGCTATTTTTTTATTTTTTGAGATGTTTCCAGAGACGAGGCCTACTTTTTTTTGGCAGCCTCATAGGCTGATGCTGGATGCACAGATGTACATGTGGGGACAGATAATGCCCAAGAGGGGCGAGACTAAATTTTCCGCGAGGATATCGCATGATGCACTGGAGTTGCTAGCCACTGTTGATGAGCATCCCTTCGTTATGGTCCCTTGTCCTTATGCTAGTTTGGATTGGCAAGGGTGTGCCAACATCTACTTCACAGATGATGAGCCACTGGATGATAGAGGTAATATTACTGTTTTATTTAAATTTATTCTAACATGTTCTTTAACTTGTTTTTATTAAATTTTTTAATGAATTTGTCTAATTATTGGTGTGTACTTGTATATATTTTGAAGAAATTGGGTCTTTTGATAGCGATGACATGCCAGCGCCACGAAATGATCCAAGTGTGGATCTTGATGACGATCAGGATATGGCAGATTCTGAGGATCATGAGGCCGATGCAGACAGACCTACTCCTGCTGGTGCACTGATACCACCTTTTGCTAGGCATGGTAGGCTTGATAGTAGATTGAGGATGGAGTTGGGCGACCAATTTTGTGCATTGTTTGTTGAGGCAGGAGTCAGGACCGCTACTATGAGAGATATATAGGCCGATGATAGGTTGGTACATATGTGGAGAGGCATGTCACGTGACATGTACAACCTTATGTGGCATGTCCTAGGAGCTACAACCTTAGTTACGCGGTTGAGGAGGGCCCTTGCACGTTATAGGCGTGGTCGAGACGCAACACATGATGGAAATTCTGCGAGCAGTGACGCATCATCTAATGATCACAATTAGGGGAGTGATCATCGTTCACCTCGCGCTGCGCCAAATGAGCAGCCTGTAGCATCGACCAGCAGTCATCATGGAGAGCAGGATGGACCATCAGCCACGTTGAGTCAGTAGCCTGTAGCATCCAGCAATACTCATGATCATGAGCAGGTTGGACCATCGACCATGTCGAGTCATCACGATGAGCAGCTGACAATTGATCCTGATCAACATGAGGCACTAGTACCAGATCAGCAGGCACATGATGATCAACATGTATTTGAGCTTGTCGAGGTTGCACCATTGACTGAGCAGGCCTCGACTAGTACTGCTATTGATGATGTACCACCAGCTGATATATGACATTTATATTACCGTTGTATATTTTTGACATTATACAGTTATATATATATATATGGTTCATGTGTTTTATGTTTGTGTTGCAATTGTACTTAATTTACATGTTGGTGATCATCATGATGTGTATATTGTTAGGTCATGTTAGATATGTTCATTTAATGTGCAACTTGCAGATAGATGTGTATATGATAGTAGTTATTTGACATGAGATGTATATTTGATGTTTGTGTTGTGATGATGTTATACAATGCTAATTGTGTTTTGTTAGATGATCATGATCACGGTGATGTTAGCGAATTTGAATGTGTTTTTTAGTCGAATATGATGTTTGTATGAAGGTTATCATGATCGTGATGTTTATTAATTAATTTAATATTAAATGATCATGCTATTTATTAAATATTATGTCGTGATTGTAATTGAAATTTTAATTTTAGTTGTATGTAAAATTGTATTTGTATTTGTAATTGTAATTTTAATTGTAATTGTATGTAAAATATTTGTAAATTTTTAATTGTAATTGTAATATTTAATTTATTGTGAAATGATTGTAATCGTAATCTTAATTGTAATTGTATATATGACAAATTGTAAAATTGTAATTGTAATTCTATTTGTATGTAAAATTCTAAAATTGTAATTGTATTTGTAATTGTATATATGTAAAATTGTAATTCTAATTCTAATTGTATGTAAAATTCAAAATTTGTAATTGTAATTGTATATATGTAAATTTGTAAAATTGTAATTGTAATTGTAAATTTTATGTAAAATTCTAAAATTGTAATTGTAATTATAATTATAATTATAATTATAATTCCAATTCTAATTGTATGTAAAATATTTGTAAAATTTTAATTGTATTACTGTGAAATGATTGTAATTGTAATTGTATGTAAAATTCTAAAATTGTAATTGTATGTGAAATTGTAAAATTGTAATTCTAATTGTAATTGTATGTAAAATGTTTGTAAAATTTTAATTGTATTAATGTGAAATGATTTTATTACAAATTTTAAATTTGTAAAATTGTAAAATAATAAATCTAGAATAATATGAATTTTTGTAACATAATAAAGTTTAGAAAATAATGCAAATAAATTCGTGTACTTTAGAATTATCATTATTTTATTATGATCTTACATACAAAAAAAGAATTTTATACAGTACGCCATTGTTTTTGAGATCAACATAATTGCAAATTATCAAGTGAAATATTGATTTTAACATTAACACAATGCAAATTACCAATTAATTCAAAATACATATTATAATGTTTCGAAAAAACCATCTTAAAAAGTATAAATATTGATGAAATAACACATGTACCATATCACTCCCGGTTCTCATGATCACCCTCATTATCTTTCAGTTCACATGGCATGATAACACTATTGGTCTCAAAAATATGTTTTGATCTAGGGTCATGTCTCAATACAAACCACCAATCCCTATCCAACACATCTGGGTAAAAAAACACCTAGTTGCAGTGTTTGGGGAAAACATAGGGCTCCTTAGCTTCATCCCACATATTTCTAGAGTTGATACATATCGGCCTACTATTGTGATCTTCCTTTACATTATTCCGATCAAAGGTGTCCCACCACTTGCACCTAAAAATAACACATTGGAAAGAAGAGAAATCCACTTCAATGATCTCTTGTATCTTTCTGACGTAACCTAACATCCCTCGTACTAGGTTTTGATCACGATGGCTAGATCGACTAGATTGATCGAACTCAACTTCCACTCCACATTCTTGTGTCATGTGTCCATCATCGGATTTTTCTGTGCGAAAATGGTGTCCATATGCCCACATAGATGAGAACAAATGCACCTATAAAAAAGTTTAAAAAATTATAGTATCATGTGTCTTATAATAACCCAACAGTTAAAATATGAAATATATATGTAATTACATTTGAAAGGTGCATCATTAAGTTTCAAATGTACATATAAATTAAATAGATTATTACCGAGTTGCTGCACCCAATCCCTACGTTTAGTGCATCCTCTTTAGCACGCGGGTAATGACCTGTTGCACCGTATTTCTCTCTGACTTGGTCAGTAACTCAACTGTTGGGGCATATTTTTGGCATATTTTCTTTTGAATGATCGGGATAAGGCACACTTCTACCATTCAATCGTCTGAATTATTTCTTGTCACTATCACATTTCATCCTCTTTTTTTCGTACAATGCAACCCATGGTTATGTCGCTTCGGAATTGTAAAGAACGAATTTATTGATTGCTTCAATTTCTGCATTCATTGATGAAATCAAACCGACATTATATAGTACATAGAGATCAAAATATACATTATATCGAAGTTAAACACAAATATTTACTTTGTGTAAATTTGGAAAATTATAAGTCGCTTACTCTTTATCAAGTGATTTTTTTCACTCTTTTGGAGCAACTCCCCCTTCTCTTTTGTCTTTATCCTTTCATTGTCCCAAATCACCGCACCTGGTCTATTGTTGATCTGCTTGATGTACTCACTGGCATAATAGAAAGACTCATTCGATATGTACCCCTATGCCATAGACCCCTCTGGTTTTGCCCTTTGTCGAACAAAACCTTTCAATTTCTTCATGTACCTCTCTAAGAAGAAAATCCAACGACAAGAAACCACCCCAACTAATTCAACCTCATCTACTAGGTGGATTAAAAGATGAACCTGAAAGTCCATGAAATTCGTTGACAGTTCCTTCTCAAACATACAAACAATCTCAACTATCTCTTGACGCCACCATGGAATGTTAGCCACATGAATCTCCTTTGACGTGATCCAACGTACAAATGTATATAATTCAGATATGGCATGCCCTAGGTCTTTAGGGAATTCATGTTTCACACACCCATGCACGAACAAAGTATAATGACACTGCAAAGTTATAAACACGTGAATAATATACAAAATTAGTTATGTTTTATGATCCCTACATGGGATAAAATTTATTAACATAACAAATAATAAAATCATTCTTTTCACATTATACATGCTCTTATAAGATTCAAATGGTCATGTGATTTCAACCCCGAAAAATGGTCATCCATGTTGAAGCAGTGTTGTAGTTGATCAGAACTAGATCATGAACCAGAATGATAGCTCAAAATTCAAAGTGTTCAGAAGTGTGCCAAATCTGAGTGATCAGAAAGGTCTCATTGTTGCGATTCCATTGTCGTGAATGGTTCGAAAAACCGACATCGTATGAAGAAGTTATCGCAGTTTGAAAAGTCCAGTAAACTGCAAAAACTAGACTTTGACCAAGTTTGACTTGGCATTTTGGGAAATTAAAAAAAGAATATTCCAAGGAATATTCTTGGAATATTCCCTAGAATATTTTTGGAATATTACCTAGAATATTCCATGCAATCCAATCATCAGATGAAAAGTGGCACAGTTTGAATGGGAAATTGGTTAACTTTTTAATTTTTGGGCCAAAGAAAAAATGCCACGTGGCAGACCCGGAGGCCACCACATGGCCCAAGTCTGGTCAATTAAAATTTTTGGAGCCAGCAAGAATCGAACAACTAATCTCCCGCATAGCATGTCGCGCACATACCGTCTCTCCTATGGTTAGTTTTTAACCATAATATTTCTGCGTTATATTTAAGCGTTGTTGGTTTATACGTTGGGGGAGCAGAGGGGCTAGCCCCTCCCATACGACCGTCGCGTCAAGACCTGGAGCCCAAGCCCTAAAATTAACCGCTACTCCGACGTCTCCACCCACTGTTTATATTAAACCTATCACATGTATTCAAACACCGAAGGTTAGTGTTAACATGCGATTTTATTGCATTGAACACGTTAACTGCCCACAATAACTGTGGGGTTTGCGGCCATGTGGCTACCCCCAACGGTTAGAATTAACGCTAACAATTATCATAGAGGAATATTTGGAGCGGGAACTAATTTTGGAGTTATGCCTATTTTAATTGGAGTTAACTCCAGTTCTCCACATTTAGTGGAGCTTCTTTAGGGGACATTGGGCAAAATTGGTTTTGGCTCTATCTTGAGCTAGGGTGAACCAATTTTGGAGCGCCAATAGTAAATTTAAACTATCTCCAACATTCCAGACTCAATGGAGTAGGTTTAAAAGCCATAAAAAATCTTCTAAGTAGGTTTTTTCTTCAGTGAAGTTCAAGGGGCCACCAAGGCCACCAAGAGGCAACAACAATTTGAGGCCTAGCCAGGGGAGCTAGAGGCCTTATTGAGAGATCCAATAGTCAATTTTGGATATTTCAGATGTTATAAATATGATGAAATGGTTTTCAGAGCCTGTAGAGTAATTTTTAAGGCCGAAAAGCTTCAATGAAGTTACAGGGGCCATCAGTGTCAGTTTTTGCCTACAGAAGTTCAGAGCCTACCCAAGGGAGCAGGAGGCCTTAGGTAGTGAACCAATAGTAATTTATGATTGTAATAAGCATTATGAATCTAATGAAATAGGTTTTAGAAGATTTTTAGGAATTCTAGAGGTCGAGAACATATCAGAGAAGTTTTTAGTGACCCTAGTGCCAGGGGGTGTCGACAACTGTTGGAGGCGAAACCAGAGCAGTCAGAGGCCATTTTCTGCAAAATGGATAGTCTATCTTGACTATGAACAAAATTTTGAAACCAATGAAAGTGGTTGCAGAACATTTTGATGACTTCTAGAGCTCGAGAAGCTAGAAGTAAGTTTTTGGCAGCCCTGGGCAAACCGTGGAGGAAGGCCTAGTTTGGGGATGCAATGCTCATTTTGAGAAATTTATCAGTCGATATTTGGTGTCTGGTGTGTGATGGATACATCAGGTGTGGTTTTAGGGATAGAAATAGAATTCTGAAGGAGTTAGTGCCATGAAGAAGCTTAGTGTAGCTTAGTGCACTGACAAAAGGAATCATGTCTAAGGGAGCCTAAAGTTGTTTGCAGAGTTTGGACAGCCATGAGAGGGATATAGATGGTATTCTCAGCCCTTTGGATTAGTTCAGTATCTATTGGATTTAAGTGTGGAAATTGTAAAATAAACCTTACCATAATCCCAAAGATCCAAGTCAAGATGACAAAGCTCAAAGGAGACGTAGCCCACGATATTCGAGTGAACTCCTAGATTAATTTTGTTGTTGTGTGTGAATGTTTTATTTCTGCATTATGTTGCTATTATACATGTTAAATTTCAGCAAGAACAAATGAACTTAAGACACATAAATAGTTAAAAATCATACACCACTTTCAAGTAATAATTCTGCATAATTTCAAGTACAAGCTATATCATTTATTTGTTTTGCTGAGTGCGAGGTTCTTGAAATACATAAGTTATCCAAACCATTTTCAGACCAGGTTGGTATCGGAGAATAGTTGCTTGATTGACAGAGAAAGCTATTGCTTTAATAACTTGAAAGGTGTTTAAACAGTGTAAAAGATTAACTATTTTACTGTTTGCAAATTGACTGTTGTTTGAGTTTGCTGGAGGTGAAGGGATAGCTACTGATTAGCTAAGTCCCGGAGAGGAAAAAAAGGAAGATAGGGCTGAAAGCGTCTTCCTTACCCCAAAGGACCTCAACGTCACCCTTGGAACACAAACCCTCTTGACGATTGTTTGTTAAGAAGCTCTTGGAGTTTGTTTGTTATTTGGCTGCTTGAATAAGGGTTTGTCTCTATAGCCATTTGGTTCAAAATATTTTTCATTTGTTTAAGCTTTGTGAACTTTTTTGAAGTTACTTTTGTTCATTGACATCATAATGACAACTTCTACATGTGAGGTTTCCTCCTTCACAACATTCTTCGATGAAGATATGAAGCGTAGCTTTATTATATTGAAAGACATGGTGCAGATTCTCTTTGAAGATAGAGGAGAAAGCACTGAACTTCGTGAGCAATTTTTTGCTATGAAGGAAGAGAAGGAATAAATTCTTTAAAGATTGCATGATATGGAGATGCAGCTCCATCAAGCTCAAGAGGCTTTGACCAAGAACATGTGTGAGGAAGAGGTAATCCACTCTAATTTTTCTTTAGTTTCCTCATTAGAAAGATGTGTTGGTTCTTTAGAAAAGCACACGAGAGGTATAGGGTCCAAGTTAATGATTAAAATGGGCTATGAAGGCAAGGGTTTAGGCAAGCATTCACAAGGCATGGTTGAACCTATTTTAGTTGAGGAACGACCCAAGAATCTTGGTCTTGGTTATGTGCAATTTAATGGCGAAGACTCCAAAGCCATGAAGGCATGTGAGGCAACTTCAAAGAGAACTTTTGTTCCAAGTTTTAAGATGAAAATATGTCAAATTTGTTTCCAAGATGATTTCCATTGCTTTATGCCTTTGTTGTAGAAAAAATATTATAGACATGCAACTTATGGTGAGCATGCGAGTTTGGACAGTTTTCAAGACAAGAACGATGATGTTAGTATGCAAATGAAAGCTGGATCCTCTACTAGTTCATCTCATCATGAAGGCAAAAAGGATGAACATGCAAAGCAGCACAAGAGGTATAAATCTTCCCATGATCAATTTGATTGTGTTTCTGCAAGGCATGATAATTTTGCATGCTTAAATGGAAGAAATATTTGTTGTACATATTGTAGTCGATTTAACCATGATGTTTTGAGATGGTGGATGAGGAAGAAAGAATACAGGAAGCAGAAGAAGAAAAGGTGTCTTTCAAAGAAGGTGCATAAGACTTACACATATTGCCAGAAGAGAGGAAATGTTGTTTCCCACTGTTGGACTTTGCATCCCAAGCCCATGCAGCAAGAGGACAGAAAGATTGGCGAAGGTGGAACCAAGGATTCCATTATTGGTGTGAGAACGAAAGTTTCACATGAAGAAGAGTTGCAGCAGCAAAAGTCACCATGGAAGCGGCTTGGTAAGAAGTGGATGGACTTCTTAACACAGTAAGACATACTCTTTTGTACATATGCAAAATTCAGTTGTATGCATTTATTTTATGTTGTAATCTTTTGTTTGTTTGAGCCACCTTAGATCATTGATCAAGGTAGTGATGTTCAGTTTCCTTCTGAAAATTTCTCGCCAGAAATTTCTGAGTGAGTGCAAGGAAGACAGTTCTTGACAGGAGGACAAGAGCATCCAGGAAAGGAAGTGTCGATTACTTTCTAGTTGTGGTTCAAAGTCACTAGCCATGCAAGGCAAGTGTTTGGAGGCTGAAGAGAAGAGGGTGTTGTACTCTCATTTACTATACAGATTAGTATATCAGTCTTTTGGGGTCCAAAAGATTCCTAATGGGGAAGTGTGATCAGAACTAGATCATGGACTAGATGATAGCTCAAAATTCAAAGTGTTCGGAAGTGTGTTGAACCTGAGCAACTGGAAAGGTCTCATCATTGTGATCTGCTGCCGTGAACGGTTCGAAAAACTAACATCGTATGAAGAAGTTATCACAGTTTGAAAAGTCCAGTAAACTGCAAAAGCTGGACTTTGACCAAGTTTGACTTGGCATTTTGGGAAACTAAAAAAGAATATTCCAAGGAATATTCTTGGAATATTCTCCAAAATATTCCAAGGAATATTCTATTCCCCAAAATATTCCCTAGAATATTCCATGCAGTCCAATCATCAGATGACAAGTGGCACAGTTTGAATGGGCAATTGGTTGACTTTTTGTTTTTCGAGCCAAAGAAAAATTGCCACTTGGCAGGCCCGGAGGCTACCATGTGGCCCAAGTCTGGTTAATTAAATTTTTTGGAGCCAGTGGGAATCAAACAACCGACCTCGCGCATAGCATGTCGCGCACATACCATCTCTCCTATGGTTAGTTTTTAACCATAATATCTTCGCATTATATTTAAACGTTGTTGGTTTATACGTTGGGGGAGTAGAGGGGCTAGCCCTTCGGGCCAGACCCTCCCATACGACCATCGCATCAAGACTTGGAGCCCAAGCCCTAACGGTACTGCTACTCTGACGTCTCCGCCCGCCATTTATATTAAACCTATCACATGTATTCAAACACCGAAGGTTAGTGTTAACATGTGGTTTATTGCATTGAACACGTTAACTGCCCACAATAATCGCGGGGTTTGCGGCCATGTGGCCACCCCCCGACGGTTAGCATTAACGCTAAAAGTTATCCTAGCGGAAGATTTGTAGCGGGCGCTAATTTTGGATTTATGCCTATTTTCACTGGAGTTAACTCCAGTTCTCCACTTTTAGTGGAGCTTCTTTAGGGGACACTGGGCAAAAATGGTTTTGGCTCTATCTTGAGCTAGGGTGAACCAATTTTGGAGTGCCAATAGTCAATTTTGACTATCGCCAACATTCTAGACTCAATGGAGTAGGTTGTAGAGCCATCAGAGAGCTTCTAAGTAGGTTTTTGCTTCAGTGAAGTTCAAGGGGCCACTAGGGCCACCAGGAGGCAGCAACAGTTTGAGGCCTAGCCAAGGGAGCTAAAGGCCTTATTTAGAGATCCAATAGTCAATTTTGTATATTTAAAATGTTCTAAATATGATTAAATGGTTTTAAGAGCCTATAGAGTACTTTTGAAGGCCGAAAATCTTCAGTGAAGTTACAGGGGCCATCAATGCCAGTTTTTGCCTGCAGTAGTTCAGGGCCTAACCAGGGGAGCAAGAGGCCTTAGGCAGCGAACCAATAGTAATTTATGACTATAATCAGCATTTTTAATCTAATGGAAGATTTTTTAGAAGGTTTTTATGACTTTAGAGGTTGAGAACCTATCAGAGAAGTTTTTAGTGACCTTAGTGCTAGGGGGTGCCGATAGGTGTTGGAGGCAAAACCGGAGCAGCCAGAGGCCATTTTCTGCAAAATGGATAGTCTATATTGACTATAAATAGAATTTTGAAACCAATGAACGTGGTTGCAGAACATTTTGATGACTTCTAGAGCTTGAGAAGCTAGATGTAAGTTTTGGGCAACCTTGGGCAAACCATGGAGGAAGGCCTAGTTTGGGGATGCAGTGCTCGTTTTGAGAAATTTATCAGTCGATATTTGGTGTCTGATGTGTGTTGGATGCAATAAGTGTGGATGCAGGGACAAAAACAGAATTCTGAATGATTTAGTTCCATGAAGAAGCTCGGTGTAGCTCAGTGCACCGACAGAAGGAATCGTGTCTAAGGGAGCCTAAAGCTCTTTGCAGAGTTTGGATAGCCATGATAGGGATATAGATGGTATCCTCATCCCTTTGGATCATTTTAATATCCATTGGAGTTAAGTGTGGAACTTTTAAAAGAAACCTTACCATAATCCCAAAGAGCCAAGTCAAGATGACAAAGCTCAAAGGAGACGTAGCCCACGAGATTCAGGTGAACTCCTAGATTAATTTTGTTGTTATGTGTGAATGCTTTATTGCTACATTATGTTGCTGTTATACATGTTAAATTTAAGCAAGAACGAATGAACTTAAGACACGTAAAAATTTAAAATTCATACACCAATTTCAAGTAATAATTCCGCATAATGTCAAGTACAAGCTAGATCATTTATTTGTTTAGCTGAGTGGGAGGTTATTGAAATACATAACAAGTTATACATACCATTTTCAGATCAGTAGTGAAGGCTCGTATGAAGATGGCACCCTCACACCCATTATAACTTCCTTTGCCAAAGAAATATCATCTTTTTTTTAAATCCATGGGACATCACCTTCTTTGAAATACCATGAATTAGAGGGACCAGCACCTGCCTCTGATCCTGTATTTTCTAATCGTCTTGGCCAATGTTTCTTTTTAGTTTTTGAAGTAATAAGATCTTTCCTAATAGCCAATGTGTCACTTTGTTTCAATTATATGTTCCTCCATAAAGAATATGAAACATTTTTAAATATATGCATGGGATCTAATAAGTGGGTAATTTTAAGATGCTCCCAATATGGGAGGTTATAAAAGATAGATTTCCTTTTCATCCCAATGGGAAATTTCTCAACATAGGTGTCGAAGAATTTTGGATCATCGAGCATAGGCTCCCCATTTGAATTGAACATTTCTATGAACTCCTTCTCCGTCTCTCTCTCATATTCTCTAAGCCATTCAACTGGTGTCGTTATTAGAGGCCTTTGGGTTCTCTCTCATATACCATTGAAAGCAGATGTTGCTCTTCTGTAAGGGTGTTCTTATGGGAGGAATACCATGGAGCAATCATACACTGGCTTTCATAGGTCCTTGGACCATCTAGCTTTCAGAGAAGGTCCACTACATTTACATACAAAATACCCTTTTGTTACAAGACCTGCAAGATGATTGTATACAATTTATATTCATGGCACGTTAAAGAATATCATAAAGAACAGAACAAGTACAACGAATTAAATAACTAATATGTGAAATAATATTGTTACATAGTATCAATGAAGGCCTTGACTAACAAGCTTTAACTCGAGGAGAGTTGAGTTGGGTGCGATGGCGGTCGGCGGAAACCCTAAGGCGCACTGCTCTAGACTATTGACCTCTGTGGCAGTGGATAGCTATGGACGGGCACCAGATGCGCCGAACTACACATCATCATTGGTATTTGACCTCGCACATGAGCTGCGATGGGGATTTTTTTCTCGCGGGCTTTCCCCTTTGCGCTCGGAGGCTGCAAAAAATATTCCCTCTGACCCCTATGGCCTCTGGCCTCGCTTTGTGTCGGACGACCATCACTACCGATGGGCTCATGCAACGGAACTCCGAACCTGCTCTTTGGCCCATGATAGAGGAATATTCGTTGGTATTTCTTGCACAAAACCTGCATCGGTGGCTCTCTGTAGGAGGCGGTGACTTTCTAGACCATTGGGCTATCTGCGTACAACATCTTTCTGTGGCGGTCACCCTCTATCAACTCCTTTCTGGGGAATATGGCTTTATGAACCCGTTAGTACACTGTCCAAGATAACAGAACTGAAGGATAAATGGATTCACGGTGTTATCACAGGAAACGAAATACAGGTAGGCTCTACTCAATTCCAAATTTTCATAAAGCCCCCAATGGGAAATAGTTTTATTATTTGGGTACGGGAAACTGACTCGATTTCATATATGAAGGAAAAAATCCAGTCAGTTGCAGGTTACCCTTTCCATCAACAGTCATTGATTTATGGGAGGAAAGAATTATCAGATTCCAGCACTCTAAAGCATATACCATCATTTCTGGATCCTCCATATGCCTCAACCTGAGACTGCGGGGGGGAAAGTTAGGGAAAAACAGATCCCAAGGACAAACTCGAGGAGCCAGTACCACCAAAATAGAAAACTCAAAAAGACCCTCATACAGAAATGTTTTACAGGGAGAAAAAAACAAAGCAACTACAGCAACCACACCAGCAAAGAGCTCTCCCAAGCCATACATTGTGGAGCAACAAAATAGTGTGCCTGAACTGAATACAGACACTCTAGAAATAGATGAGCATCGAACCACATTTGAATCCCAAGCAATAATATGCAGATTCAACTGCTTCTAGCCCAAACCAATGGAGCTTCCATTGGATCTTTACCAACTAGACCATGGACTATGAAATCCATCTATGTTCTAAGGGTTTCTTCACCGTCAAGTTCACATCATCGGAAGCCAGAGATATCATACGAAGGGAAGGAACGTGGTTCTGGGGATCCACTAGACTCTTCATCACACCATGGTGTCTTGAATTTGACGCCAACACTATGGAGGTGACCATAATGTCGGTTTGGGTCCAGCTATACAACCTCCTGCTTCATTTTTGGAATGAAAGTGTTTTAGGAGGCATTGGGAAAACCCTTGGCATATATATAAAAACAGATACCCAACATTTGGAGGAGCACATTTACACTTTCGCGTGAATCTGTGTGGAAGTGGATCTTAGCAAAGGCCTACCATAGTGCATTCAGCTGAATCATAAACAACAAATATAGACACAACATTTAGAATATGAAAACACAACATTTAGGTGTCGAATATGCAGAAACACGGGACACCTACAAAACACATGCCCAGAAGCAACACGAGATAGTAGGAAAACAAAGAAGACAGGTAAAGCTACCAAAGGATGGAAATTTCCTTTAGAACAACCAAAAAAAAAAAAAACGAAGAAGAGGAAGACCCCATCCCACATGAAATTAAACAGACAACTACTTCTCTAGGTACACAAGAATAGGAAATGAAAGATCCCTTTGACATCACCACCATGGCACAGCCGGATATGGATCTTGGGGCACCAAACATGGGGGGAATAACAGACAACATACTTCAAACACTTTTGACTCCGATAAGGATATTGGAGCACATACAGAAGAAAACCAGCTCATCCTTATCTCAACCACGCCAACACAAGGTGTTTGGCATAAGGTTGAAAAGAAAAAAGGGAGAAAATCTTAATTTTTTCCCCTTGTAAGATTTTTATTTGTGGCATACTTGACTGTCTTGATTGACAATTACCAGCACATGTAAAATGTAATTTTGTTTTAATATAAAATTACGAATTTTTCCTTGGAATTTTTTTTTATTGTTACGTATATAAACAATCAATAAACATGTAATTTACCATAGCAAACTCCTAAGCCTGGATAATCATGTGTCGTGTAAGCACATATGCCATACAACGTAAAACTCCTCTCTGCTACAATGGGTCTTGATACATTGTATACATTTATCCCATCCCATAATTCCTTCAATTCATCTACCAGTGGTTGTAAGTATACATCCATATTCTTCACTTGTCTTCTACCAGGGACTATGAGAACCAACATAAGATGTTCATTCTTCACAGACAACCATGGGGGGATATTGTTATTGATCACTACTGTAGGCCATACAGAATATTTGGTGTTCTGGAGGGAATATGGGTTGTTCATTCTTCACAGACAACCATGGGGGGATATTGTTATTGATCACTACTGCAGGCCATACAGAATAGTTGGTGTTCTGGAGGGAACATGTATCCTCTATATGCTTCATGGATATTGAATCAGTTGGGATTTACATAACTCCCAACTCACTTCTATGTGAGGCATGCCATCCCTGCAACATAGCTAATTCTTTGCAACGAAAGAGCCTTTGAATCCTTGGGATTATAGGCATGTGTCTCAATATATTAAAAGGAGGACCACGTGATTTACCTTATTTTTTTATTTATCATACCTATCATGCCCACATTTTAGACATATCTCTTTTTCTACATATTCTCCTCTATATAGAATACAATCATTTGGACATACATGATATGATATGTACTCAAAAACCAACATTTTGAACAATTTCTTTGCCTCTTCGCAACTACCGGGCAAGACATTATCACTCGGAAGAAACTTATCTTTGAATAACCTGTAGTTGGTGATCATGGAAAGTATTAATAAATATACATTAATGTCGATATAATTATTAACGTTCATAAAATTGATCATTTGTAATGTTCATTGTGTACTGATTATATTTCTCAAATTTATATAAGGGGGGACTTTATGGTAACTTACCTCAAAATTTCCAATAAACATGCATTTGATAAGCCAAAATTTGCTTTCAAGTTGTACAGTAACATCGTTGTCCCCAACTGGGTAGACTTTGACTGACTGCCAGGTCCAAAGAGAGGGGTGGTGGAAGCAAATTTAAGGCTTTCGAAAAAGGTGTCAGCGATATGAGTATCATCCCCTAGGTGATCATCGTTTTGGAATGAATATAACAACATTTTCTCCATGGAAATTGTATCCCTTAAGTAATATTCCATGCTAACCTCTATTTGATTGCCTCCATTGCCATCTTGTGAAGAACTACTATTGTTGTAGTCATTCCTAATTGGTGAATCTGGACGTAGCGGGAATTGAATCGGTGGTTGATTCAACCATTATTGGTATCGTTCCTCTCCGATTTTTTCTCTTAATTCAATCTTCTCTCGATTTGACATTGTCGTGGGGTGCAACGGAAGATGGTAGGTAGGTCGCTCATCATCACTAGAATTCTAAAAAAAAAAAAAAAAAAATTATTTGAACATGATTAGTACAAAATATATGATATCAATTAGTAAGCACGTTGAAAATATTGCATGATTAATTGGTTTGACATTGAAATAATTACATTAATCAAAATACTAAATAATTATAATTATTACCATCATTGTTCCGGGATTGTGGCTAGAAGATGCAATATTGTTACAATTGGCAGGGTGAAGCGGCTGTCCATTTTCATCTACCATATGTGCCTTGCGGTATGTTGCTCCTGATAAGAGCTTTCGACGTTTTGGAGCTATTTGAATATTTTGTGCATATGAACTTGATTCTGAATCTGCATGAACCTACAAATTTGTATACATTATAAATTTAATTAAGTTGTGCATGATTTACATGGATAAAAAACATAAATTCAATTAGATAATGAAAATATAAATAAAATCTGAAGTAAATATTACGTCTCGAGATGGATAGGGAGAACTCCACGATGGACTTTGAGAAATATTATGGAACGAGCTGGATTTTGAAGAATTTTCCATTCGATATAATTATGATATTTTCTCCCTGCATTTGAGCAAAACTAACAATAAATTTTGGTGTACACACCTATAAGTAATTTCAGTGCCTTAAAAATGGACTTCTTGTTATCGATGTTAATGTACAGATAACCGCACTCGTGCGTTTTAGTTACTTCACACCAGTTCCGTGTTATCAATGGACGCACCAGTGCGGTGCTATTAAGTGACACACCGGTTACGAATTACAATTCTTTAAATACTAAACACTTTTCATTATTTCTCTATTTTTGCAAAAAAAATCAGCCAGAGATTTGTAGGAGACATACCTAGAGCAAGAGAGCACAAGAGCACTGTGGAGCAGCGAAATACGTTCGAACAGAAGTATTCAGACAATCAGAATTCCAAACCTCTAGTGATTCAAACCGTGTAGCATAGAATTTCAAACGATCTCGTGATTAAATTTTATTGTTTTTTTTACTTTTTTTCTGCAGTTTTTTTTACCTAGTAAGTAAAAATTTCAATTTGTTGTTCATTTTCAGAGAAAAATAATAATAATAATAAAATAAAAAATAAATAAATAAATAAATAAAAATAAAAATTAAATAAATAAATAAAAATTAAAAATTAAAATAATAATGATAATAATAATAATAATAAACAAAAAAATAAAAAATCCATTTTTACCCTAAACCCTTCATTCTTTTTTGTTTCTGCCCTTTCTTCTTCATGTTTTTGTGATTTCAGAATTAGGGCTTTTCATTTTAGATTTATAGGGTTTGTATTGCTATATATAGGCCTATGACATCCAACCCATGGGACGGCTTGCATAGTCAGATCCCAATCCATGTCGGCCCTTGCGTGAATTTAAAAAAAACAGAAATTTTTTAATTAGTGCACCCGACATAACCTAGCGCACTGGTGCGCTAGATTATCCCAGTGCACCATGCATGTATTGTTTGATAAAAAAATTAAAAACATTTTTTTTAATCCGTGCACCATATGTAAAATAGGGCACCAATGCGCTATTTCATTATGGCACATCGCAAACGTATTGTTTCGGAAAAACAATTTTTTATTATGTTAATCGGTGCACCACGTAACATATAACACACTACATCGGGTCTCCTAGTTGACAGAGAGAACCGTACGGTGGTCCCTTGTTTTCACAGGGCATTTATAAGCATAGGCCACACTGCCCCCTCCACGACACCATATGTTACAAAAACTAACACAAGACAATTTTTATTATTTTGGCTGTGTTAATCGGTGTGGTGGTTGACATATAACGCATCGGTGCTCCTTGTTGCAATAGAGCATCGTACGATGTTTTATATTGTTTGGGCAGTGCGTTTATAAGACCACCATGCACCGGTTTCTTGATATTTTTTTTAACCTGAAAAGTTGACAATTTATTTCTAAAATATATTAATGAATGATATCGTGCATGTTTCATATTGATAAAGAAATGGTTGACAAGATATCAAGTAACAAAATACTGATAACACATCAAGAAAAGAAAAAAAGCCAAGTTCTTTGTAAATTCTTTACAAAAATTATCATTTTTGAACTATATGTAAGCTTAACTAATATGTACTGTTTACTGTGTATCATGCAGAGCCAAAAAATGACGAAGCTCGATAAGATTATTTCTTATCTCGGGCAGAAGAGCGTAAAATCTTGATGGAAAAATTGCAAAAGGATGAATTAGGTGAATGAAAAAATACTATTGATTCAATATGAGTTTCTTTTTTCAATTTTCAGTAATAATATACTTAATATTATTAGATAACATGTTTCAAACAATCTATTAATTCACATCTGTTTAATGTTCTACAGGGACCAAAACATCATAAAAGGAATGTTGTTCTAAGAAGAAAAAAAATTGAACATACAAATGAAAATGAATTGCTCTTTAGCTCATTTGTAGTGGTGCTGGAGGTTAACGAAAGGGGGAAAATCTTTTACAAAAGTTTGAGGGATCCAGTGGAACGAATGTATAGATGTTCTTTCCACTTAAAATCCAAAAATCAATCCAATGATTCCAAGAACCAAATTTTATCTAAACTACGGGAAGAGATTCCAAAGAATTGGTCAATGAGACATGTCAGACTTTTAATAGCAAAAGCGTACAACAACAAAAAAGAAGGAATGAAAAAGTAATATTCCTTTAAATGTTTTCTAGAATTATTTTTAAATATCATTTATAAATATCACTTTTGTTATATTTATATTTCATATATCAATATAAAAATTAAATAGTTTATTGTCATGTTACATTTTTAGGAAGATTATGAAAATCTCAAAAGATGAACAAGCTGATATTAGAAATATGCCAGTAGGAATGTCCAAAAAGGTGTACAAGGAGATGGTCAAAGAAATGGACAAAATTGCATCACAGGAAGAGCCATCTCAACAACAACGTGCTTCAAATGTAATATGTAATCATTGAATTTTTCGATCATTAGGTACAATAAATAAACAATTTAGCATTATATATTAATTTTCAAGTATTTTCTTGCAGAAAAGAAAAGAAAATGGAACTCAGTCAGCACATAAAACAAGACGACAAGGAAGAAAAGGGTTGATATCTAAGTTTGTGAGTAATTGTTACTTCCTTATAACAACTTAACTAGATTTCATTTTTGTATATTTGAAGTTGTTTTACAAAAATCATCTTTGAATGTCTTCAAACAGGTAGCTAACATACAAAGAAGAACCATCAGATGAATTGATTGACATTGGGTTAAATATGGGTTATGAGTATATGTTGGCATATCGGAAATTAATTGTGGAATTTGTAAGCATCTATTGATCTTGTTTTACTTAGCTCCGTCTATAATTAATAGAAAAAATAAATCTTTTATATTAAATATATTATTTGTTATGGGGTATAAAACTTGCAGGAAATGAAGCATGGAACTGCGCCAACAGATGAAATCTTGAAAGATGGCATAGTACATGGTTTTGAAAGAATGTGTATAGTTTATGAGTCAATTGTTGCTATGGCACGTCATTTTTGTTCAATTTACATTGATGTGTATTCTTTAATATTGCAATTTTCATTATTCTCACCAATGTATAGACACTCATTACAGTTTATCTTTATGTTTGTAGATGGAAGGTGAAGAAGAAGAGAACAATCAACACTGTGAACAAAACATTCCTGAAAATAACCCAAGTCATGGAAGTATCTCGAGCAGTGACAGTAGTTCAAGCGAAGAATGATGATCATTATGTTTGGATATCAAAATAAGGCGTTGTATTTTTTGAAATATTTGTCTGTGAAATCAGACATTTTTTTAATGTAATGGACATAGCGTCCCAATTTAAAGACAAAGGGATACCAATAACTGTCCCATTTTGTATGAAAAAGGTTGTCTTATATATATATATATATATATATATATATATATATATATATATAAGACAATCTTTTTCATACAAAATGGGACAGTTATTGGTATCCCTTTGTCTTTCAATTGGGACACTATGTCCATTACATTAAACAAAATGTCTTATTGCACAGACAAATATTTCAAAAAATACAACGCCTTATTTTGATATCCAAACATAATGATCATCATTCTTCGCTTGAACTACTGTCACTGCTCGAGATACTTCCATGACTTGGGTTATTTTCAGGAATGTTTTGTTCACAGTGTTGATTGTTCTCTTCTTCTTCACCTTCCTCTTTTTGTAGAAGCTTTAATTTACTATATAGTTTCATATGATTTTTGTGAGTTTCTGGAGTTAATATTGGTCCAAATTGGATTATGGAAGAAGTTAGATGATTAGGGATAAGAGATGAATGTAACTAGAGGAGTATGTTGTCCTTTTGACATTTATTTGATGACTAAAATCTCTTGTGTATGTTTTGTGTGTCTATGGGTAGATTGTAATAGTTTTGGATATGATAAGGGATTTGAGTGACCAAGTTGGTGAACAAATTAAAGAAGAGCATGGGAAGCAACATGCCAACTAGTGACAAGTTGTTTGTATGAAAAATTTTGGAAGTATTTATGAGAATGGTTGCATGTTATGAAAATGATTATAGTGATAGTGGTTATAGGTTATTGCAATGATAGTGGTTGCAGTTTATGGCAGTGATCGTGGACTATGCAATAACATAGAGTACAAGTTGTAGTTTGGGATATTACTTATGATTCAATAATATATGATGACAATGGATCCAATTTGAAAATGAGATGAAATATAGGTCCACACGGAGTTGAAGAAGGTGGTTGGAGCATAAATTAGGTTGGAGCCCATTCATTATTGAGGTTGGAGCCTCAATCAGGATCGAGCCTAGAACAAGTTGGAGCCCACTCATCATCAAGGTGGGTGCCTCAATCAAGTTGTAGACTACAATGAGGAGTTGCTTGCATATTTCGAGGTTGGTGCCTCAATCAAGTTGTAGCCTACTGCAAGTGGCAACATGTGTTTCTTGGGGGTAGTTGCTTCCAACAAGTTGTAGCCTGCAAATCTATGTAAATAATTGAAGAAAAAGAAGAATAATATTTTTGGTTTTCTCCTGTATGGGTTTCCACGTAAATTTTTTGTGTCTTCTTGTGATATGATGACTCCTTGATATGTTATTGATATAATGGTAGCTTGATAATGAATTGTTATATTTGATGATATAATTTATTCTATTGTGTTCTCCATTGATCAGGAGCTCAAGTCCGAGCTATGGAAAAAGCTCAAAATTGAAAGTGTTCAAAATCACTTGCAACCTGAACGACCAGATAGACCTCGACGATACGATCCTGATGCCATGAACGACACTCAAATCCGACATTGTATGTGAAAGTTATTCAAGTTTGAAAATTCGCAATTTCATGCAAAAGTCCAGTTTGACTTGGGTTGACTTTGATTAAAAAAATATTTAAAATATATATATATATATATATATATTCCAAGGAATATTCTTGGAATATTCCTCGAAATATTCCACCTAATCCAATCTGGTAATGACAAGTGGCTTCCGTTCATTTGTTGGTTGGTGGACTTTGTGGATTTCGGGCCAATAGAAATCGGCCACATGGCAGGCCCGGAGGCTGCCATGTGGCCCCGGGGCGTGAAAGGTTGTGCAAATTAAAATTTTGGCAAGTCCGCAACATATTTGAACCCTAGACTTGTCGGCGATAAATCACACGGCTTACCGTTCTACCACAACATTAGAACTTAATATATATTGGGCGAAAGTGTTATTTAAAGTTTGAATTAAAGTTCATTGGGTGGAAAAGGGGGCCAGCCCCCGCCACCACGTGACCATACCACATATACCTATGGCTTTAACTCTTAACCGCCGGTGGTCACGGTGGCACCACATGTGGCCATGTTTTAAAACGTATGCCACGGTTTTAATTTAACAATTAATGCGAAGTTTATTAACGGTGAAGCCTGCAGTCTTCTCGACGGTTCTGGCGAGTTCTCCGCATGTGACCAGCCCACAATGCACATTAAATTCTATATTTATCTGACCAGCGGTTATGGAAGAGCGCGCCAAAGTTTTCGGGATGGCCATTTTTAATCGGCCTAACTCCAGTTCTCCCACATTTAGTGGGATTTTTAATTAACATTGGGAAAAATACTGTTTGGAGCATAACTTATGATAGGAGAACATTTTGGAACGAAATGTTTTTTGATTTCAGGTATTTTGAGGATTATGGATCCATTGGAGCAATTTTCAGAGCCATTGGAGTTGATCTTCAGCCCCTTTTTCTTCAGGGAAGCAATGAGAGCCATCAGGGCCAAGAGGGAGTTAGAGATGTTTTGGGCTATGCTTAACCATTTGAGATGAACCAAAAGTCATTTTAGACTATTTTCAGCATTATAGAGCCATTAGGATAGGTTCCAGAGGTAGTAGAAGTGTTCTACAGCCATTTTAGCTTCAGGGAAGCTTTTTGAGTCATTAGGGCCATTTGGGAAATGGAGTTGTATTGGGTTGTACCTCTCTATTTGAGGTGAACCAAAAACCATTTTCAGCTAATTTCCACCTTCTGAACCTAATGGAAGAGGTTTTAGAACTGTTTGAAGACTTTTAGAGCCAAAAATCTTCAGGAGAATTTTCAGGGCCATCAGGGCCATTTTCGAGTTGGAGCTGTTTTGAGTTGTACCTATCTTTTTGAGGTGAACCAAAGATAATTTTCAGTTAATTTCAACCTTATGAATCTAATATAAGAGGTTTCAAATCTGTTTGAGGACTTCTACAGCCCAAAAAGCTTCAGAGGATTTCAAAGAGCCAGTAGGGCCTTATTGAAGAAGTGACTGTTTATGGTAATTCTTTAGTGTTTAGTGAATTTGGAAAGGCATTCTTATCTTTTTCATGTCTTCTGAATCCGTATTTGCATTCATATTTTCCTATTGAGACATTTTTAAAATTTTATTAGCATTTTGAAGCATTTTAATACAAGAGGACAAGCTCATTTTGGGAGGCTTGATCCATCAGACGTAGCCCATGAGGGGTGAACTGCTGATCAAACATTTGTGTCATGTTATGCTGAAATTATCTTGCTGTACATTTCTGATTTAATATGTTAAACAACAAATTAAATTAACTTGCCTTCACACATAAACTCTTATACATTTACCGAAAACACTTTGTTTTATGCAACAAGACATGGAGAATTTTGCACACATTTTCAAGTACTTACATTTTCAGATCAGATGGTATCAGAGCTTTGGTTAAGCTTGGTTGTGCTTATGCTGAGCATTTGTTTTTGTGCAAAATGTGTTAAAACAGTGTAAAAGGTTGATTGTTTTATTGGTTGCAAAATGGTTTCTTGTATGAGTTTTCTTGAGTTGAAAAGATAGTTGTTCATAGCTAAGTTTTGGAAAGGAAAAAAGAGTTGTAGGCTATTTCCTTACCCCAAAGTACCTCAAGATTATCTTTGGAAAACAAACTCACTTGATTAGTGTTTGCTTCAAGCTATTGGAGTTTGTGTTTTATGGCTGCTTGAATAAGAAGGGGTCTTTACTGACATTTGGTTAAAAAGCTTGTCATTTTTTGGAAAGCTTTGAGAACTTTTCTTTGAAGTTCCTTTTGTTAATTTGACCATTCACATAATGTAAACTTCTTCTACAAGTGAAGTTTCCTCCTTCACGAGATTCTTCAATGATGACATGAAGAATGAGTTCATTAAGGTGAAGGACATGGTGTAGATTCTCATTGAGGATCAACGAGAAAGTGTTAGGCTTCATGCACAATTGTTAGCCATGCAGGAAGAGAAGGAAAATATTCTCCAAAGGTTGCATGACATGGAGAAACAACTCCTTCAAGCTCAAGAAGCTTTGTCCAAGAAAATTCCTGAGGAAGAGGTAAACCATTCCAACTAGTTTTCAATTTCCTCAATTGAAAAGTGTGTTGGTTCTTTTGAAAAACATACAAGGGGCATAGGGTCCAAAATAATGTTTAAGATGGGCTATCATGAAGGCAAAGGTTTGGGCAAGCATGCACAAGGCATGGTTGACCCTATTTCAGTTGTGGAGCGACCCAAGAATGTTGGTCTTGGTTATGTGCAATTTAATGGCGAAGACTCCAAATCCTTGAATGCATGTGATGCAAATTTAAAGAGAACCTTTACTCCAAGTTCTAAAATGCGTATATGTCAAAAAAAAATTAAGGATGATTGCCATTGTTTTAAGCCATCATTGCAGCAAGTAGAGGGTAATCATGCCGCTTATGGCGAGCCTTCAAGTTCAAACATTTTTCAAGACAAGAATTGTGATGAAAGTCTGAAAATGAAAGCTGTCTCCTCTTCTAGTTCATCGTCTTTCGAAGACAAAAAGGATGGACATTTCATGCAGCAAAAGAGGTATAATTATTCACATGATCAATTTGATTATGTTTCAGCAAAGAATGATAATTTTTCTTGTTCAAATGGAATAAATTTTTGTTGTTCATTTTGTGGTGGATTTAACCATGTTGCTTCAAGATGCTGGTTGAAAAAGAAAGCACACGGGAAGCAGAAGAGGCAAAGAGAACTTTCTCAGAAAGTGCTTAAGAGTTGCACATTTTTTCAAAGGAAGGGACATGATGTCTCTCATTTTTGGACCTTTCATCCAACAAATCGTCCAAAGCACATGTAGCTAGAGGACAAAAAGCTTGGCGTAAGTGGATCTATGGATTCCGTTCTCGATGTGGAAATGGAAGATTCACATGAAGGTGTATTACAACCGCAAAAGACGCCATGGAGTTGGCTTGGTAGGTGGTGGATTAACTTCTTAATGCAGTAAGTCATCTTCATTTTGTACATGCAAATTTCAGATTGGTATGCATGTATTTCAGTTGAAAAGTTGATGCAAGATCGCATGTAAAAGCAGTTTCAGTTGATGGAATTTCTTTATTGTTGCAAAATTTTCGGCATGGAGGTGTAAAAGATGAGTATGATACTCACTTATATTGCAACAATGTCTTTTAGTTTCAGCTCTTAGTCACCCACATGTTTTTGGGTTGATGTACTTGTTGGTATTTGAAAAGAAGAGTTGAAGTTGCACATGTACATAGAGGTTGTATGTGTAAATATCGAACTATATATAGTTCATTGTACATGATACATACACATGTGTTTTTCAAGATGCATCTTGTTTTTTATCGACTTGTGTCGATTGTGTCACACATGTTTGTCAACTTGTGTCGATTATGTCACACATGTTTATCGACTTGTGTCGATTGTGTTACACATGATTTTCGACTTGTGTCGATTGTGGGCACACTTTTTACATTGATGGTTGTGTCAATTGTATAGCACATTTCATTGTCAACTTGTTGTTGATGTCATATGTTGCATAAGGTGCCTTTGGTGTCGGTTGGTGCAAAGAACGAAGTGTCGGTGAAATGCAGTGCAATATTCCATGAGATGGAAAGGTATGCAAGAAAAGTGGGCACAAAGTTCAACAAGGGTCATTGCTGGTTTCAGAATGGCAGATTTGTATGGCGAGAAAACTTGGTCGGGATTCAGCACAAGTACCTAGCTCATTCAGCAAAAATTCGCCATGAGGACAGTTGGAAATTCAGGAAAATTTTGGAGGCTGAAGAGAAGAGGATGTTTATTTTCTCTCATTTTCTGTACTACAGTTCAGTTTCAAAATTTCAATGAGCTTTTGGAGTCCAAAAGCTTCTCATTTGGGAGGTGTGATCAGGAGCTCAAGTCCGAGCTATGGAAAAAGCTCAAAATTGAAAGTGTTCAAAATCACTTGCAACCTGAACGACCAGATAGACCTCGGAGATATGATCCTAACGCCGTGAATGGCACTCAAATCCGACATTGTATGTGAAAGTTATTCAAGTTTGAAAATTCACAATTTCATGCAAAAGTCTAGTTTGACTTGGGTTGACTTTGCTTAAAAAAATATTTAGAAAAGAATATTCAAAGGAATATTCCCTGAATATTCCTCAAAATATTCCCTGAATATTCCTCAAAATATTCCCTATAATATTCCTCAGAATATTCCACCTAATCCAATCTAGTAATGACAAGTGGCTTCCGTTCATTTGTTGGTTAGTGGACTTTGTAGATTTCGGGCCAATAGAAATCGGCCACGTGGCAGGCCCGGAGGCCGCCACGTGGCCCCAGGCCATGAAAGGTTGAGAAAATTAAAATTTTGGCAAGTCCACAACAGATTCGAACCCTAGACCTGTCAGCGATAAATCACACAGCTTACCATTCTGCCACAACATTAGAACTTAATATATATTGGGTGGAAGTGTTATTTAAAGTTTGAATTAAAGTTCATTGGGCGGAAAAGGGGGCCAGCCCCCTCCACCACATGACCATACCACATATACCTATGGCTTTAACTCTTAACCGTCAGCGGTCACGGTGGCACCACATGTGGCCATGCTTTAAAACGTATGCCACGGTTTTAATTTAACAATTAACGCAAAGTTTATTAACGGTGAAGCCTACGGTCTTCTCGGCGTTTCTGGCGGGTTCTCCGCATGTGACCAACCCAAAATGCACATTAAATGCTATAGTTATCTAGCCGTTGGTTATGGAAGAGCGCACCAAAGTTGGCGGGATGGCCATTTTTAGTCGGCCTAACTCCAGTTCTCCCACATTTAGTGGGATTTTTAATTAACATTGGGAAAAATATTGTTTGGAGCATAACTTCTAATAGGGAGAACCTTTTGGAACGAATTTTTTATTTTATTTTAGGTATTCTAAGGATTCTGGATCCATTGGAACAATTTCAGAGCCATTGGAGTTGATCTTCAGCCCCTTTTACTTTAGGGAAGCAATGAGAGCCATTAGGGCCAAGAGGGAGTTGGAGCTGTTTTGGGCTATGCTTAACCATTTCAAATGAAAAAAAAGTCATTTTCGACTATTTAAAGCATTCCAGAGCCATTGGGATAGGTTCCAGAGGTAGTAAAGGTGTTCTACAGCCATTTTAGCTTCAGGGAAGCTTTTTGAGCCATTAGGGCCATTTGGGAAATGGAGTTGTATTGGGTTATACCTCTCTGTTTGAGGTGAACCAAAAACAATTTTCAGCTAATTTCCACCTTTTGAACCTAATGGAAGAGGTTTCAGAACTTTTTGAAGACTTTTAGAGCCTGAAAAGCTTCAGGAGATTTTTCAGGGCCACTAGGGCCATTTTGGAGTTGGAGTTGTTTTGAGTTGTACCTATCTGTTTGAGGTGAACCAAATATAATTTTCAGCTAATTTAGACCTTTTGAACCTAGTGGAAGAGGTTTCATATCTGTTTGAGGACTTCTACAGCCCGAAAAGCTTCATAGGATTTCAAAGAGCCAGCAAGGCCTTATTGAAGAAGTCACTGTTTATGATAATTCTTCAGTATTTAGTGAATTTGGAAAGGCATTCTTAGCTTTTTCATGTCTTATGAATCAGTATTTTCATTCAGATATGTCTATTGAGAAATTTTTAAACTTGTATTATCATTTTGAAGCATTTTAATACAATAGTACAAGCTCATTTTGGGAGGCTTGATCCGACAGACGTAGCCTAGGAGGGATGAACTGCTCATCAAACATTTGTGTCATGTTATGCTGAAGTTATCTTGTTGTAAATTTATGATTTAATATGTTAAACAACAAATTAAATTAACTTGCCTTCACACATAAACTCTTATACATTTACCAAAAACACTTTGTTTTATGCAACAAGACATGGAGAATTTTGCACACATTTAATTAATGGAAATGGATACCTTGCACACATTTTCAATAAATTCCATTTTCAGATTAGATGGTATCAGAGCTTTGGTTAAGCTTGGTTGTGCTTAGGCTGAGCATTTTTTTTGTGCAAAAGGTGTTAAAACAGTGTAAAATATTGACTATTTTATTGGTTGCAAAATGGTTTCTTGTATGAGTTTTCTTGAGTTGAAAAGATAGTTGTTCATAGCTAAGTTTTGGAAAGGAAAAAAGAGTTGTAGGCTATTTCCTTACCCCAAAGTACCTCAAGATTATCTTTGGAAAACAAACTCACTTGATTAGTGTTTGCTTCAAGCTATTGGAGTTTGTGTTTTATGGCTGCTTGAATAAGAAGGGGTCTTTACTGACATTTGGTTAAAAAGCTTGTCATTTCTTGGAGAGCTTTGAGAACATTTCTTTGAAGTTCCTTTTGTTAATTTGACCATTTACATAGTCAAATTCTTCTACAAGTGAATTTTCCCCCTTCACAAGATTTTTCAATGATGACATGAAGAATGATTGCATTAAGGTGAAGGACATGGTGCAGATTCTCATTGAGGATCAAAGAGAAAGTGTTAGGCTTAATGCACAATTGTTAGCCATGCAGGAAGAGAAGGAAAAAATTCTCCAAAGGTTACATGACATGGAGAAACAACTCCTTCAAGCTCAAGAAGCTTTGTCCAAGAAAATTCTTGAGGAAGAGGTAAACCATTCCAACTTGTCTTCAATTTCCTCAATTGAAAAGTGTGTTGGTTCTTTTGAAAAACATACAAGGGGCATAGGGTCCAAAATAATGTTTAAGATGGGCTATCATGAAGGAAAAGGTTTGGGCAAGCATGCACAAGGCACGATTGACCCTATTTCAATTGTGGAAAGACCTAAGAATGTTGGTCTTGTTTATGTGTAGTTTAATGGCGAAGACTCCAAATCATTGAATGCATGTGATGCAAATTTAAAGAGAACCTTTGTTCCAAGTTCTAAAATGCATATATGTCAAATTTGTTTTAAGGATGATTTCCATTGTTTTAAGCCATCATTGCAGCAATTAGAGGGTAAGCATTCCGCTTATGGCGAGCCTTCAACTTCAAACAGTTTTCAAGACAAGAATTGTGATGAAAGTCTGAAAAGGAAAGTTGTCTCCTCTTCTAGTTCATCGTCTTTCGAAGACAAAAAGGATGGACATTCCATGCAGCAAAAGAGGTATAATTATTCACATGATAAATTTGATTATGTTTCAGCAAAGAATGATAATTTTGCTTGTTCAAATGGAAGAAATTTTTGATGTTCATTTTGTGGTGGATTTAACCATGTTGCTTCAAGATGCTAGCTGAAAAAGAAAGCACACAGGAAGTAGAAGAGGCAAAGAGAACTTTCTCAGAAAGTGCTTAAGAGTTGCACATTTTTTCAAAGCAAGGGACATGATGTCTCTCATTGTTGGACCTTGCATCCAACAAACCCTCCAAATCACATGCAGCTAGAGGACAAAAAGCTTGGCGTAAGTGGATTTATGGATTCCGTTCTCGATGTGGAAATGGAAGATTCACATGAAGGTGTATTACAACCGCAAAAGACGCCATGGAGTTGGCTTGGTAGGAAGTGGATTAACTTCTTAATGCAGTAAGTCAACTTCATTTTGTACATGCAAATTTCATATTGGTATGCATGTATTTCAGTTGAAAAGTTGATGCAAGATTGCATGTAAAAGCAATTTCAATTGATGGAAATTATTTTTTGTTGCAAAAGTTTCGCCATGGAGGTGTAAAAGATTAGTATTATACTCACTTATATTGCAGAAATGTCTTTTAGTTTTAGCTCTTAGTCACCCACATGTTTTTGGGATGATGTACTTGTTGGTATTTGAAAAGAAGAGTTGAAGTTGCACATGTACATAGAGGTTGTATGTGTAAATAGCGAACTGTATATAGTTCATTGTACATGATACATACACATGTGCTTGTCAAGATGTATCTTGTTCTTTATCGACTTGTGTCGATTGTGTCACACATGTTTTTCGACTTGTGTCGATTATGTCACACATGTTTATAAACTTGTGTCGATTGTGTTACACATGATTGTCGACTTGTGTCGATTGTGGGCGCACTTTTTACATTGATGGTTGTGTCAATTGCATAGCACATTTCATTGTCAACTTGTTGTTGATGTCATATGTTGCACAAGGTGCCTTTGGTGTCGATTGGTGCAGAGAACGAAGTGTCGATGCAATGCAGTGCAAGATTTCATGAGATGGAAAGGTATGCAAGCAAAGTGGGCACAAATTTCAGCAAGTGTCATTGCTAGTTTCAGAATGGTAGATTTGTATGGCGAGAAAACTTGGTTGGGATTCGGCACAAGTACTTGGCTCATTCAGCAAAAATTCGCCATGAGGACAGTTGGCAAGTCAGGAAAAATTTGGAGGTTGAAGAGAAGAGGATGTTGATTTTGTCTCATTTTCCGTACTATAGTTCATTTTCAGAATTTCAGTGAGCTTTTGGGGTCCAAAATCTTCTCATTTGGGAGGTGTGATCAGGAGCTCAAGTCCGAGCTATGGAAAAAGCTCAAAATCGAAAGTGTTCAAAATCAATTTCAACCTGAACGACCGGATAGACCTCAGCGATACGATCTTGACGCCGCGAACGACACTCAAATCCGACACTATATGTGAAATTTATTCAAGTTTGAAAATTCACAATTTCACGCAAAAGTCCAATTTGACTTGGGTTGACTTTGATTTAAAAAAGAATATTCCAAGGAATATTCCTTATAATATTCCTTGGAATATTCCTCGAAATATTCCACCTAATCCAATCTGGTAATGACAAGTGGCTTCTGTTCATTTGTTGGTTGGTGGACTTTGTGGATTTCGGGCCAATAGAAATCGGCCACGTGGCAGGCCCGGAGGCCACCACGTGGCCCCAGGCCATGAAAGGTTGGGCGAATTAATATTTTGGCAAGTCCACAATGGATTCGAACCCCAGACCTGTCGACGATAAATCACACGACTTACCGTTCTGCCGCAACATTAGAACTTAATATATATTGGGCGGAAGTGTTATTTAAAGTTTGAATTAAAGTTCATTGGGTGGCAAAGGGGGCCAACCCTCGCCACCACGTGAACATACCACATAGACCTATGGCTTTAACTCTTAACCGTCGGCAGTCATGGTGGCACCACATGTGGCCATGTTTTAAAACGTATGCCACTGTTTTAATTTAACAATTAACGCGAAGTTTATTAACGGTGAAGCCTACGGTCTTCTCGGCGGTTCTGGAAGGTTCTCCGCATGTGACCAGCCCACAATGCACATTAAATGCTACAGTTATCGACTGACGGTTATGGAAGAGCGCGCCAAATTTTGCGGGATGGCCATTTTTAGTTGGCCTAACTCCAGTTCTCCCACATTTAGTGGGATTTTTAATTAACATTGGGCAAAATACTGTTTGGAGCATAACTTCTGATAGGGAGAACCTTTTGGAACGAATTTTTTTTCATTAGGTATTCTGAGGATTTTGGATCCATTGGAACATTTTTTAGAGGCATTAGAGTTGATCTCGAGCCCCTTTTGCTTCAGGGAAGCAATGAGAGCCATTAGGGCCAAGAGTGAGTTGGAGTTGTTTTGGGCTATGCTTAATCATTTGAGATGAAAAAAAAGTCATTTTCGACTATTCTCAGCATTCCAGAGCCATTGGGACAGGTTCTAGAGGTATTAGAGGTGTTCTACAACCATTTTAGCTTCAGGGAAACTTTTTGAGCCATTAGGGCCATTTGGGAAATGGAGCTGTATTGGGTTGTACCTCTCTGTTTGAGGTGAACCAAAAACCATTTTCAGCTAATTTACGCCTTCTGAACCTAATGGAAGAGGTTTCAGAATGGTTTGAATGCTTTTAGAGCCATAAAATCTTCAAGAGAGTTTTCAGGACCACTAGGGCCATTTTGGAGTTGGAGCTGTTTTGAGTTGTACCTATCTGTTTGAGGTGAACCAAAGATCATTTTCAGCTAATTTCTACCTTCTGAACCTAATATGTTTGAGTACTTATACAACCCTAAAAGCTTCAGAGGAGTTCAAAGAGCCAGCAGGGCCTTATTGAAGAAGTCATTGTTTATGGTAATTCTTCAATGTTTATTGAATTTGGAAAGGCATTCTTAGCTTTTTCATGCCTTTTGAATCAGTATTTGCATCCAGATTTGTCTATTGAGACATTTTTAAACTTGTATTAGCATTTTGAAGCATTTTAATACAAGAGGACAAGCTCATTTTGGGAGGCTTGATCCAACAGACGTAGCCCAGGAGGGGTGAACTGCTCATCAAACATTTGTGTCATGTTATGCTAAAGTTATCTTGCTGTACATTTCTGATTTAATATGTTAAACAACAAATTAAATTAAATTTCCTTCACACATAAACTCTTATACAGTTACCAAAAACACTTTGTTTTATGCAACAAGACATGGAGAAGTTTGCACACATTTAATTGATGGAAATGGATACCTTGCACACATTTTCAAGTACTTCCATTTTCAGATCATCCATTGTCGCTATGAAATGTAACATCACTAATTAAATTTATGGATGATTAAACATTATAATGAAGAGATGTGAAATTTGATGATATTATATAACAAATTAATCCAAACATCACATTCAAATGCACTAATAAAAATTTAATTGATATGAATATTGTTATAAGATATATGTCGTCTTTTGATGAATAATGAATTTTAAAAAATCAAAATAATTATGATATGATATAACAAATTAATCCAAACATCACATTCAAATGCATTAATAAAAATTTAATTAGTATGAATATTGTTATAAGATGTGTCGACTTTTGATGAATAATGAAATATAAAAAATCACAATAATTGCATTGTCACAGGTCGATGTTTCTAAAAAATACAAAATGAACACTGGTGCATGTCAGTTACTATACACCGGTGTGTTTGTATGATAATGCGCACCGGTGTGTTTCTACGACCTATGGGCACCGCACAAATACCAATACCAATTATAAATCTCGATGCGTTTATGTGATACTGCGCACCGGTGTGTTTATGTGAGACTACACACCGGTGCGTTTGTACGACCTATGGGCACCACACAAATACCAATACGAATTAGAAAAATTGGTGCATTTGTCTGATATTGCGCATTGGTGCATTTCTATAAGACTACATACCGGTGCGTTGATACGACCTATGGCACCAAACAATTCCCAAGACCAATTAGAACGGCCTCGTGCATTGTATCACCAATAGTGCTCCGAGTGCGGTTTTAGACCTTGACGACCCGCTGCATGGACCTTCGACCGCCCCTGGCCACCGTCTAGATGACACGCACTAGTGCGTTGACACCTTGGTAGCGCACCGATGAAAAAAACATCCGTAATAACCTCCGATTGCCCAATTTTTTTAGTTGTGTTGAAATTTCGTTAAAATCTCCGCCAAAACCTCCGTAATCGTAAACGGATCTTGTAGAAAATGTGTTTTTAACAAAATTGGCCAATTTTATAACACTAAAACCTCCTTAATAACCTCCACTAGAGGGTCTTTTCCTTGTAGTGCTCATTGGTTTTTGATAAACAATGGACTATTAGAAGAAATCTACATGGGAATAATAAAAGAAACAAGGGATGCACATATAATTAAAATAAGGGAGACAATATTATGCATGTATACTAGGTAATTTGCACCCAGACTCATATGCTACCTTGAGAAGAGATGTGTTGTGGTTTTTTCTTTCCAGCATCATTTCTTGGTCGCTTTTCCAACATAATTTCATTATGGCACTGCAACTTGTGTTATAAACAACTTTCAAGAAATCATTCAATTTGTGATATTTTACCATTGTAATGGATTTGTTGATGTCCAAGTTAGGTACTTCCTTTTATGGAAAGTTGACCTCGCTTTTGTGCTAATCACAACAAGTGGGTAAAGCTTGTACACTATTACTCTTATCACATCAATATGATTTTCATGACATATCGTGACGAAATTAATTTCAATGTTAGGTATAGGACATAATAGCATTATACCTATTGCTTTTGAGAAACCAATAATAGACAAGTAAGGCATTGTTATGGCTGGTTAAGGCCACTTTGTCACTCTCTTTTGACACCCATTTCAGCATTTATACTAACATGTGGGTGCACTTTTTGAGGAGGTTATTTCATCGATTAAAGAGCTATCCACAGTTCTATTGTGCTATTGTTATCATTATTCACACCTAGCCTAGAACATGATGCCTTAGTATCGTTTGGAGTTGTTTGAAACACTTTTTAAGGGACCTATTATTAGAAAAAGGGCATTGTTTGTGTTGAAAAGTGTAACTAGGATCAGTCTTCATATTGACTATGTAATTATGAATTTATGTAAAGAAGAAGACAAAGATAATAAATGTATTGTTGTACTTGCTTCAAGGGTTTCATGAGAAATAATTTATTATAAGTTAATAGACTTCTTCTTGATGTCTATTAGGGTTTTTTCTTCTAGGTATAAATATAATTAAGTGTCATAAATATGAAGGATCTGGTCTAGAGAAATGCTCCAAGACCTTGCCAAAGAAACCGAGAAAGAATGGCTTAATTCAGCCCTCAAACCACGCTGAAAGATAAGCTCATATGTTGGGTTAAATTCGGCCTAAAGCATAATGATGAAGTTGGTTGTATGGTCGGCCTAAAGACAGTGAATCTATGCCCTATAAATACTCCTTTCGGTGGCTCATTCAGGACAGAAAAATTTCGGACAGCTCTGAAGAAATACAAAAAAATTGCATATTTTTCTGAGGATTACAAAGGTCATTAAAGTGCAGATTTCAAGGGCCATTAGGTACGGATTTCAGAGGTCATAAAGTACAGATTTCCTTAGACAAAAAATTGCGGATCTCTATGTGATTTCTACAGTGAAAAAGTGCGAACTATTATGAGCTTTAAGTGTGGATTCCAGAGATCTATAAGTGCGGATTTTTCAAAGAATATAAGTGCGGATATCTAAGGTATTGTACAACGTTAAGATGTGGAATTGTCTGAGGTATCACTGCATATGTTTTCAGACATTATATCAGGAAGAACCTACGAATGTAACATTGAAGCATTACATATTGTTCTGTGACACCAAGCAAAGCAAAGAACCTGAAACTTAAGTGAAGGAAGTGTACAAGTTATGAATGTATGAAAAGTGAAGATGATTCAGTATACAATGGTTGAATAAGCAATAATAAGTAAAACTTAGAGACCGAGTTCTCTATTACTAGTGTAGGACAGTGCAGGTTGGTGCAGAAGAGAAGGATCATTGTTGGAGGCTGTCAATGAGGTAATAACAAGGTCTCGGAGGAATTCATAGGTCAAGGGTCTAAGTCTTGGTCATGGTACTTGTCATCTGAAAGTATATCAAAAGAATTTCTCGTGGGTTTTCCTCTCCAAGTGGGAGAGGTTTTTCCCTGGCTCAAAGAGCCTAACTTTGTGACTTTTGTATTTTGATAATTGACTTGATGAAAGACTAAATAAGATAAGCAAGAGAAGACATAAGTAATTCAAGTAAGCTCACAAGTAATTATCAAGAAGAGAATTTGAATTAATCACCAGCCCTCCAAATTCTCAACATGGTATCAGAGCTAAGGTGTTGAACTCAAGGGCTACTTGAAAAAGAGACACTCTAGGAAACAAAAATCAAAGTTTGGGTGAAAAGTAAAATCAGTTTGCAAGGAAGACTCTCAAGCTATTTTCGAGAAAGATATTCATCTCATTCAAGGAATCAAAATTTCAAGAAAATAATCTTTGCCATCAAAGATTTACATTCAATACATTGTTAGAAGAGGACATCATATTTTGAAGATATACTTTATCTTCAAGGATCCAAGAACACCTATATTAAATATTTCTATCTTAGAAGAAGCTCCTAACTTCTTCTTCATCATCAAGGAAGCTGCAAGCCACTCTACTCAAGTAAGTATCTATGACCTTAATTAAATATGTCAAGATGAATTATTGTAAAAAGAGCAACAAGATGGTTGGGTCATCAAACTTTAGTTCATGGAAGAAGAGGACATATTTGAATTTAATTGAAGAGAAATTTATGGACTACATCGAAGGATCAACAATTCAACCACCAAAATAAGATGCTCCAGCTCATGCCAAGTACATGAAGGAAGAAATCAGAGCCCAGAGGATTCTCATAGAATCCATTAAGGACTCATTCATTCCCTATGTATCAAAGCTAAAGTCTTCTAAAGAAATATATGAGAAATTGGTGGAGCCATTCTCTGTGAGTATTGCAGGAGCAGCAATCTCTTTGAGATAGGAACTATATAAAATGAAATTGTCAAGGGAATAAGGAATCACTCCATACTTTATGAGGATTTCTAAAATAAGAGATCAATTGTAGGAACTAGGAGAAGTAATGTCTGACACTAAGATGACTACAGTGGTGCTGAATGCCCTACCAGAAGAATGGGGAAGCTTCACTTCAAGTTTATATGGAAAGAAAGAAGCCACGCCATTCCATGCATTAGGGGAATTTTGAGGTCTAAAATGGGCCTCCTAAGGAAGTTATAAAATAATAGTGGAAATAATAAAATAAGATTTGATTACATCATCAAATTTAAGAGGGAAAAAAGAAAAAACTACCTTTTCAACTCGTATTTTCAACTTATCTCCCAAATTTTTTACTCAAATTTCAAGCAGAAGTACTCATTAGATGCAAAATTTAATTCATCATCCAAGGAGTACCCATGTTGCATACTTTCGATGGACACTGCGACACGAAAAGTGATAAATACATGAAAAATGTGATTGCAATCATGTTTTTTAATGTATTTCTCATTTTCCATGTAGTAGGATCCATCGAAAGTATGCAACATGGGTACTCCTTGGATGAGGAATTAAATTTTGCATCCAACAAGTACTCCCGCTTGAAATTGTAGTAAAAAATCTGGGAGATAGTTGAAAATATGAGTTGAAAAAGTAGTTTTATTATTTTATTATTTTTTAATATTTTTACCCTTTTACTTAAAAAATGGTGAATCATCCCCCATGGTTGACATCATCACCTTGAATCCTATTGGTTCTTATAAATTTTATTTTGGTTGTACATTTTTCTTAGGAGGCCCATTTTAGACCTCAAAATTCCCCTAATGATTTATGACCTCTATGTAAAATAGAGGAAACAAGATTGAAAGCCAACGCTGATACAAGATCAAATGAAGGGAATCAAGCCTTTGTAGCCATATCCAAGAATAAAGGAATATTCGATAAATTTTGTCCTCATAATAAAAGAAGAAATGTGGACAATGTGTGATGCTTTGGATGTAATGAACTTGGGCATTATAAAAGAGATTGTCATAAATCTGAAAGGACAAGAGAAAAAGAGAAGAATCCCATGTCTCATATATGAGGGAAGAACTTGATGAAAATAAATCTAATAAATAAGAAGCGAAAGATCTCTATTATGATTGAGATCATCTTCCTCTTTAAGTGATTTATGTTTGTTGTAAATAGTATGATAGGAAGCAATGTATATTGATGGCATCATGATAAAAGCATGGTAGGAGCTCTTGGTGAAACAGCTCCGGGAAAACCTCTTTGATAACATTACTGATGGAAGGCAATCATCAAGATCAAGGGTCATCATGGAAACAAGTGCTGACATTTTCTAATGGATTTATCTATGAATTCACTGATTAGAAAGACAACATAATCGTTTCATCAAGAATTCTATGCTATAGAATTTTCTGATGTGATGACATATTGATGGAGCAGGTCAAGGGGATGGAGATCTTCATTCTAGTAAAACTATTATAGGATGACTCAAAGGAAAAAGTTATGAGTGTATATAATTTATATGCTAACATTGGATGTTGTGAATTCATGTCATATGGTTGCAGGTAATGGACTTTTATATTTAGAAGTATAATCTATGGAGGAGGATCTCTTGATGCACTGGCAGATGAAATCAACATAATATATCCTCATATGGAATATGACGTGGTTGTATATGAGCAAGGAACTGGAAATTGTAAGTTCCTGGGAATGAAAATGTGCAGAAGGGAAGATATCATGAAGTGCAACCATGTCAAGAGGCAGTTATCATTCGGAAACCAAGAAGATGTGACTGGAATATCTCTTGGAAGATATGTAAACTTTGATAGAAGTATGGTAAAGAAGAAGACCCTTGACAAGACATATCATGAAAAGATGAGTCGATATGAATAGAGGATGCCGATGCCTACAAGAAGATGTCATGGTGAAATATCATCACTAAGGTAACTTTTTTTTTTAGAATTTCATACGTATATGTTTATCTGGATGAATTTGTGCAGGGTTTCTAATCATGTGAAAGGATGTAAAAATCCTTGGAGATTATTCGAAATAAAGCAGCATGGCATAAAAGGTGGACCAGATAAGAAAGACATATGAATCACTTTCTAGTAGATGACATGAATCATGAATGAAAGTGATGGATGATATATGCCCTATAGAGCTAAATTTTAAGATTACTCAATATTGAAATCCATGACATCGAGGGGAAGAATCCTTCATGGGCAGCTAGGTGTCTCACTATTGCTGCTACAGGTCCCTGATTGAGAGGGAGCCTGGTGATCAATTTCTTACTTGGAAGAAACTGGGTAATTCCTAAGAATTAGCTTAGGTACATTCCTCATACAGGAATGAGTACATTCCCTTGTGGAATATGTCCTCCCTAGCTAAGAAGGAGAGATAGACACATCATTCTGGTCTTCACTTGGGAATACATAATGGAGGATTGGGTAATCATCTGGAATTCGATGCTCTTTGAGAATGTGTTAGGGCATTCAAGATAAGAGTAGTCAGGACCAATATTCTTTTAGGGCTATCTATCCAAGAGAAGAATAGTCCAAGGAGGTCATACTTTGGGAACACCTGGGTGGAGTATGTACCTTGGAGAGACAATGACTATGGTGTCTATAAGTCATGTGTCTTGCCAGCATTGTAGCGCATTGTCTCGTTGAGAGATGGGGCTATTAGTCAAGGCCTTTCACTAGGAAAATGCTAGTTGATATGATGTTATACAACTACGATTACCAAGCCGATTATTTTCTTCAGTTTGAAAGTGACCATGTACCTGTATCAATACCTCCCTAGTTAAGAGGGAGTGTTGAAAAGTGTAACTAGGATCGGTTTTCATATTGACTATGTAATTATGAATTTATGTAAAGAATAAGACAAAGATAATAAATGTATTTTGTTGTACTTGCTTCATGGGTTTCATGAGCAAGATTTTATTATAAGTTAATAGAATTCTTCTTGATGTCTATTAGGGTTTTGTCTTCTAGGTATAAATATAATTAAGTGTCATATATATGAAGGATCTAGTCTAGAGAAATGCTCCAAGACATTGCCAAAGAAATCATGAAAGAATGGCTTAATTCAGCCCTCAAACCACGTTGAAAGATAAGATCATATGTTGGGCTAAAGTCGGCCTAAAGCACAATGATGAATTCGGTTGTATGGTTGGCCTAAAGACGATGAAATTGTGCCCTATAAATACTCCTTTTTGCGGCTCATTCAGGACAAAAAAAATCTGGACAACTCTGAAGAAATACACATAAAATTACAAATTTTTCTGAGGATTACAGAGGTCATTAAGGTGCGTATTTCAAGAGCCATTAGGTACGGATTTTAGAGGTCATAAAGTGTGAATTTCCTGAGACAGAAATTTGCAGATCTCTCTGTGATTTCTACAGTGAAAAAGTGCAGACTGTTCTGAGCTTTAAGTGTGGATTCCAAAGGTCTATATGTGCGATTTTTTCAGAGAATATAAGTGCGGATATCTGAGGTCTTGTACAAGGTTAAGGTGTGGAATTTTTTGACGTATCACTGCATCTATTTTCGGACATTATATCAGGAAGAACTCGCGAATGTAACATTGAAGCATTACATATTTTTATGTGACACAAAGCAAAGAAAAGAACCCGAAACTTAAGTGAAGGTAGTGTACAACTTATGAATGTATGCAAAGTGAAGATTAATTAGTCTCCAATGGTTGAATAAGCAATAAGAAGTAAAACTTAGAGACCGAGTTCTCTAATACTAGTGCAGGACAGTGCAGGTTGGTGTAGAAGAGAAGGATCATTGTTGGAGGCAGTCAAAGAAGTAATAACAAGATCTTGGAGGCATTCATAGGTCAAGGGTCTAAGTCTTGGTCATGGTACTTGTCATCTGAAATTCTATAAGAAGAATTTCTCATGGGTTTTCCTCTCTAAGAGGGAGAGGTTTTTCCCCGAATCGAAGAGCCTAACTTTGTGTCTTTTGTATTTTGATAATTGACTTGATGAAATACTAAATAAACTAATCAAGGGAAGGCATAAGTAATTCAAGTAAGCTCACAAGTAATTATCAAGAAGAGAATTTGAATTAATCACCGGCCCTCCAAATTCTCAACAGTTTGTTGATGTTTTATATAGCAGCGGAGGGTATTCCATTCTGGACAACAATGTATAATATATATCATATTATGTACAACAATATATATTTATATGTTATATTATATATAATATAACATATGATATATACATAATCAATAATTACTTAAAAATACATTTTTTATTAAAAGACATGTCTATTAATGAAAATACATCGCGACTATATATATATGTGCCCTCAATTGTAATTAGACATCTCAATATCTCATATATTTTATATCAATCTAATAATGTTTACTCAATCATAAAAATGAAATTAAGGTTGAGAATTTTTAAAGTGTGTAATTATTTCGAAAGCATTTGACCAATGTTTACTTAAAGTGTGTAATTATTGATCATAAGGAAATAATTCAAATAAGAAATAATTCAACATGATATCAAAGCCAAGTTAAAATCTCATGGTATATTTCAAAACAACTTCGTAAAAAACTAACCAAAAAAAATGTGTTACCAATTCGTAAAATTTATTTTACTAGATTGAGGTTAAAAGCACCTTGCTAATGGGAGGTCATAATATCAAATCTCCTTGATGATTTAGGGGCGGAGGGAGCCAGAGGGGTGATATATTTCCCCAAAATAATATGAATAGATTAAATACACAAGTTTTTTAGGCACAACTAAAAACAATAAATTTGAATTCCTAACGTTGTGGAAAGGTCTAGATATCACCAGGGATAAAGACATAAGAAAGCTTAAAATTCTCATGGATTCTATGATTGTCATTAGAATGATTACCAAGTTCCTTTTGACAAATGATTCTATATACCCTCCTATTGTGAGAAGAATAACACTCCAATTGAAAAAAATTGAAGAAATTTCCCTCTTTCATATCCTAAGGCAATTAAATGGAGAGGCAGATGGATTGGCTAACCGTGGGGCAGAGATGGAATATGGAGCTATCGAATTTAATGGATATGACAAAGGTTTTACTCCCGTGCCATAAAAAAATGCAAATAAATTTGGATTAAAGAGCCAATAAGGGTGGCATCCATCTAATCCCGGTCTTGGGCATTTAACTTTAGCATGCATAAACGATCGGTTATGCTACTCATCAAGAGACCAATTGGAGGTTTCATTGAAGTCATTTTTGTACATGGTATTTTTGGGTGCACAACACTATTTCCCAAGCTTGATAGGATCTAGATGGTGGATATTTGGATGGCACTGATCATGGGCGTTGTGGGATACCAACTGGGAAAATTAATGGAGCAGGGACGATTGCAACTCTTCCCACAGGTTTCATAATTTCACTGAAAGGAATGTTGGTTTGGACTCTCGAGAAGGACAAGCCTGCAACATATTTGGAGATCAGAGGAGATTTGGTTTTAATGGTAACGTAGGAGCACAATTTTAGGAGAACAGAAGGTGAGGGACTATTTATGTTGGATTCATCAGATCTATGGTAATATATTTTCCATTTCTCTCGATGTTCTACACACATATGTGTGCTTTTGGATCGCTTGTCATTGGCGTCGGAAGAGGACCAACCCCTGGAGGCTGATATGGCACAGTGGAAGAACTCGACAGATTTCTTATTCAAATTGTTGATGGGTCAAATTGATCTTCTGTCCCACGGGATAGAATTATTGGAGAGTGAAAGAGAAGCAAAGGGAGCCCTGACAGAGGCAAAAGTTGAAAGCTTTGAGGCGAAGGTGGAAATAAAAATCATTAAGTTGGAGTCGGATCTAACGTATAGCAATGTAAATCTCTCTAGTGGCAGACTATTTGTATATGTTTAAGAACTTCTATTCAGAAATTTAGAACTCGACACCAAGGAACAAGATAAGCATCCTGGTGATGGTGCATCGGTCGAAGGAACAAGCAAAGGAAAATAAGTATTCTGGACAGAAAATGATGAAGTCAAGCCCTCAAAGCCTATTTGATTTTCCTTTAATATATGTATTGCAAGTATTATTTTTTTTGGGTTATTTTTGTAGGATATATGTAAGGTTTCAATGTAGATTTCTAGTGCAAAGGGGCCTATAGAGGTCCAAAAATTCCCCTAATGAAAAGGCACTGCTCTGGATCTATTGGAATATGGAAGCAAAAGTTTTGTAATATCTTATGTAAATTGTTCTGCCCATGCAATCCAATCTTTATAATAGAAAAGTAATCATTTCGTTTAAAAATAATAATAATAATAAAATAATAATAATTATTGGATAAAATAATAATAATAATAAATAAATTACGTATCATTTCGTAAAAAAAGAAAATTACGATTGGTGGTTTTTAGGTCCATGGTTTTGGTAAACCATTGGCCCATGGTATTTACTACCATATAAAACAAAACAAGGGATTGTCTTAAAGTGAAGTGCATGTTAAGACAAACACTACATAGTTGGAAATCAGTTAATTTAATATGCCTTTTAGAAGATGGTGTCCAATCTCAGATTAGATGATAAGCTAGATGAAGCAGAAAATTTCATATCATGGAAGCATAAAATACTTCTCGTCCTATAAGAGAATGAAATCTTGGATTAGATCAAGAAATACCTCCCAGAACTAGAAGAGGAAGAGGCCAAGGAAAAGCTTAAGAAAAATGTGATCAAGGCAAAGAGGATCTTGTCAGATTTAATCAAAGACCGCTTAATTCCTCATGTATCAAATTGAATACTCCAAAGGAAATTTTTGATGCCTTATCAAGATTATATGAAAGCAATAACACAATTAGGAAGCTAAATCTAAGGTATCAACTCATAAATATAATGATGAACAAATCAAATTCATTTTTTGCCTACTTCATGAGAATTTCTCAGATAAAGGATCAACTAGTAACTATTGGAGATTCATGCAGAGCTTTTGACTACAACTCTAAATGGTTTTCCTTATTCCTAGGATGAATTTGTTCAAGGAATTTTTGCAAGAAGGAAATTACTTAAATTTAATAATTTATGGATAGATTAAACTCAAGAAGAATTAAGATTGATATCCCAGGCATAGAAGACCAATGATGAATAAAATCAGCGCTTGTTTCTCATGTGAAGAGGGGAAAAGAAAGAAGAAACAACAATCCAAAGAAAAATAGAAGATCAATCCATATCACAAGAACGATGTATCTAAGATTAGGTGTTACAACTGTAAGAAGTTGGGACACTTTTCTTAACATTTTTCTCAAGGGAAAGGGAAAAGAAAACAACATGCACATGCACCAGATATGGAGGAGTCGTGACATCTCAAAAAAAAAGGGAGACAAAATATGAATAGCATGTCATTATCTCAGCTCTCACAGGCACCATCACTCAAGGAAGTGATATTTGGCTAATAGACAGTGGTCATTCCAAGCGCATGACTAGGTTCAAAAATTCTCTTACAAATTGACAAAAAGGGTTTCATCCCTTTAGGTGGAACTTGGAGATGATTCAAAGCATGCAGTAAGAGTAGGAGAAACATCATACCAAATTTATTCAGGTAACTCCATTTCAATAAAATATGTATTGCTTGTACAAGATTTAAAGAAGAATCTTCTCTCTATCTATGCTTTAGAATATCGCAGATTCAAAGTAGCTTTTTTTGATGGCCATGTCCTTATATGGCCTAAGGGTTCAAGTACATATTCAACTGATGTGAAGGGTGTCCAAGAGGGAGGATTGTATAAATTAAAGGGACACCCAACACAAGCTCTTGTACACAATAGTATTAGATCTAGTGAGCTATGGCACCAAAGACTTTCTCACCTCAACTACAAAGCCTTGCCAATTTTGAGAAAAATGGTCACAGGTCTACCAGATATTCAGGTGGAGCATGATGAAGTATGCAAATGTTGTGCACTTTGCAAGAATTCCGAGGGAATTTTTCCAAGCAATGATAATAGATCCAAGGGTATCTTGGACATTATACATTTAGATGTATTCGAACAAATAATTGTACCATATCTAAGTAATTTTTTATATTATGTCACTTTTATTGATGATTTTTCATGCAAAACGTGGATCTATTTCTTGAAAGAAAAAGGTGAAGTTTTCAATAAGTTCTAAAAATTCAAGGCTTTAGTAGAAAATCTCTTTGGAAGAAAGATTAAATTTTGAGGTTAGATAATGGAGGTGAATACACCTCAAATGAGTTCAAGGAATCTTGCAGAGAAGCAGGGATTAAGAGGGAGTTGACAAATCCCTACAACCCCCAAAAAAATGGGGTTGCAAAGAGAGATAACATATCAATTATAAAAGCAGCTAAATCAATTATCCATGACCAGAACTTACCCATGTATCTATGGGAAGAAGCATCCAAAACAATTGTATATGTCCAGAACAAAATTCCTCATAATATATTGGGGAACAAGACACTAGAAGAAACCATAAGTAAGCCACTTGAGGATATTTGGTTTTCCAGTGTAAATAAATGTTCCTAAGGAAAAGAGAATGAAGCTAGAGCCTTCAAGAAAGAAGGACATCTTTGTTGGATATAATGAGACTTCAAAGGCTTATAGAATATACATCTTCAGACGGAGAAAGATTGATATTAGTAGGGATGTCACCTTTGATGAAAAAATAGCTTTCAGGAAATCTAGAGAGTCTCACATGGATGAGGAAAAAGAGCAGCAAGAGGCTCCCAAGGATACAATGATGATTGAATCTACTCCAGTAGAACATACCCCAAAATATCAAGATGAGACAGTACATACATAGATATTGGTAGATCCACCCAAAGAGGTTACAATCATCAAGAAGAGAAAAAAATGGCTCTGGAACACATTGCAGGAAGCAGAAAAAATGCAGCTCCGAGAGGCTCATTTAAAGAAAGAAAGATACCACACAAGTTTTCCATCGATGTGGCGCTAATGAGTAAGATTATTGATTCAAATTTTTATGAGGAAGATGCAAAACAACAAGTGTGGAAGGATGTTATGCTAGAAGAGTACCAATCCATCATGAAAAATGATGTGTGGGACATGGTTCTAAGACCATAAGGGAAGTCAGTGGTGACTTCAAAATGGATCTACAAGATCAAGCATGTTGCAGATGGAAAAAAAAAAAATACAAGGCTAGATTTGTAGCTAGAGGATTCTCCCAGAAAGAGGGAAAATATTATGATGAAACATTTTCCCTAATATCCAGGCACACTTCTATTAGATCTATCATCTATATTGTTCCTATTATGGGTTGGAAATTACACCAGATGGATGCAAATACTGTATTCCTGAACGCTGTAATTGAAGAAGTGTACATGGAGCATCCACGAGGTTTTGTGATCCATGGGAAGGAGTCTCGTGTTTGTGAATTGAAGAAATATTTGTAAAAGCTTAAGAAATCACCCAGAGCATGGTATGTCATAACAGACAGGTATTTGATGACCTTGAGGCTTACCAAGAGTAATTCAGATCTCAACCTTTACTACAAGGTTGAAGGTGGTTTCTCCTTGATATTGATACTACATGTAGATGACTTGTTTGTTATAGGAGATGAGAAGCTCATATATGGGTGCAAGAGGGAACTCGCTTCAAACCTAAAAATGAAGGATTTGGGTTTAATGCACTATTTCTTGGGATTAGAAGTGTGGTAGGGACCAGATGAGATATTCCTTAGCCAAGGGAAGTATACAATTAAGATCCTGCAGGGGTTTGGGATGATGGACCGCAAGTCCATGGCCACACCTATGGTTACAATTCTGAAGTTTTTGAGTGATTCTTCTTCATATTTGGTTGATCCCATGATGTACAAACATGTTAATTAGATCCTAGATGTAACCAGATAATACCAGGTCGAATATATGCTTTGGAGTGAACATAATGATTCAGTACATGGTTAAGCATAGACATGTGCATTTGGTAGCAACAAAGCATGTATTGAATTACCTGCATGGTATAGTTGGATATGGACTCATATATGTCTCGGATGGTGAAGTAAAGTTGCAAGGTGATACAGACTTTGATTGGGTAGGGAGTGCAGTAGACAGGAAAAGCACATCGGGATGTTGTTTCAGTTTGGGATCAGGTACAATCTCATGGTTTAGCATAAAACAATTTTCAGCGGCACTCATTACAACAGAGGCATAATATATATCGGTCAATGACGCAATTCGTGAATCAGTGTGGCTTTGTAAATTACTTGCAGTTTTATTTGATCTAGAGTTAGAGCCAACCTTGATATATTGTGATAATAAAAGTTGTGTGAAGCTTTCAAAGAAACCAATCTTTCACGACAAGTCAAAGCATATAGAGACCAAATACCATTTCATTTGAGACATGGTATAAAGAGGAGCAGTGGAACTTCAGTACATATCCACAGATGAACAGATAGCAGACATTCTCACCAAACCTTTGTCTAAAGTGAAGTTTGAATACTTTAGAGACAACCTTGGCGTGATGTATAATTTCCACCCTCTTTTAGAGGGAGTTGTGATGTTTCTCCTGCAATGGGAAGATACTCTCCCTCTAGCCAAGGGTGTCCCAAATCAGTCGTGTGAAGTGATTGAGGGAATAATGAGTAGTCTGGTATAAGTCTTTCCTACACCATGTGAAGTGGGTACACGTGATTGGGACTACTAGGAGAGGATAAATTGTTGATAAATCTAGGGCATAACAATTAAGTGATTTATTTTCTTATAATAACTGCCTGTGAATGATTTTTACTTCTTAGATTAGGATCTTCTTTTACTTATCTTATTATAGTGTTATTCTTCATCAAACAACTACCAATGCATAAACCATAAAGAGATAAGAGACACGGAATATAGGTTATCAGCCAGGGCCAAAACCTCTCCCACATGAGAGGAAAACCAAAACAAATTCTTCTTCTTATAGAGACTTCAATTGACGAATACCAAGACCAAGACCCTTGACCTATTTTCCACTCTAAGGCCAAGACACAAAGCTTCCTTGATGAGATCCTTAGTCAACGATAGTCAACCTTCAACTCCTTCCTTCTTCTCGGTTTCTCTTCAATTTAGGCTTCAAACCTTTTCTTATTTCGACCTCCTTGAATTAGGTTTGCAATCTTTGACCTTAATTCAAAAACCCTAGTTTCTCCTTCTAGAAAAATGTCCTTGATACCTTCGCTTGGGATAGGTTCTCCTTGTAGATTGTCTCGGCTTCCATTTGACTTGTCCTTCTCCCAATTTGGTTGCCTTGAATGACCGCAACCTTCTTAATCTTCCTATAGTAGATGATCCCCTTCTTCTTTGCACATGTGACAGAAGAAAAACCCTAAAAAAAGACCCAACACAAATTTGAAAATGATGCAAAGGAATTCACTCTTCTTCCTCTTCTCTTCGTTGATGATTAGGCTCTTTTCCAAGTGATCTTCGCACTTCCAGATTTCATACTTGCTTGACCAAAATTCTATCTTTTGAAATGAGGTCAATTTGTCTATTTATAGTGGTTTCCCATGATAATAAGCTACCTTGACAGTGAGCTAGGCCGACGTGTCTTTTGGAGAGGTTTCATCACTTTAATTAAGGTTGGCTTGCTAGGTGATGCTTGCGCTTGTCTTGGAGGGTCTTTTGACTCTTTTAATGACTTATACAAATATGTAACATGCCTAAGAAGAGTCCTTCATACATCACATTGGCTCAATTTGACTTTATGACCAATCCTAAGGGCTCACAATGGGAGCCATTACTAAAAATAAAATTCCTTGCTCATGAAACCCATGAGACAAACATTACAATAATAATTTTATTTTTCTTCCTTACATCAATTACATAAAATCAAAATTACACATGTCATTATGAAGATCGAACCTAGCTATATTTTTCAACAGAAACATCATAGATTCTTGCAACATAGTCTTGAGGCTATGGTGGTAGTCCTTCCCATACCATGTGAAGTGGTTGGGTGTGATTGGTACCGCTAGAGGAGAACATCATGGAAGAATACCTTCCTCGCTAAGAGGGAGTGTTGATGTTTTATATAGAAGTGATAAGTATTCCCTTCTAGAAACAATGTATAATATATATTATATTGTATTTATAGTATAATATATAAATATAAATAATCAATCATTAATTAAAAATACATGTATATTAATGAAAAGACACCCTGACTATGTATATATATTAGGGCCATCAATTGTAATCAAACATCAATCAATATCTCATATATTTTATATCAATCTAATAATATTTACTCAACCATTTGAAACAAAATTAAAGTTGAAAATTTTTCAAGTGTGTAATTATTGATCATAATGCAATAAATACGAAGGTCTGAAAACAAGAAAGAATTCAACATTGTCTGTCTTATTTTGAACCCCTATTTACTATACTACATGTGCCCCATCTTATTTCTATTATAGACTATAAAAGTTACATGAAAAAAAAAATTATACTTGCTTATTCTTAGCACACAAAAAAAGTGATTCACTCACACTTTGATCATAAATTCCACACCAATTGCAAGAATTAAAATCCCCTACCCTTGACACAAATGGAGTTGCATGAAGAGTGCCCTACTTGGAGTGGTTATATTTGGAATGATTACCCTCTTCCCACATTCTTTTTTAGAAGTTGAGGCATTGATTTCAAGGAGATAATTTCTATTTAAATAGTTTTTCTAGGGTTGGTGAATGGTGGGGTACCTAGGATTTGATCCCACATGTATTATAACCACTATTTCGTGTTATGTGATTATATGAAATTAGCAACAATGTCCTCATTTTTCTCTCCCTATTATGCATATTAACTCTATATTTTTATCGTTGCAATCATTCCATTGGATTGGATTAATCTATTCCATATGCTACATTAGGGATATCTTCACCCTAGTAATATGGAACATTTGTGAACTGAAGTTGTGATTGGAATCCTGAAAGATTAATTGGATTACAAGTTAAATTAAGTCCTGCTACTAATCAAATAGTGCTAAATTAAGTTTGAATTAATGTAGTTCTCAGTTTTCCCTTTTACTTAATTACCACAACTAGACAAGGTTACATATAGATATTTTTCCATTGAGGTCAAAATTCATTTGCCAAACACCAATATGAAGATCAATATGTCTTGATCATTAGGATCCATCTCAAGTATATGCCCCATTGGATTTTTTCGTCATCACTTAAACCCATGTTCTATTTTAATTAGACTCCTTAGCTCAAATAGTGTCACCATTCATGTTAGATTCAATGACCACCCCCTTAAGTCAAAAAAGCTCTGACCTTGAAGCAGGAGGAAAGCATAGGTGATTGCCCCCTTATCCTAAGATATCATTTGAAACCCTCCATTATCAAGTGATAATAGGAAGGAAATGGTAACATAGACTTATAAGTGAACTAAGTGGTTATCTTGGCTAAATATGACTAAAATGTTGGAAGGGAATGGTAAGGTAGAATTATAAATGAACTAAGTGGTTATCTTGGCTAAGTATTACTAAAATGTTGGAGATCTTTATAGGGAGACACTTTAATTTCAAATGATAAATTATTGCAAATAAGTTATGTGAATTACCCTATGTTTATAATGGAATTCTTAACCCTTGAGCTATGGTTGAAAGAGATAGAGAAGAAAATGGAAGAAGATAACTAATTGCATTCTATTAGGATTGCTTTAAAAGTGTTTCCACTATTAATGTGTCAGGAGTGGAATGTACAAATGGATTTCTAAAGTTGAATCCTTAGCCCAAATAATTTGGTTGTGGACTTTGATTGCAGATTGTTAAACTATGGAGAATATAAGACACGCTCAAGAATATTAATGAAAGAAAGAGATGTATTATATATATAAGATTATATTATTCTCGTTAGAAAATGGTCACATAAGTAATAACTCCATATGTAACATAAGTTACTTACTTTTTACAAATTTATTAGTATTATGAAATCATCATTACAATATCTAACACTCCCTCTTAAAGATGATTTCATGTTCCATAACCCCTACCATTTCTTGATATTTTTCAAATTCTCCCTATTGAGTGCCTTGGTGAATATGTTTGTCACTTGATCTTGGGACCTACAATAAATCAACTCTATTTCTTTGTTCTACATTTTCTTTTTGATATAACGATGTTGAATTTCAACATATTTTGTTTTCGAATTATATGTCATATGGATGGTGCTTGGTTGTCAGCGTAAAGTTGTAGGTTGACTTTATGGAAGCTTCAAGTCATTTAAAACCCTTCAAAACCATACTACCTCACAAGTTGCTCCAACAACTGCTTTGTATCTTGCTTCTATTGTTGAAAATGCTATTGAAAGTTGATTTTTACTTGCCCATGAAATTACTCCACTACCAAGAGAATAAGCATAAATTGTTGTATTTACCATGCCATCTATATCACTTTCTCAATCTACATTTGAAAAACCTTATCATTATTTTCCAATACAATACCAAATTGTAAGGAACCTTTGATGTATCTAAGCACTCCTTTTGTTGCATTCAAATCTATTTCCTTGGGACAATTTAAAAATCTTAATAACATTCTAACTACAAAATTTATGTCTAGTCTAGTTATAGTAAGATAAATTAATCCTCCAACAAGTTGATAGTAATGCAATTCATTCACTACTTCAAATTCATAATCTTTTGAAAGCTTTAAATTTACCTCCATTGAATTTTTGCTTGGATTACAATCTTGCATTTCAAATTTTTCCAAAAATTTTGAAGCATATTTTGTCTATGAGATATAAATTTCATGTGGTTGTTGTCAAACTTCAATACCTAAGCAATAACATAACAATCTCAAATCAATCATACTAGATGATTTACAAATACTATTTTTCTTCATTTATCAAATCATTATTGTTGATTGTAATAATCAATTCATCAACATATACAACCATAGTTAAAATTTCTTCATATTTTTCTTCAATATATAAGTTAGGGTCAGAATCACTTCTTTTGAAACTTTTTGATTTAAAATAATTTTTACTCTTTGCATGCCATGCTTGAGGGGCATGTTTTAGTCCATACAAGACCTTCGCCAACTTACATACTAAGGTTTCTTTTCCTCCATCTACAAATCGTTCAAGTTGCTCCCTATATACTTCTTGTAAATCTCCAATCATGGATGCACTTTTAACGTCCATCTAGTGCATCTTGCAAAAGCTAACATTCTATATGTCATTATTAATTTTGTAGTAGGAGCAAATGCTTCCTCATAATTAATACCTTTTTATGTGCATAACCCTTCGCAATTAACCTGGGTTTACATTTATCAATGGAACCATATGATTTGAATTTTGTGTGATACGCACATTTATAGCCTATTGGGTTTTTATTTGAGGGTAATTCAACTAACTTCCAAGTCCTTTTTTTTAATCAAAGCATCATACTCAATTTGTATGGCATCCCTCCATTCTTGTTTTCAATTTGCTTCATTGAAAAAAATTGGATCATAAAAATGCACAACTTTGCTCATTAAAACAAGATTTGCCTGATGTGGTGATTCTGACCTTATTCTTCTTTGTCCTTGTCCATACAAAGCCTTCACCAACTTACATACTCATTTTGCAATGGAGCAAACATTTCATCATAATTAATACCATCTTTTTTGTGCATATCCCTTTGCAACTAGCATGGCTTTATATTTATCAATGTAGCCATCTGATTTGAAGCTTTTGTGATACACCCATTTACAACTTATGGTTTTTTAGATAAGGGTAGTTCAACTAACTTCTAGGTGTGGTTTTTTATCAAAGCATCATATTCAGTTTGCATAGCACCTCTCCATTCTTGTTTTCGATTTGTTTCATTAAAATAAACTAGATAATAAGAATGCACAACTTCACTTATTAAGGTAAGATTTACCTGATGTGGTGATTGTGACCTTATTCTTCTATGTCCTTGTCCTTTGTATTTATAGAACCATTTCGGTCTTTTATGAAATTGATTTTCATCATTCAAAGATTGATTGACATCTTGTTTTTTCAACTCTACTTTGTTTTCTTCCACTTCTTTGTCCTCTTCTCTTCTACACCTATATGTAACCAGAGTTTTGAACTCATGCTCATAATTATCACCCTACAAAGCTTCACCTTTCTATTTGGATGTACACACAAGTGGAGGTCTCTCATCAACAATGACATCTCTACTTATAACAACCTTTTGTTTATTGGATCATATAACTTCTATGCAATTGATTAAGTACTATATCTAATAAATATGCATTTTCTACTCTTCGCCTCCAACTAATGTCTATCTAAATCAAAGATATGTGCATATGCTAAACAACCAAAAACTTTAAGATTGGTTACCGTTGGTTTTCTTCCTCACCAAACTTCATAGGGGGTTTGTCCATGAGTTCTCTTTGTCAAACTACAATTTAATAATAATCATAAGAGTTATTTGTAGTCATCATACAATTTTTATTTTCCAAATAATTTCTCTTGAAAACTCTCTCCACTGCAATTCTATCTCATATTCTCCATAGTTTAACATGGTATCAGAGCCATCGTTGTATAAATTTTAATTGTTGCCTCAAAAAATTAATTGCCACTGCACAAAATTGTGTTGTTGTAATACAATGTGCAGCCATACGATTTTCTAAAGTCATCAATCCTGCAAATTTTTGCAACCACCAAATTTATTTTTTGCACCAACATATAGGTTAATTCATCTATCAATTTGTATGAGCCACCACCAACCTTTTATCTTTATAATCTAGTTGTACAAATTATTTGTAGTTGTTGACTGATTTTTATTCTCTGCTGCAATTCTATCTCTTTCTCCAAACAAGTGTCAAACATAGTCAATGAATTTGTCATTGTAGAAATTTTAATACAAATTATGTATTGCTTGGATTCTCCTGATCTAACAATTATATGCCACTATTAAATACAGAATCACTTCTACAAAAATTCTTGTGGAATTTAAAACACGATCGCCAATTGCAATATCAAGAAGAAAGATCAATCACACATAACACAAATGTTTTTACCGAGAAAGCGTAAAGCTAAAAACCCCACTATCGTATATTATGTATATATCATGGATCATGAAACAATCTGATACAAAACTCTAATCCAAGAGCTCTCAGTTCAATATACAATCGTCTCACACTGTCATGCAGAAATTGGCAAATGCCTTAGCCAATTTTATGCCTCCCAACAGCCTGCCTCCACTGTGCAATCCAAGATGATTACAAAGACCAATTCAATGTAATCATGTCCTCCTTGACTAGGCAATCCTCATGAGCATATCCAAGGTGTGTTTGGCTTGCTTGAGTGCAACCCAATATAGTACAACTGATAGTCAACTGCCCCTTTCACCTACATCTCAATTGAGTCTCCACTGGATCTGACATGCATGTAGTTAACAGTAGTAAATCTTCAATTACATGTGAAGCCACTGATCTCTCACTAGTGTATCTTCAATTACAACTAGCACAATTGAGTTTAACTCACTTAACTGAGTTAAACTACTTTACAACTCACATAACTACACATCCAACTCTGTTACAACTTCGAATCACTCAGTTGCAACTAAGTCCACTTGCATGTCCCACCAACCAACCTTCGAACTCGAAATTCCTTCAGCTAACTGGTTTTCCATTTCAGTTAACTGATTTCAAGTACTCCATGAGAATAGATTAATATTTATTGTCCAACTATTATTAAATAATAGTCGACATGCATCTATAAATAGACAGGTGATCTATAAATAAAACTCGCACATACATCTAAAAATAGAACATCATCTATAAATAGAATTTGCTCACAATCTATAAATAGACATCATCTATAAATAGAATTTGCTCATCCATTCTAAAAATAGACTTCCACCTAAAAATATCTTAAGGCTCCATCCTACTGTAGGTGCTTAATTTTCACTAAGATCTTCTTGTTGAATCTCATAGTCTCTAATGCTCTAATACTATGTTAAACTATATTAAACTATAGAGAATATGAAACACTAGAGAATGAAAAAGATGTATTATATCAAATTACATAAGATGGTGTCATATATATATTTAGGCAATTATGTTATTCTCATTAGAAAATGGTCAAATAATTAATAACAACATTTGTAACACAAGTTATTTATCTTTTACAGCTTTATTAATATTATGAAATCATCATTACAATAATATTTAACAAAGATTAAAATTAAGAAGACCAAACAATAGCAAGGTTTCAATTTCTAGTTGTCATAGCTCTAAAAAAAATGGCTATGTTTGTCAACATAATTTAAGGTTGCTAGGGTAAGACACTTAATTTGTAATGTTGATCCAAACAAATATGGAAAGAAATATAAAAAAGAATCATCAGCTATGATAGGGCCTAGACCAACCTCAAGATTATTTTCCTGCAGTTAGATTTTACCTAAGTAATCGAAAAGAAATCCACTACACTATCTCATATATTTTCCTTTGGAATGGTTTGTAACTACTATTATTTTGTCTTACTTTAATGCACAGAAAAATAAATTTCAATTAAAAGCTTTAATAATGTAACATGCAGAAATATGCAGAAATATTTGTTAGTATTTCAAATATTAAAAAAAGAAATGCTCAATATACATCAAAATCAAATAAAATGAACTAAAAAATGATAATAATTTAATTTTAAAATTCAATTATAAAGCATGAAAGTGCAACTATATTTCAATTAAAAGCCTTAATAATGTAACATACAGAAATATGCAGAAATATGTGTTAGTATTTCAAATATTAAAAAAAAAAATGCTCAATATACATCAAAATAAAATAAAATGAGCTGAAGGATGATAATAATTTAATTTTAAAATTCAATTATAAAGCATGAAAGTGCAACCATCCCTGTAGATGATTCACTGAGAGAATATCCATCCTTTTCATTTTATCATATGAGTTCATTGCATCAAGAGTAGAAAGGTGATGTACATCCTTTTCATTTTATCGTATGAGTTCGTTGCACCAAGAGTATAAAGGTGATCGACATCCTTTTCATTTTATCATGTGAGTTCATTACACCAAGAGTGAGAGGTGCTCTACACCCGAGAAGGGAGAGATGTGATGGCACATAATGTTTTATTAAAAAATAAATCAAATAATAAATAAATAAATAACTATAAATGTATGTGACATCGTCTTAAAAAAGTTAAACCAGCCTTGTTCTATCAGGAATAAAGAGGGATCAAATTTCTTAATAGATAAGACAGAATTAAATGATCCTCGTGATGTGTGATAAATCCAAGTTTAAAATGATAAATCCAAGTTTAAAATGAACGTAGGCTGGTAGTTTGCAACTAAGCTCCCTGGCACACTAAATAGTGTATTGAACTAATTTGCAGTTTGTATTTCCTGTCCAAGAATTCAATGCCGCATATAAAACATTGGAGAAAATTCTCGGCACAGGAATGTAGCACTGTAGTAGTAAGACTCGCGAATATTATGGGCATCCCATAGAACCCAGTGAAAGTTTTAGATGTAAATAATGCAAGGGAAAATTAAGGTTTAAATATGTTGTCGTATTGTGGAGGGTAGAGTGTTTTGGAACTAATCTACCTAAAACACAAGGCTAAGCCATTTGACGTGTTGCACAAAATCACTTCAGATTTCTCGGGAATATTGGGAGATGCCCTTGCAAATAACACTTTCGTTTAATGTGTGGTCATTTGCAGCCAAATAAAAGCATGGAAAATTAGAGTTTTTTGAAATTTTGAGAATATGTTCTGACAACAGACTCAATATTTTCATAATCTTTCGTTCTTGATTCATACTGCAATATTAGACACCTTTATTATTCAAATCAACAGCACCCAATCTATTAAATAAACTACTTACAAGTGATAAGATGGCATAGTTGTATTAGATGCCCTAATATTTCAAAGCCGCATTAACAGCCAACCAGAAACCGTCCCCTGTACTGGTAACATTGGCCTATCAGAGAGATGAAAATCATCTCCAAAACTATTTTTTATGAGTTACACAAGAAACTTAAAAATGGATACTGCATCAGTGAAAAAATTGATGGCCACCATCACTTCTGGAATTAATGGATTTTGGGAACTAAGATATCTTTCTCCAGAACTTAGAGATGCAAAACCTTGCAAACCCCGAAACTGATACTTTTGCATCCTTGAAAGACTGCCTTCTTATTTTCTTCTCATCTTTCATCCTTTTGTTCTCATGATTGTAATGCTACCATTCCCTTCAGTATGGATCTTTGTAAGAGCAACTACAGCTTTTCCCGAGAATGCTGGTGAAGATACAGACTGCGATGTCGTGTCATCATGTCGATCTGTAACCTTCGATTGCGGCATCAGAATGCGCTGATTGATGTCATTCAGTGTCACATCCCCTTGTACACCACATGGCTTAAGAAGAGTGAAAGGATATGCAACTGGAGTCACTAGCTTGGTTGCAGAATGGCAACGTGTTTTCTTGGCTGAAACAGACATAAAAATGAAATATATATGAAACCTATTATGAGGCTTTAGTTTATTACTAGCTTGGTTGCAAAATGGTAGCTTGTTTCCTTGGCTGAAGCAGACAAAAATTGAAAAATAAAATATGACTGCAACATTACAGTAGCTTTAACTCAAAAAGATTAAACATTAAAGAATACCTGTTGAGACAGTTTTTGGTATAGGTTCATGTTGGATCTCAAGATCTGATTCCGAAGGTTGCAATGAGCAAAACTCTACATAATTTCAGAATCAAGTATTTAGTAAAGAAATCTGATGCAATATCCTTCATTGTACCTGTTATAAGAAACACTGATCTACCAAATACAACACTTATCGCTGTCCTGGGGAGAGGAAATACTTCAAGATAAAATTTTATAATTCAGCACAATCATCCCAGAGTAATGCTAGGAAGGGTAACCATTTAGGGAGTACTTCTGATATGTAACATGTGGCTTAAGAAAAATAGTGGAACAAAGCAAAAAGCAATTTGCAACCACATTTTAAAATTTTACAGAAAAAACACTTAAAGTTCAGGAATTGTGAACGATCAGCCAGAAGAGAGCAATGCAAACCGGGAGGAATTTACAGCGCCTACTCATTAAAATGAAAGTCAAAATTTACAACTTGCTTGGACAGATTTTAGTTCTATTTCTTATCGTCATGTGTACGGAAAGACGAACGTTGATGCCGATGGGCTTTCAAAAGCTGGTTTGCATTTCGATGCAGGGGTTTGGACCATTCAGGTGAAAGCTGGTTTGCATTTCCATGCAAGTGACCATTCAGGTGAAAGCTGGTTTGCATTTCCATGAAGGTGACCATTCAGGTGAAACAGAAAAGCTGGTTTGCATTCGGAATAATTTCGGATGCAGGAGTTTGGACCATTCGGGTGAAGGTGGAGGGCCAATCCACTGAATATTTTCATAATCCTTTCATATAATCTTTGGGATTTTTCAACAGTTACCAAAAATGCTTGAAATATCTAAAGGACTGTGTTAGGTGCTGAAATAGTATTTAGACTACCTGGATACTTGTTACATGACCTCTGATATGTTTTTTTTTTCTTTTCAATATCTGATCCTTATATGGGACCTCCTTCGATGTAGTTGTTGGAGCAGGATATTTATATGACCGATTGTTATCTGCTCACCCTGTAAGGGGACTTTTTGGAAAACGGTTTCGCATCTATTGAATGTAATTTTGTTATGTATAATCAAATTATAATTTTCTTCTGAGAGAGACAAGAAGGGTTGAAAATTAAAATAAGTAGTTATAGTTTAAACCACCTTAAGAGAACTTTTTGAGACCAAACCTTACACTATATTGATACGAACTTTTGTAAAAGCCTCTGAACTACTTACTAACCTAATCGCCAAACAGCCCCTTTTTATGGGAAACCCTAATTAGTTGGGATTCTGTCATATCTTACCTGATATGTCAATCTGATCATCAAAGGGCACTTCTCCGTTCCTGCAGATATAATGCTAAGATTTAAATTCGAATTCATTATTTACCCAAAAAAATTTAAAGAAAAAAAAACAATCATAAGAATTGTATAAATGTTGTTTCCTACCTACCACAAAATAAAATATCTTGGTACTTTCAAACTTACATTTCTTCTGACATACATTGTAATTCCCCTTCATTAAAACAGTTTTCCATCCAGCTTTCTGATACTTGTCCTATGTTTTCACTTGGAGAACTATATGCACCTTCTATAAACCAAAACAGTGTTATTCCTTAGGGAAAGACAAAACACTCAGAAACAGAACAAAAAGTGCTTAAGTCTCATACCATTGGTTGCCAACTGTGGCGAAGTGTTATTAGAAATCTGTATGTCTCCAGATCTGCAAATAAATGAATTCCCGCCATCCTAATATTCAAAACCACAAATGACTAATAAGTGATTGTTAAAAACAATTCATGAAAAAATGTATGGTTTATCTTCTTGAATTTCACCACATATATGATAGACATAGAAATCAGTTGAATGGCATTTTTATCTGTCAGTGTTGTGCTTACAAAGATGACCAATATTGTTTTGTGACTCATAAGTTTACATGTGATCTATCCTCAAGACCTTCAAACAGTTGCAGGATACAAAACCTTCCAGAGTTCTAAAAGAAGGGAGAAATTTTATATAGCTCCAAGCAATGTTGCACGAAGCAGGGATGTTTTTGTAAGCAAAGCATCGGAAGCCTCATTTTCCAAAAATCTAGGAAGCAAGGCATCTTGAAAGTGTTTATATATATATATGCATTTATATTAAAAAAAAATATCCAAAATACCAAATTAGTTGTAGAAGATATGAAAACATGTGTGTTTGTACATAAATGAAGATAGATATGGCATCCATTGTACATCAAAGATTAATTATTCGAGCATCAAACACCTAGAATCTAGATTTCTCTCCTCTTGTCTAGCCTTTGCCTCTACTTTGATCTCTAGGGATATTAGTCAACATTGCCCAATTTTGATCAAATGGCCTAATCCAAGCCTCATAATATGGTAGAGAAAGCTTAACATGCCTGATCAATGATTTTGACTTCAGTGAAGGGTACATTTTTGCTAAGGCCATGACAAAGGAGTTCAACAATCAACGCCACCAACACTGGGGTATATATAGGGCTTGGTGCTCTTGATTAAATGCCAATCACATACCCTCATACATGATATAATCTAATGAAATGTCACAATCCCATTTATCCTGAAATCCTAAAAACTGTTAAGTCTGCTGAATTTTGAATGGGATGTGAAGTTCTATTTTCTCCATATGAAGTCTGATGAGGTTGGAACCACTCTCAAACATTCTGAGTCATTTCATGATAATGTTAAAAATTTAAGTAAAAGGATGAAAAATAATTTAACATTACAATTAGGGAGCATCTAGGAAGCGTCTAGGGAGCATCAAGGAAGCACCTTGGTAGTGTTCGGGAAGCATAATTCCTCACATAACAGTTAGAAAACCCAAGTCAAGTCCACCAAAAATAAAAATAAAAACCAAGTCCGCGGAAGCATCCATGTCTCTCTCGGATGCAGTTGCGATCTGTGGTGTAATCGTGTGGGATCCGTGGCAAAACCACAGATTGGGGCAATGGAACCATGCATGGAACCGTCACGGTCCCATTTTTCTAAGAACCATGAAAATTTGGCAGAACCAAAGTTCCGATTTTCGGAACTGCAGTTCCGCCTGAGGATAGGTGGCAGATCCATCCGAGACATGAATCCACCTCCTGATCCAACGGAGGATGGATACTGCAACAAGCTCTGAGTCTAGATACTGGAGTATAAAGCACGGCCGGACAGAAGTACAAACAATAGGGCAGAACTAATTGCTTTGAAACTAGTTTTGATATTAGCTGTGGAAAAAAGATAAAAGAATTCATAAATTGCAAGTAAAGTTCTAATTGGTCAGATAACAAGTCTTTCTGCTATGAGGAACTTTTATTTGAGGGTCATAGTTGATGAAATCAACAATTTAAAAAACTCAGTAAATGAAGTTTCTTTCTTTCATGTATTCAGAGAGAGGACTTGCACTACTAATGCCTCACCAAAATTGGGCATGCAGATGGCTACTGGTACAGGGCATATCTGGGCACATCATGGACTGCTGAGCAAATATGATCCAGGACCTTTCATATGTCTTTTCTCTGATATACCGCAGAGTTATAGCTTACTACAGAATACAGATGTGATTACATATTTTTTTCCTTTGATGTAAATTTCTATAACAACAAATTGGCTGGGCAGAATTAATGTTGTAATTTTGGACTTCTTTTGGAAAATTTGTAGTGCTATGTCAAGGTATTTTTTTTGTTTCAACTTTTGAACAGGTTCAGAACATATGAACCTTCTATTGAAGAAATTGAATGTTTGTTATAACAGGGTCATGTAAACAGATATGCAGAACAGTTTAAGGACTCTTTTGACAAAGTAATAGTGCGAAGAAATCATCAAGTGCCAATAGCCATGTCAAAAAAGTAATTTCATTTTTTTACTGTAATGAAATTAAAAAAAAAATGGTTTACACATGATGGCCTGTGTTTCTGTTAGCATTGCAAATCCATGCCATATGCATTAACAATATTATCAAGTTATGTAACAGGAATATATATTTTCTGTCAGGCCTGGTTTTTTCCTTCAAACTTGCATGTGCGTAAAAATATAAAAAGGTCATATAAATCCACCTCAACTGTTGCAAATCCAGGCTCAGTACGTTCATTGCATATGGTAGGATCAGGAAAATGCAACATTCTGCGTCTTTTTGAATGGGGACTATCTGCATCTCTCTGCACTGCAGGGGGCGAAGAGGTTGGTTCTTGATACCCTGAAAAGCAATAAGTTGCTATAAGTAAGGCCCAAAAGCTTAGCTTAGCGATGGTCCAATATTTAAATATCACGAGATGACAAATCTGAGGTGCTACTGAACTTTAATCAACAACACCTTGTTTAGCCATGGAAGTCGGAACAAGGTCAGACTCCATACAGTCTTTAGCAGGAGTTGATTCAAACAAATTCTGTGACTCTTCTTTACTTCCAGTCAAATCATCCCATAAGATATGTGAAATTGCTGAATAAGAAGCAACAAATAGAACATTTAGATCTACATAAATGAGTTGCTGATAGATATTTCATATTGCAGATTTATCCTCAAAATCTTAGTATTAAGGAAGCCTTTTATACACTCTTATGCTAAAGAAATTGCTAGTTAACTGAACTCTTGCTTTTTATCTCCCTAATGTATTTTAGGTGCTCGAGGAATAGAAAAAAGAAGTGCTGCAGTAGTCCCAAACTCCCTATTCACATCAATATAGCAAAGGTGAAAACGAATTTATATCAACAATCAGTAGAGCAAGGATTTCTCCACAATCTTTCCTAGAGAACCGAATAAGTAAAAAGAAAAGTTTGGATTAGTTATATATTACACATGTTTCAGTAGCACAAGCTTTGCTAGTCAGAATTGACAACGTAAGTGATGGAAAGCGATGAAGATCTTAAAGACACGCCAACAAACAAAAAAAACATAGACATTTCCACAAATGTACAATGCACAAAGCCCCAAAAAGGTTGCTAAATATATTTGGTTAATAATACCTTACAGCAATGACATTAGAACCAAAAAATGTCAGACATTTTCAAACTGATTTTTTATGAATATGCCAAGAGATTAAGATTGGTTCAATGTTTTATTGTCCACATACTTCTTGTGGTCAAAATATAGAGTTAGTATTGTTGATTTCCCTGGTTAAAATCCACATCAACATAGCAGAGGAGAAAATTGTCTAATATCTTTACAGTTGTGAAATATATTTGTTTAATACCTTATAGCAATGAAATTAGAGCCATAGAACCTCAGACATTTTCAAACTGACATTAGTGATCAAGCATTGTATAGGTTGTTTATGAACATGCCAAGAGATTAAGATTGGTTCAATGCTTTATTGTCCATGTACATCTTGTGGTCAAAATATAGAGTTAGTCATGTTTATTTCCCTGGTTAAAATCCACATCAACATAACAGAGAAGAAAAAAGTCTAATATCTTTAGAGTTGAGATCATAAACTTACCAAAAGTCCGAAAATGAAATGAAGTCTTTTCGGTTAATAGCATATTAGAGGTGCTTAATTTCAGTGATGAGGACTTCCCGATTGGAATTCATATCATCACAAAAATGTTTTAAGATTAAAGAATTCGATCAACTTTTGGCACAATAGAGATTTTATGCTAACTTTTGAACAGGAAAAAGAAGGTGTAGTGTTTTGGGCGACAAATAATTTTGATAGGCTCTAAAATAGGTAATGTTGGTGTCGGTGGGTGGAATCTTGTAACATAACAGCGGTGAAAATGTTTGAGATTTTCGAGAAAAAAGACTAATATCTTTATAGTTTATATTATAGTAAGCATATCAAACTTTCTGAAAACCTACCAAAAGTTTGAAATGCAATGGTATTTTGGGTTGATAGCATATTGCAGGTGCTTAAGTGCAATAGTGATGGCTTCCCGATTGGAATTCATATCGTCACAAAAATGTTTTGAGATTTACAAAATCGATCAGGTTTTGAAACGGTAGAGATTTTCGACTAACTTTTCAAGAGGCAAAAGAAGGTGTAGTGTTTTGGGAGACAAATATTTTTGATAGGCTCTAAAATAGGTAATGTTGGTGTCGGTGGGTGGAATCTTATATCATAAGAGAGGTCATAACAGAGGTGAAACTCTTTGAAATTTTGGACATCACATTGACAATCACGATGGTAGATATGTTTAGATGGTATAGTCAGTAATGAAACTCAGATGAACATTGCATTGGCAAAAATGCCCAGATTTTTGGTTTTACAACATCAACAAGCATAAGCAGATATTTGCCTACAAACGTACGAAGAGGTTGGGAAATGGGTAAATTTTCCCCTGCTTGAAGTTCAAATCAAGTTGGCAGAGGCAAAATAGGTATGAGAATCAGACTTCACACCAACACTTAGCGTGGCTCGGATTTTTCTACAAACCTACCAAAAGTTGAATGCAGATTCTCAAGAATACAAAATCAATAATTCTGATTGCTCACTTTGAAGCCAAATCAACATACCAATCCTCAAAGCAGAGGTTTGCCCTGAAAACTTACCAAGAGGCGAATCGACATCAAGCTGAAATTCGTCCCCCTGCCATTGCCAGGACTCATTGAAGGACATCTTCTGGAAAATTCAAATGATCTTATTGCAAATACAAGAGAAAACGATAACAATATATATCTGCTAAACAATGGAATGCTGCTGGATAACGCTCTCGCCTAGCAGAGGATTGCTGACAAATATTTGTTAATGTCGGTCTGAAAAACGCCGTTACGGAAAACGAGGAAGCCTGTGAAAATATGTTCAAAAACAGAGAAATTATTTATTTAGTGCAAAGAATTAGTCACCGATCGAATCTCTAGTTTACAGTGCATCCAGAGAGGTTCTGGTACAGGCCTCTCTCACATGTTGCTGATGATGAAGCGCGCCGAGACAGATCAGCAAGAAAATTAAGATGACAAAATCAGATATGAAAAGAGAGAAATTTGTCAAACTCTGCTGCAAGAAACATTAATGGACATTGAACACCTAATCACTGGTAAGTTCGTGTAATTTCTCATTTAAGTCTTTAAAGATCCGAACACTGAAACTAGCTTCTCTTAAAAGCCTCACTAAATTTAACCGATATTAAAGGCTTATTCAATTTTTGCTGTTTGTGGAAAACCTAGGCTATGAACGCAAGATTTCAGCTGGTCTTTTCGTCGAAGTATGCAAGTATTTCAATAATATGCATATTTGCCGAGATTTATGATAGTTTCCTTAACTGCAGCAGACGTTTTTATGTTTGTGCATAAGCTTGAATATTTGGAGAAGTATTTGCATGAGAAGAAAGGCAAAATAAGAACATTTCTTTAAAAAATCTTAGCCAGCTTTGGCGCCAAATGAAGGATCTAGCCATTCAGCGCCGCAAAATCCGGCAAATGCAATCAGTTTAATTTATTATCTTGAAGAAATAGACTAATCTAGAAAAAAAAAGACAGAGAACTGACAGAAAATAAAAAATTCTTCAAGCCTGACGAGGCACGAAACTAACCGTTTCTCTTTGCTGTATCTTGTTTATTTGACTCGATTTTTCGAAATGCAACCAGATTGGATCTTTTCACGGCACAGGCACCTAAATGCACCTTCTTATAAGCCCAGACTGCTAAAAATCACCTCGATTCATCCCAGCTAACCGCTTAATCTGATCATTTACTCGACTATCTAGCTCATTCTTGTCAATCTACGAAAAGGAACGCTGGATCCCGCTAAGCCTCTTCCAAAAACGCCAAACAAACCAGCATTCAACCGATTACTATCGGATTCTGCTAAATTGCATGAAAAAGACACGAATCGATTTCTCTTCTGCACTGCCGGGATCACAAGTCTTCATGTACAAATTTCGGATAAAAACTGACCGTCCTTTACACTTATCCATTCATTTCAGTACATTTAAACGCAGATTTAGTTCGTTTTCTCGAAATGCTCTGAGAAACGCAAAGATTGGCAAAGCTTACATCAAAAGTCACCAAAATCAACCAACCTTTGCCCCAAAAGTTTTCGCGCTTTTTGCCTACCACTCTCCACTCGTGGACGATTTTCACAGCTCCTTTTCTCCTTTTTTAACATTAAGAAGCCAGTGTTTTCCATAAATAAGGCAACAATTTTGGCTCCATTTTATAGTCAAGGACCAGCATTTTGCTTCCAGAGGAATAGTTTGACCATTTGGGGGTCTGTTCTGCTGCAAATCCCTCCGAAATAAGCTCGCTTGGGATTTGAACTGTTCTATCTACTGTTCCGTTTAAACGCTATCATTCACTTCACCGTGGTTAAAGAGCTATACCGAATCTACAAACTGTGGTTGAGGTTTGCGTGACCTGAGTTAATGAAGTTAGCGGTCTCGTAATCACTTTCGAAAGTGTGAACTTTAGTCCCACGTGTTAAAATGCGCTGTGCGAGTATCGCCTCATCACGCAAACGAGGGCTGGGCGTGGCTTTGGTTTATTTCTTGTTTTACAAAAACGCATAATTGATATAAATAATAAATCAATGTTAACGTTTAAAAAAATTGAGGAAATTTGAAAACATATTTCATATAAATGAGAGGAATGGGTAAGAGAAATTGAATATATGGAGTTTTACATATGTGACTTTCTCTCTTCATTTAAATTTGATTTTTGTTTTATTATTTAAGAAGTTAATGATTTGAATATAATATAAGTTATTTCATATATATTAGATATTATTTGTTTTTATAGGAATGAGAATATTTGTATTAGTTTCAAATTTGTATTTGGATTATAGTCATATATTATATTATGATTTTTTTCATTAACTAATTTTTCAATCAAAATTATTTTCTAAAGAAGAATATAAACTATATTGAGCATATATATAGGTCATTAGAGGTGAGTACCTTCTAATAGAGCCTTCAAATTAAACAAACAAGTATATCATTTATTTCAAAATAAAATCTTTGATTTCAACATATATCCCTAAATCCACGTTGACTAGCATGCTTGGTACAAGTAAATGGCCTTTTTCATTGACATATATTTTTCATTCTTAGGGAGGCAAGGGTGGACTACCTTTTCAAAACCATCGAATTCAACTTATATCCAAAACCATTGAATCACTTCATGATATCAAAAAAACCCTCGAGATTCAAGAACTTCATGATATATATTAAGAGGAAGGAGTCCATTTATACATCAATATAAACACCATCAGCATGAGCTCTTTAGGACTATATAAAATAAATGTGCTACAACCAAATTCAACCATTATATGTATATGTGCATATACAAGCGCTCTAACCTTAAGCCCAACACTCTTGCTTTACAGTGAAGAGCTTATGTGACTGTGGCGCACAACCACTTTTGTAGATCCAGAAGCCCGACACTTATTCAATGAGCACACGTAACACCTTTTTAAAACGTCTGGGGAAAACACCAAGACAAAGATTCTTCTCTATTGATTATCAAACTCACTTTCCGTCATTGTTAATTAACAATTGACGTAGCCCCTTTTAGAATGATACTTTAGTGCTCGATGAAATACATAAGGTTTATATGACCTCGAGGCATAACCTCTAGACTTATTCTTAGCACCCCAAACCCCCGACTACTTGGTACTGAGTCACCCCTTTTATTTTCGAGGGAAATCCTCTGGGATGGGAATATTTCTCGTTAAGTGCTACTCTCAAAAGCATGTCCTACTGAAAATAGTCTATCCCAACCATTGATTGGCCTTTGTTTCGTACAAACCCTGGGACAACAAATGTTACAACAATTGACGAATTCCTTCTCCGACAATTGTTGGGAATAAGTTTGTCCTGAGGATAATAAATTCAACCAGTCGTGAAAACCATAGGGGTGAATTTGTTCCAAGACAACAATATTATAATGTGAACTTAATTCTATCTCCCTATTCTTTTTCATATAACAAACTTCGAACAAATTAAACTAAGTCTTGTCTTTGTAATTTATTCCAAATGAAATGGTGCCACTACAGGCTTCGTCCCAATGATTGAACAAAACTTTGATGTGCACACTCCTCCTTTGTGATCTATCACAATCATTCCCAATTCCAATATCATTGATCACGTTGTTGATCAACGATCAATCACTTTTCAAAACCATTGAATTCAAGCTCAAAGCTTATATCCAAAACCACTGAATCACAGGTTCAATACGTTATCAAAAAACCATCAAATTCAAGAAATTAATAATATATATTAAGGGGAAGGAGCCCCTTTATACATCAATGTAAAAACCATCAGCATGGGCTCTTCAAGAATATATAAAATAAATGTACTACAGCCAAATTCAACCACTATATGTATGTGCATACACAAGCGCTCTAACCTTAAGCCCGACACTCTCGCTTTACAATTAAGAGCTTATGTGACCATGGCGCACAACAACAGTAGTAGATCCGGGACCCGAGCACTTGTTCAATGAGCACATGTAACACATTTTTAAAATGTCTAGGGAAAAACCCCAAGACAAAGATTCTTCTCTATTGATTGTCAAACTATAACAACCCCTAGTTGATTTTCCATGTAAATAAAATAAGACCAAGGTCATGGGACATATATTCCAAGTTGAATGGTGGGAAAAACATTAGAGTGGGCATCACTTGTGATTTATTATGGCTATGGAAACTAACAAAGGTAAAGAGGCATTAATTGGCATTTAATTATGGGAAAAAAAAGGAGAAAAGGGAGATGAAGAGACACAAATTTGCATGCAAGGGAAATTAGAGGGAAAATGGAGGGAAATGAAGAAAATAAAGGCCTCAATGATAAAAAGGCCTTAGAGAAACAATAGCTAACTTTTTTACAACTTTTTGACAATTTGGTGGTGGAGTTCTATTTCATTCTCTCACTCTCACTCTCTTGCACACTTAGTACATGATTGGAGGATGATTGGAGCACTTAGCATTCACTTGGATTGGAGAAATAAAGAAAAGGAAAGCAAGGAAGCGCAAAAAGATAGTTGGATCAGTAGCTATAGTTGGATTGCTTTGCAGGTCACAGGTTGCATGTATGATCTCCTTATTTATTTTTACATGCATGGTGTATGCATGTGGTTCTTTGAGTATGTGTTGTCATTGGCAGGGAGATTTTCTTGGATTGACTGTGGCTTTAGCCTTGCCTTGCCATTTCCTGGATAGCCGTGGTGTTGTTGGTTTCCCACTTGTTTTTCTGATTGGTTCTCAGGTTCCCTATGGCTATGGGTTAGAACAAACGCTCTCGAGCCCTGGAACTAGGGTTGAGTTACTAGTTCTTGGAGCCTGTATTTTAGGACAAATTCTCTAGAGCCTTATGGGTTGAGTTATTAGCCCTTGGAGCTGCGAGTTGGAACAAACGCTCTAGAGCCCTGATTTGGTTGTGGGTTAAATTACTAGTTCTTGAAGCCTTGGATAGCTTGGGTAGAGACCGATTTGGTTGTTGTTAGTGATTTATGTACCGGTGAGGTGAAATCATTGTGGTTGAGGGTTGAGGTGGTTTGGCCTCTAGAAGCCCAGGTTGGTTTTCTTTTGGTTTAAACCTTATGATCTGACATTTATGCTTGAAATATAGTGCAAGGGTGGTTGGATGAAAGAAATATTTGGTTCAACCCAATCTATGGTCGGGTTGTTTGTGGAAGTCCCTGACTTGGTTGGCATTTCCATATGTTAATAAGAATTATTTTCCTTGTAACAACCCTGGTAAAATTCCATATAAAACTATATATAAGACCACGGTGGATGGGACACGTATTCCAAGTTGAATGGTGGGCAAAACATTCTAGTGGGTGTTCATTTCGGTTAATATGGCTAAGGAAATTGGTAAAGGCAAAGGAAAAGGCTTTGGAAAGACATGAGGCATTAATTGGCATTTTATTTATGAAAATAATGGAAAATAGGAGAAAAGGAAGGTGAAAGGTCACATATTGCATGTGAGGAGGAAAATGAAGGAAGATAATAGAAAATGAAGAAATTAGAGGCCTCATTAATAAAAAAGGCTTATGAGGATCAGTGGCTAGGGGTTGGTCAATTCAATTTTAGATTTCTCAATATTCTCTCTCTCTCTCGCATACTCTTGAGCACTTATAGTATTATTGGAGCACTCTTAGAGAGTGTGGCATATTTGGAGATTTAGATCAAGAAAGCAAAACAGGAGCAGGAAATCGCAGAGGACATCGGGATCAGCATCTACAGTAGGTTCTGAGTGTAGGTACCGAGTTGCATGTATGATTTCCTCATCAGTTTTGGCATGCATGGTATTGCATGTGGTTTCTTGATTATGATATGTCATGAGCAAGGAGGATGGTCGGGATTGATAGTGGATTTTCCTAACCTTGCCATTTCCTGAATAACCATGTTGATTGTGGGTTTATTTCCATTGATTGTTTTCTGGTTGGTTCTCATGGTTCCTTTATTTATTGGGTTGGGTTATTAGTTATTGGATCCTTGGTTGGACAAACACTCTGGAGCCCGACGGACAGTTGTTGGGTTGAGTTACTAGTCCTAGAGCCTTGGTTGGACAAACGCTCTGGAGCCCTAGGTGGGTTGAGTTACTAGTCTTAGAGCCTTGGTTGGACAAACGCTCTGGAGCCCAGGAAGAGTTGGGGTTGAGTTACTAGTCTTCGATCCTTGGTTGGAACACACACTCTGGAGCCTTGGAGCAGCTTGGATGGAGAACAATTTGTGACAGTTAGCGATGTCTGACCATGAGGTGGAATCACTGGTTTGGGTGTAGGAATTTACAGGGTAAGTTCTGTAGATCAAGAACCAAAGGTCACCACTCACAAATAGATCACAAATTAGTACACCAGTATAATCACGTGGTTAAAACCCTCGAAGAGGGAAACAGTCCACGGCCTGAGCCAACACAGCCACTTCTGGAAATTTATTAATACAAAAAGAAAAGTTACATATGTTCTTCTCATAAACGGTTACCGAGAAAATGACCCTCCATGCTCTTTAAATAGAGATCATGGACCAATCGAGTGTTAAGCCATGGATCAAGTGTCATTAATACCGTGAGAGAGATAACCATCGGATCACTATAAATCGTGAACATTGGATTATAAGTTACAAATGTACATGGTAAAGAAACACACTTTGCCTAACTATACACTAGACTAAGTTATTCTTAGCTATTTCCTATGTGTTGGAATATCCTAACATCCCCCCTTAAGAACAACTTGGGATAGGATTGAAGGATTTACAAAGGTGACACAAAAGGATCATATTTCCTATGTGTTGAAATATCCTAACATCCCCCCTTAAGAACAAATTGGGATAGGATTGAAGGATTTACAAAAGTGACACAATAGGAGAAGGAAGGAGGCATTAGAGCCTATCCCCCCTTAATGACAACTTTCCTGAATTTCAAACATGGATCAAATTTCGGTAAACTTCGCTTGTGAGAGACTTCGTAAAGATATCGGCTACTTGATCATTAGTTGGATAGTACTGCACTTCAAGAACACGATCATGAATGAGCTTTCTGATGAAGTGTATGTGGAGTTCAATGTGTTTCATACGCTGATGCTGAACTGGATCTTTACATAGATGAATAGCACTCTGATTATCACACCAAAGTGTAGTTGGATGCTGTTGATGAAGACCAAATTCAGACAGGATCTGACGAAGCCACATGGCTTCCTTGTTGGCTTCAACTGCACCACGATACTCTGCTTCTGCTGAAGAAAGAGATATGGCACTTTGTTTCTTACAAGACCAAGTAATAGGTCCTGAACTAAGAGTGAATACATATCCTGCAGTAGAATTTCGATAATCAGGGTCACCAACCCAATCAGAATCAGTGAAACCAATCAACAATGGAGATGCTCTTGCACTGTAATGAATCTTGAACTGAACTGTACCTCGAATATATTGAAGTATTCTTTTAGCTGCTTTCCAGTGACTTTCATGGGGTTGGTGCATAAACCGAGCGATAAGACCAACGACAAAGGAAAGGTCAGGACGGTTATGGGTTAGATACAGAAGTTTACCAACAAGTTGATAGTATAAGGTAGCATCAACTTCAGGAGTAGTACAAGTGACTGAAAGCTTGACTCCGGACTGAAAGGGAGAAGGGGTTGGCTTACAGTCTTCCATGTGAAAGTGGTGTAGAAGATCACAGGCATACTTGGACTGAGAAAGAGTAATGCCTTCCTTGGATAGCAAGACTTGAAGGCCAAGGAAATAATGCAAGTGTCCTAAGTCTGTCATTTCAAACTTCTTTTTGAGGCTAGAATTCACATGGTTTATATGGTTTGGATCACTACCAGTAAGGATAAGATCATCAACATAAAGAACAAGGATGGTGAAGGACGTACCCACTTTCCTGGTGTAGACAGTGTTGTTAGAATGACACCTAGAAAAGCCATTATCTAATAGAAATCTATCCATTTTGGCATAACAAGCCTGAGGAGCTTGTTTGAGACCATAGAGAGACTTCCTAAGGCGACAAACAAGGCTAGAGTCATTTTGGATAAAGCCAGGGGGTTGTTCCATGTAGATTTCTTCATGTAAATCTCCATGTAAGAAGGTAGATTTAACATCCATTTGATGGACTTCCCATTTAAAGGAAGCAACAAGGGAAAGAACAAGGCGGATAGAATTCATTTTGGCAACAGGGGAGAAGGTTTCAGTATAGTCAATACCTTCAATTTGTGAAAATCCTTTAGCGACAAGATGAGCTTTATGTCTATCCACTTTTCCATCTGGTCCAAACTTTGTTTTGTAAACCCATCTGCATCTGACAAGTTTTCTTCCTTTTGGAAGAGGAACAAGATCCCAAGTATCATTCGCCAATAAGGAACGATATTCTTCATTCATAGCTTCATCCCAATCTGGATGATCGGAGGCTTCTTCAAAGGTTTCTGGATCAGGATTTTCTAGAACTTGAGCCAATAAGGAAGAGGCTCTTTCGAACTGAGAACGTGTACGTCGTCGATCAGCAGGGTCACCTGCAAGAGAACCTGCTACATTCCGAGTAGAGCAAACCCATCTTGGAAGTTGTGGGGTAAAAGGAATAACTTCAAGAGGTGGAGGAGGATTGTCATCCTCGTTGTCATCATCTGAACTAGAAGGAATGCTATTAAAAATAGAAGAGAGAGAGAGAGGTGGCACATATGCCGAATCAGGCTCGCAGGCCAAAGGTGGCACACTTGCCGAACTAGGCTCGCAGGTCGATATATTTTCATCAAATTTTACATCTCTTCTAATGATAATATTTTTGGATTTTGGTTGAAGAAGTCTATATCCTTTGACATCTTCAAAATATCCAACAAAAATACATTTTTCACTCTTAGGTTCTAAGGCTTTATGTTTCGCATCTGGAATATGGGCCCAAGCATCACTTCCAAAAACATGAAAGTGACTTACATCTGGTTTGATTGAGCTCCAAGCTTCTTCTGGAGTTATATTCTTTAAAACCTTAGTAGGAGTGCAATTTACTATGTAATTTGCACAGCTAATGGCTTATGCCCAAAAATTGAGACCAAGTCCTTTAGATTGAAGCATACAATTAGCCATTTCTTTTAAGGTGTGATTCTTCCTTTCAGCTACACCATTTTTTTGTGGAGTATATGGAACAGTATGTTGCAATTGAATGCCATGCTCAGTGTAGAAGTTGATAAATTTTTTGTTAACATATTCTCCGCCATTGTCTGATCTTAACTTAAGAATTTGATGTCCAGATTGTTTCTCAACAAAGGCCTTAAAGGCCAAGAACATGTTAAAAACTTCACTCTTGAGTTTTAAGAAGTATACCCAAGTGCATCTGGAAAAATCATCAATGAAAGTTAAGAAGTACTTGCAACCAGAGAAAGAAACAATAGGAAGTGGACCACATAAATCATTATGCACAAGCTGCAAAGGGGCTAAAGCGTGCTAAGAGGCATGTTTGTCAAAACTGTCACGATGATGTTTTCCTAGTACACATCCGGAGCAAACACCATCTCGGCAAGATACCATAGGAAGACTCGTCACCATATTTTCCTTACATAGAGTTTGAAGAGAGCGATAGTTAAGTGACCAAACTTCTCATGCCAAAGTTTGCTCATATCATCATTATGAACAACAAAAATGGAGGGAAGACATGATGACCCAAAGTTGTCAAACTTATACAACCTTGTGGAATCATCAGCAATGCCAGTAGCTAAAATATGTTTAGGATCTTTGAGGTCCTTGATTACAACATCATGAGGTGAAAATTCTACTATTTTCCCTTCACCTGAATGAGTTATCTGATAAACAGAGTGAAGGTTGCATGACAAGGTAGGAAGACTTAGTACATCATTAAACTGACCATTATCGAGATGAATGGTTCCAGATCCTACAACACTAAGAGATCTATCATCACCAACATAAATATGTTTGGTGTTACAATCATTTAAAGAAGAAAACATGGCTTTATTTTTGGCCATGTGATAAGAAGCTCCATCATCAATGAGCCACTCATGAGAATGAGAAGAGGAAGATACATTTAATTCATAACCAGATCTTGATGCTTGACAACCACAAGTAGAAAGTGCCATTCCTGAAGATGAAGGAGAAGAGTGCTCCAAATTGATGTTGTGCTTCTTCATTGTTGCTTCTAAGGTTTCCATCTTCTTAAAACATCTGGACTCTATATGGCCATCACGATTGCAAAAGTTGCAATGTCTATCTGTCTTCTTTCCTTTGTTTTTATATGCCTTAACATTTTGGTGAGTTGTTTTTTCAGTTTGCAGCTGAAATTGCTTAGGACCCTTGTTTGGTTTTGGACCATACTTTTTAGGATACTGTTTTTTGGGATTCTTTTGATATGATTCTTAGAAGCGTTTCCATAAGTGATAAGACCAAAGTGTAAGATTTTTTCTTGTTCTCTTATCAAAGAATCGCAAAAGGAATCAAAAGAGGGATTCTTGTAGGTGGTTCCTGAATAAATGATGGCTTATCTAGTGGAATGGAAGGCAGAAACAAATACAGAGTATGCAGGGCCAAGCTTAGCAAGAATGCAATAAATGAGGCTACCATATTCCTTTTTGACCTTACAACCTTCTAAAAGAATCCTAAGGGTATTGAATTTGGACAAAAAATCCTCAATAGAGGATAAATTATTGGGGTCCAAAGTAAGCAAGTCATTTTCAAGCTAATGGGCCCTGATTTGATTTTGAATGCCAAAGGAAATATTTAGCTTGTCCAAGGCTTCATGAGGGGTGTCAATGTCAAGGATATGAAATCGAAGATCTTAAGCAATGGACATTCCTATCAACCCTCGTGCTTGATCTTGTTTATTTTCCCATTTAGCGACTTTATCATCATCAGAAGGTTTAGTTTCTAGCCCTGTGGCTATTCTGTAAAGCCCTTTACTTCTAAGTATATCTACCATGTGAGGTAGCCATCGGAAATAATTGGTGTTGTTAAGAATAATCGGGCATGCACTTTCCATTTTTTTAAAAATGAAGCAGATAAAATCTGAAACTAACTGCTGTAATGGAAATATCTTGAAAAATTAGGTTGTTTAAAAATAAAAAAAAGGCTTCCAGATGAAGAAGTTATGCCTTTTGAAAAAAATAGTTGAAGATGCTGAATAGTTACGGGAACGGGTTGAAATTTGGTGATGAAGTTCAACTTTAAAAAAATTCCGCCCCTTTAACAATTTTTTTTTTACAAAAATAAGCTTGAGAAAGAGATTTGAACCGAAGACCTCTATTCTCATAAACTAACTCCTCGCCAAGTGAGATAGTAAAAGGATTCTGTTATTGTTTGAAAGGAGGAAGGGTGTGTGTGTTTTCTTTTTTTTTTCCAACTCTTCGGTGTGCGTGCCTTTTCCTGCACAAAAATAAATAAATAAATAAATTAAAAAAAAAATGAAAATGCAGAGCCTTGCGGCAGATTGTTTGATTTGCGGTTAGCCTTACCAGCAACTATCAATTTTTTCACTATTTCTAATTTCTCGAGATTGCACAAAAACACGGGGAAAGAGCATACGTAGCAAAAAAATTCCTTTTCCTGTTTCTGATTTGCCCAGATTGCACGCAACGCACATCAAAGAGCATAAATAGAGAAGAGGGTATAGATCCGGAAAATAAATAAAACCTAAAAACCAAAAATAAACAGAAGAAACCGAAATAAGCATAACTATTAACAAATATAGCTACAAAAGAGATGCTTTATACCTCCAGATCTAAACTGTCATAACTTGGGCAGCCGAAAACCTTTTCACGTGCAACGAAAGGCATTCCTTAATGTAACAAATGCTCCAGACACAACAGAGCAGTTCTCCACGCCCAAAAATGTTCAAAAATAGTAGATCTACAAAACGGCATTTGCATGCAGTCAAACCGGCTTCGGATTTTGATCAACAACGAATGCGGCCCTCAAAATAGCTCTGATACCATGTAGGAATTTATAGGGTAAGTTCCATAGATCAAGAACCAAAGGTCACCGCTCACAAACAAATCACAAATCAATACACCTGTATAATCACGTCGTTAAAACCCTCGAAGAGGGAAACAGTCCACGGCCTGAGCCAACGCGGCCACTTCAGGAAATTTATTAATATAAAAAGAAAAGTTACATATGTTTCTCTCATAAACGGTTATCGGACAAATGACCCTTCATGCTCTTTAAATAGAGATCATGGACCATTCAGGTGTTAAGCCACAAATCAAGTGTCGTTAATACCGAGGAGAGAGATAACCATCGGATCACTACAAATCATGACCATCGAATTATAAGTTACAAATGTACATGGTAAAGAAACACACTTTACCTAACTCTACACTAGACTAAGTTATTCTTAGCTATTTCCTATGTGTCGGAATATCCTAACATTGGGGTTGAGACGGTTTGGTCTCTAGAGCCCTAGTTTGGTGTTGATTGATGTGTTTGATAATGTCCCACATTCATGCTTGGAATATGGCACAAGGGTGTTACAGAGTGGTATCAGAGCGTGGTTGCGCTCTCCTTTTGTTGTGTGTGTTTGTCATGCATACATATAAATTTCATATGTGTTCCTCATGCTTATGTTATATGTGCTTGTTGTGTGTGCATGGTGGTGGTGTTTGGTTTATGTTCTCTTGTGTGATATCTGATACAACATAGTGGTATCAGAGCATGGTTCAACCATTGGAATAGATGGGCGATGTGTGGATAATGTGTTTATGTTAGTTGCATGTGTGTGCAATATGCTTGTGGTCTATATGTGCTTCTTGCATCTGTGTTGTGTTGGCCATGGTGGCAATGGTGTCGCCATGGAAGGGTTGATGACGTTGTTGTCAACATGTTGTCATGAGTGCATGATTGGTTATGTGTTGCTCATGCTTATGTATTGATCGTGTATACTTGCTTAAATGTTGCTACATGTTATGTATGCTTTTATTGTTTATGCTAGGTCACATATTGGTCATGCTTGGGTGTTGTTCGTGTATGCTTGCATATGTGATGCTATATGTGGGACATGCATTGGTCATTCATGATTGATTATACATGTCAAGTGGGTGCATGTGGTCAAGTTTGCATTGGTTTGAATGAGGTTGTTGTGCTTAAGGTCTTTGTATGCAATTAGGTCATCATGATGATATCGATATGTTATGATGCTAATGTGTTGGTTGAGATAGAGTAAGAGATGTAGATCAATAAAGTGAAGTTGCAACAGTGGGCTATGGGGTAAGAGAAGATCGTCATACAAGTATGCATGTATGTGATTCATGATTGTTGTAAACATCGGGGTTAATTATATGTTTTCCATTCTATTTTATTATGGTTACATGTGTGATAAATGCTAGTTGATTAGCATAGTCATATGCATTATGGTTGTGTGCATGCCTTTCATTCTATTCATGTTATGGTTACATACATGATAGATGTTAGTTAACTAGTGTGATTATATCCACATGTGTTGGTTAGTTAGGCATGATATTAACTTGATCATTATGTTATATGTTGTTGATGATTATGTTACATGATTAACTTGTTGTTGTTTATGATTGGTTAACTTGATAATTATGTTATGTGTCGTTGATGAGCATGTTATATGTTAACTTGTAGTTAGCTCAATGATTATGTTATATGTTGTTGATGATTATGTTACATGATTAACTTGTTGTTGTTTATGATTGGTTAACTTGATAATTATGTTATGTGTCGTTGATGAGCATGTTATATGTTAACTTGTAGTTAGCTCAATGATTATGTTATATGTTGTTGATGAGTATGTGTCAATTAACTTTATAATTAGAGTTACTGCATTAAGATCTTGATGTTATATGTATTGTGCTAAAATTGGACTGGCCCATGCAATTGGTTAGGGTTATGACATTCAAGTATGATTCGACCTAATTATGATAGTGTGTTGCATTAATCTAGACTAATTGTGCATATGTGATTGCTATTCATGAATGACATGTGTTTATGAGTCTATGATGCGAACTTGTTAGCTAGTTACTATTATGGATATCATGACCTTATTTAGGTTGATTTGATGTGTCATGAAGTTATATTGTGCTAATCTAGATTTATTGTGCAGATAAGATAGCCTCCCCTAAGATACATCAAGGTATAAGTTTGTTATGTCATGTACTGGATGCTTAATTGTTTGATTATGTCATCTATTTGGTGTTTGAGTGATTTGGTGTCTATTACATCATCTAGTTGATTTATTCAGCATGTTGTGTTTGCAATTTGTTTGAATGTTTGATTAATTGCATGATATGACCAATGTCTGTAAGATTGCATGACAAAATGGTCTTGTTTTAAGATGGTCGTATTAACACACATGTGTTGGGATGGATGATATGTACCTGAGTGTAAGTAGGTGATAGTTGTAGCATTATGCATTATGGTCGATGAATGTGAGTTGACCAATGGATTATGACATGGTTGTTAGTCTTGGTAAAAGTTGATTTCAAATTGATAGATATGTTGCCTTGATGTTGATACATATGGTTGACATGTGTGCTCAGTTACAGGTCAGTGTGCTTGGCATAACAAGGTAAGATAACAAGTATATTGGTATATTTATTTATGCGTTGACAGTTGTGTGGTTATAGTAGTATGATGCAGAGGATTGCATGGGAAGACACTGCCATGGAATCTTGAAGAAGGCTCAGGTTGAGCTTTCCTTGGAAGTATTGGGAACCATGGGGATTGTGTCATGGTGTTTGTTGTAAAGTCTTGTGCTTTCGATCTTTTGATTTGTCGGCTCTTGATTTGTGGTCTTGATTGTGTCTGGTGCATATCTATGCCACTTTGTTGTGGTGTTGTATTGCTTTTGGTTCTCATGGTCTTCTTCTTGTTCGTTTTTGTTCTTTCCTTTTGTTTGAGAGTCTTGGAAATTGGTTGGGAAAGAGGAAAGTTAATGGAGCTTGGGGAGAGCTCTGTGGTACCCAATAGGTAATGTAAAACACGAATGAAGCTCAGTGCACGAGAAAGCGCAGTGGAAGGTAAGAGTATGACAGTCGGTTGGACTGGTTGGGTCCATTGTGGTAAATGGATGGTGGCAGTACAGACATGAGAAAGGAAACATAAAAGGTAAAATGAATGAGGTGTTAGATGCCTTGGCTATGCTGGGAATTGTTGTTCTCAACATTGTGCATGTTGTGCACAAATAAGGAAGTTCTCTTAACCTATACCTTATGATATCTAGCCATTGTGTTGTGATCATGATTTTGTTGATGTTTACATATGTATACATGCATGTATGTATGTACGTCGTTGATTGATAGGGTCGTCATGGATCTTGATGGTTTTATGTCAATGGTTTGTATGTGTATATGTATGTATGTATGATGTTACCTGACAGGATCATGATTGATTTATGCTAATGATTATATATATGTGTGTATTTATGTATCTATGTCACGGTATGACAGGGTTTCAAGGATCATTCTTGTGGAGTAATGATTGCTTATGCAGGTGAATAGCATGAAGAGGTTATTGGCTATGAGGAATCAAGTGGTAGAGTAACTTTGACGGATCTATGAGGTCAATATCATGTGGATATGATTTAATGTTATATGCTTGTACTGTGCCTATTTTTATGGACAGGTAATGCTGAGAGGTACATCAACGATGTGAAAGTAGTGTGGTGTGTGGCATGCTAGGATAAGCATGGATAGTGGAAAGACACTAGAAGCAAGGTTGCTTGTGGGGTCAGTGTTTGGTTTATGGATGTACAATGCTATTGTTGTGGATATGTTGTGCATGTCGTATATTCAGCGATTGTACCTATGGTGATGTGTAATGTTGCATATGTATTATTGTGTGCATATGAAGTTGTATGCATGTTGTATATATGGTGTTGTGTGTATATTGCATATGCAGTGCTAGGTATAGATGGTGTTATGTACATGTTGGATATGCGGTGATGTGTACGTATTGTACTGTGCGCATGCTAGATGTGGGGTGTTCTGTGCATATGGTGCTATGCACATGTTGGATATGCGGTGTTGTGTACGTATGGTGCTATGTACATGTTGAATATGCAATGCTATGTACATATGGTGTTGTGTGCGTGATATACACATGGTGTTATGTGCATATGGTGTTGGGTGCATGATTGTACACATGGTGTTGTGCGCATGTGGTGCTGTGTACAGGTTGTACATGTGGTGTTGTGTGTAGGCGGTGCCGTGTACACCTTTTGCATGTGGTGTTATGTCCATATGGTGTCATGTACATGTCATGCATGTGTTGTTGTGTACATGTGGTATTGTGTACACATTATACAGGTGGTGCAATGTACATTTAGCATTGTGTACACGTTGTGCAGGTGGTGTCGTGTACATGTGATGTTGTGCACATGTTGTGCAGGTAGTGTTGTGTTCAAGTGGTACGGTGTACATGTTGTGCATATGGTACTGGTATACATGTGGTATTGTGTGCATGTCGTACATGTGTTGCGAGCATGCGGTACTGTGTATGTGCATGGTGTAGTCGTGATATCGTGACATGTGTATTTGTCGTGTTATACTATGTGTACGTATATGTATGTATATGTATTGTGTTGTGTTGTACACCAGGTGTAGGTGTATGTGTTGTATGTCGGTGTAGGCATATGTATTGTGTTGTATTGTACTCCAGATGTATGTGTATGTGTATGTACATGCATTGTTTTGTACACCGGGTATAGGCGTATATATTTTGTTGTGTTGTACACCGAGCGTGGGTGTATGTATTGTATGGCGTTGTACGCATTGTGTGGTTGTACGTATTGTGCATTGTGTGTAATAGTACATGGTTGAGGAGAATGCAATGGGTGCTTGTCGGGTGTGGCAACCGATTCGATGTGTGTACCGAAAGAACAAAGGTAGAAGTAAGGAATGATGAAGGATAAGTATCGATATTTTACTTTAGTTCTATTATGCATGTGATATGTGATTTTGACTTATGATGATTACATGTGATTTATGATTATGGTTTTTGATGATTGCATGTGATTTATGATTTTGATCTATGATGGTTGAATTTTGAGCTAGCTTGATATGATACGTTTACACATGATGGTTTGATCAAACAACTAGTTTGACTTGTGTGACTGGAAGTAAACAAAAGTACAAGTGTACCTTACCGATGAAGCTACCAATGAGGTATGATGTGAGTTTATTTCAATTTATTTTGATTCTAATGGAAATTATGTGCTTTCTACAGGGAAACATGCAATGCCCAGTTTGGGATGGTTGAAACTGATTGCAAGCATTAGCAACAACAAAAAAAGGAATTGAAAGATGCAGCAGTGTGTTGGTAAAACACTTGAGGAGCAGGGCCATTGTGGGACATTGGTACCCAATAGTGTCCATTGATTTCCATGAGCATGTTATAATTGGTATGATGGTTGAGGTAGATATATGCCTTGTTTTTTTTTTTTTTTTTTTTTTTTTTAATCTTCCGATGCGAGGAAGCCTTGCCAAGGGATGGACTGCTCGAGATGGGGGTGCCAGCGGAAATTGGAAGGTGAGTGACTGCACTGAAGGGGATTACTAGATTGCCCGAGGGACTGTGTAGCAGAGAAGGGAACGTCAAAGATGGATTGGTTTTGGTCATTAGAATTGCTATCTGGAATCAGATGTACATTGGGAGTGTTCCCTGGAACAATGAATCGATAATCGTTCACTGAGAGGACAAGTGGCATGGGATTGTAGCTCTAGAAATTGGATGCAACTTTGACTTTGGCAGTGGATTCTGGACTTCCTGGGAAGGAGGTGAATCTTGGTATTACCTTGAGGGTGGAGGTGTGAGCCTTTGGTTTCCCTTGTTGCTGATACGGGCATCGTATCCTTCTATTTTTTGGTTGAGCAAATGTGTATATGTGCATATGTGTATATTATTGTAAATACTGTATCGAGCTGGTTTATAAAGCTCCATAGATAGTATGGTTATTTCTTGGTTGAAGCAAATGTGCATGATTATATGTGGTTGTTATTGTAAATACCATAATGAGTTGTGTTATAAAGCTACATACACGGTATGATTGTCATGATGGGTTTTGCTTTCGAGCAAGTTATTCAGTGTAAATATTGCAACGAGGTGTGTTATAAAGCTCCATAGGAAGTATTTTTTTTAGCAGTTTGTTGGTTTGTGGGTGTCATTGAACACTGGTGACGGTGTTCCCCGAAGGGGGAGGGTTCTGGAACAACCTTGGTAAAAATCCATGTAAAAATATATATAAGACCACAATGGCTGGGACACGTATTCCAAGCTGAATGGCGGGAAAAACATCCTAGCAGATGTCCATTTCGGCTAATATGGATAAGGAAATTGGCAAAGGCAAAGGAAAAGGCTTTAGAAAGAAGGCATGAGGCATTAATTGGCATTTTATTTGTGAAAATAATGGAAAATAGGAGAAAAGGAAGGTGAAAGGTCACAAATTGCATGTGAGGAGGAAAATGAAGCAAAATAATGGAAAATGAAGAAATTAGAGGCCTCGTTAATCAAAAGGCTTTTGAGGATTAGTGGGCAGGGGTTGGTCAGTTCAGTTTTGGAGTTCTCAATATTCTCTCTCTCTCTCATGCTCTTGAGCACTTAGAGTATTCTTGGAGCAATCTTGGAAAGTGTGGCATATTTGGAAATTTGGATCAAGAAAGAAAAGGAGGAGCAGGAAAGCGCAGAGGACATCGGGATCAACATCTACAACAGATTCTGAGTGCAAGTACCGAGTTTCATGTACGATTTCCTCACTATTTTTGGCATGCATGGTATTGCATGTGTCTTCTTGATTATGATATGTCATGGGCATGGAGGATGGTCGAGATTGATAGTAGATTTGCCTAGCCTTTCCATCTCTTGGATGGCCATGCTGATTGTGGGTTTATTTCCATTGATTGCTTTCTGGTTGGTTCTCATGGTTCCTTTAGCTATTGGGTTGTGTTATTAGTTCCTCGAGCCTTGGTTGGACAAACGATCTGGAGCCCGATGGACAGTTGTTGGGTTGAGTTACTAGTCTTGGAGCCTTGGTTGGACAAATTCTCTGGAGCCCTAGGTGGGTTGAGTTACTAGTCCTGGAGCCTTGGTTGGAAAAACACTCTGGAGCCCGGGAACAACTGGGTTGAGTTACTAGTCCTGGAGCCTTGGTTGGAAAAACACTCTGGAGCCCTGGAACATCTTGGATGGAGACTAATTCATGATGGTTAGTGATGTCCGACCGTGAGGTGGAATCACTGGTTTGGGGTTGAGATGGTTTGGTCTTTGGAGCCCTGGTTTGGAGTTGATTGATGTGTCTGATAAAGTCCCGCATTCATGCTTGGAATATGGCACGGGGGTGACTAGATGAAGTGAGATTTGGCCCAGCCATGTCTATAGTCAGGTGGAACGTGGAAGTCCCATTCCGGGTTGGTTTTTACATTCAGTAATGAAAGGTTCAATGCCTTGGTATTTGATGAGTATATGCATTGGTTTATATATGGATTCTATTTCTAATGTCTCCATCATATTTATGTTGGTATTATGCTGGTTATAAGCATGTATTGTGATAATGATGAGGTATGGCTCTATCCATGTTTTTACTTGTAAATGAATGCACAATGTATATATGGTCAAATTTATTGTATGATAGCTTATGATGTAGGGGATAAATGCTTCTTAGCCATTCTCAGATAAGAAAGATACCCCTTTTTGTTTAAATTTGTTGTTTATACCCGTAGATGTTATGTTTGTGACATGTTTGAAAAAAATCCTGTCATGGTTGGGTGGGGTTGGATGAGTTCTGGTTGATGTGATTGCTTCCATATGTTTTTTTTAATGTTATTTACCCTCTCCTAAATTTACAGGAAGTTCCGAGCAGTGACCTGGGCTCAGGGGTTGAAAATGTGGCACAGATCCTAGAGCTATGGATGGAAAATTCATTGTTTGTGCCTTAGCCGCTACCTTGATAAGTATATCTCGTGATTATAGGGTCTATAGTCGCTCCCTTGCCCTTACAAGCTTGCGGCTAAGCCTCAAAGGGGATAAAAATCATCCCCCCTCAGGGAACAGGGCCCTGGAAGTTTCGGTTACCTCCTAGGATGTCAATGGCGCAGTGTAAGGTGTGTTTTTGGTGTTTCTGTCTGTTCCACTTCCTTAAGGTCATCTAGGAGGTTGAATCTCATATTAGTAGCCTCTCGTCACATGTTTACCCCGGTTGGTCAAGGTTACTTGGGTAGATGTGGGAAGATGGAGTTACATTCCTATTGTGATCCATGAGCACTTGTACTAGTTATCATGTTCACAATATGGTTGTTTTTTCATGGTTTTTTTTTTGGTTTTTATGTTGGTAATAGGATGTATACTATCTATGGCTCTTGTCATGTTTTGATAATTTAATGAATTTTTGAATAATGCATGGACTAAAAGGTTTTTATTGTAGCTATCTTAAGAGAGCATTAGGAATTTTTAGTGATTCTCAGAGGAATATTATCAGTTTATGAACAAATATGCATTCATTACATGTAGCCTTCAGGTTTACCATATGTTTTTCGAAATGTCTATCATGGATTAGGAATGTCTAGGTCAAGTTATTGCCTGAGTTTTGATATATTAGCATTGTCAACACATGTGAATGCATTCTGGAAAGTTACAGGCAGTTCTAGGTAGTGTTATGGGGGGTAGCCTGAAAAGTGGCTCAGAATTCAGAATCGATGGCACTGAACTAGGAAATTTTGGTCATAAATGCATGGAGGAAAGCCTATGCATGTGGTTGGGACCTCATAACCACATTGAAGCTATGTTGTTCATGCGGTTGGGAAGTTTCTTTAGTGAAAAGATCTCAAACTCAGGGATTGGTCACCTCGGGTGGTTTGGAGACTCCTTAGTGGTTTGTAGTCCCTAAGGGATATCTGTAAGGTTATCGGTGTGTCACCCCCATTTCCATAACTGGAACTTGGAGGTCGTGTCATATCATAGTGACACTTGTCACATATTTACCTTGGAAAACTTGTAAAAGTGGCTAAATGTGGGGTGAGGGCGTAACAGGGTAATATCGTAGCTTCCAGGTTCAAAAACTTGGAATAAATGGGCTAGAAGTGATTTTTTTGCATGCATATCAGTTGTATATGTGTCCACTATGCATGCATTGTAGTAGTTATGGTTATCATGTATATAGTTAGTGTTATTATGTCGCATCATCATGCATGATGATAGACATGATGTTATGATGTTGAGATATTGATGTGTCTATGTCATTATGTGTGTGTTTGTGTGTGTTGTGCTAATCCAGATAGACTTGTGCAGATGAGATAGCCTCCCCTAAGATACATTGAAGTATGATTTTGATTATGTCTTCTATTTGGTTTATCTAACATGACATGTTTGCAGGAGATAGAAGGCCAAAGATGAAGAGCAGAATGGTGGAATGCAGTTCACGTGACTCCCTTTACAGGCCTGATGAGAATTTAATGGAATCGGACAGGTCAGTTGACCCAAAAGGAGAAGAATATTCTCTTTATTTAGCAGATACACTGAGAAGTTTGAAGGTAGAAATCAGAAGTTGCAAGGCAAACAATAACAGGTTGATTGAGGCACAGGAAAGGCTTTCTAGAGTTCTAGAAAAGCAAGTAGATGTTAGTGCAGTCATCCTTCAGAGTCTTTTATATTTGCAGAGATAGGGACAACTGAGGATCAATCATGGACAGGAGGAAAAGACAAATGGGGCATATGGCAGCAGGTCTCGATCAGGATACAGGTTGGACATGATGACATAATTAGAGGTGGAAGGTCTTTGGATACACCTGACAGGCGGGCTAACACTCATGGATTCTATTCTAGTTTTGGTTTCTGAGAGACATCATCACCATCACCGCCATCATTCTTATATGAGGAGTGAGAAACAGTATTTTCCAGAGGAGTTCAAGAAAGCCAAGCCTCCTACATTTTATGGGGAGATGAAGGGGTCATAAGATGCAGAAGAATGGTTGCTTGGGATGAATAATTTATTTAGATTGCATGAGTGTTCCAATAAAATGAAAGCCAAAATAACTACCTTCAGTCTTACAGGAAAAACAAATATTTGATGGCAAGAAGTGAAGTACGCCATAGACATTTGAGAAGAGGAGTTGATTTGGGATGAGTTTGAGAGACTCTTCAAGAATAAATAATTGTCTGAAAGGTAAAATGATGACAAGGCTAAGGAATTATATGAGATGACTATGGGTTCTCTGACAGATGATGAGTACATTAGTAGATTCTTGGAGATGTCGAGGTATGTGCCTTACCTCAAGGAGGAGAAAGCAAAGGTTCAGTTCATTAGTGGATTAACTAATAAGGCGCTCAGAATTATGCTAAAAGATATAAGTTCTTAGAAAGACTCGAAACCTGAATAACCGCATCACGTTCGTCATTCTAAATATGGTGCAACTCGTTTCGTGCGAAATGGACTCTGTATGGCTTCGAAAATGAGTTTTGTTCGTTTTACTAAACATGCAAAATTTGGCAAAAAAATGCAGACATGGAGCCCAGTCAGCAACACGTACTGCTGACATGGCATGCCGACTGGGTAGGTCAAAGTTTGGTCAATTTCTCCTCCGGCTAATGGGAGACTTCAAAGTGGCAGTTGTGGATTGGTTCGAAATTTTGGTGTGTTGGTAGTTTATTAATGATTGAAGTTTGGGCCAATGAGGAGGAGGCACGTGGCTCAGCCTGGGGCCGCCACGTGTTCCCCTCATGGCATAGAAAAAATTATGGTTATGGGTCGTGTTAGCACTAGTTTTGATTCCTTTGAAAGTTTCCCTCTCCGTCATTTTATTTGGCCTCTAGCCCCTTATGATTCAATTTTTCTCGTTACATCCTCGCCATTCTCTTCGATCCTTTCCTCATTTTCATTTTTTCCAAAATGCTAAAGTCCAACGTTTCTTTCAAAACCCCTTTTTAACTATTAAAATTAAATTTTTATAGTTAAAAAGCAGCTCTGCACACCCAATAATAGCCATATCATATTATACCCTTTTTACCTTACCTTCTATCGCATATTCAAACCTTATACATGTAGCCATTGCCGAATCCTACAAACTTTCTGATATGCGATATTCCTGGGACCCATTATTTCTTTGTGATCCGTTTCATAACATTCGAAATGTTTTAGAAAAATCCTTCATATTATGATTCAAACGAATTTTACCATATTCCTTGACTTAACGAACTTTTCACTTATTCGCTTTTAAAAGCCGTTTAATGGGCCCCACCTACCTTTTCGCATCGCATTTTCGCAAAGTTCACTTACCGCATTCACTTCTGCTTCCTCATTTCCTCGATTGCGATATTGAGTGGGACCCTTTCCTACCACGTCATCGTCGCTAATCTCATATCACAACAATTCTCACCACATTCATTTTCTACTCCACAAATCTTCCGATGCGATACTAAAGGGACCCACCTTTCCCTGCCACGTCACCCTTTCCCCATCGCACATCGCAAGCTCTGGAGGATAGGCACTCGGGATCATGTTATAAACGCCGAAGTGCAATGTGCGATATTGGTGGGACCCAATCACATATCGTAATTCGTAAGCTGAGGAGGATAGGCGCTCAGGAATCCATTATAAACACCGAAATGTGATTGCGATTTTCACCAGTCGTTACACCTTGTGATCTTCCCTGCCCTTTGATCCACGGTTCTTATGCCTTTTTGGCCCCCCTTCTCCATTCTTCTTTTAACACTGCGGGGGGGGGGTCCGAAAAGTTATTTTCTCCATCGCTCCTCCTTGCCATGTCATCATCCCCATCGCAAATCATGTTCCCTCCTGATTGTGTCTTATGCTTAAACGTTTTCAACCCCGATCTGAGATTGCGATATATGTATAAATGGTTTTCTCCTCCCACTCATCATTTATTTAACAATCTCTCTCGCTAATAAAATGAAACCCCGCTATCTCTTTCAATCCGCCTCCATAACCTGTTTAACCTCCATATTTCCCGCTCCTCTTTTATTTCTCCCGCTGGTCCACAATTCAATGTGTCTCCTTCTCATATCTTTCACATGCCTGGTCCTTTTGTTTGAAACCTATCTATACAGGTTTTTCCACTCCAACACTCTTTCCACGTTTATTTTGAAACCCTATCACGACAAATAAGAAACCAAAGGAAAGGAACAACAACAAAGTTTCTCTGAAACATATTTTACCATTACTCTTAGCACCAACACGTTTCCACAAGGCACCAGGCATCATTCAAGAATTAGTCACAGGTTTACAGAAAATCTGGCAACAAAGGCTTTAAATATTCGACACCTATCAACAAATAACAATATCTTCTTAAAGCTAAAAGACAGTTTGTCAATATGATTGATTCCATCGGAGTTCTGTTAGGATTGTAAATGGATCAAAATAGTAGACAATCTACTTTTTCTCCTTCTTATCTGTTTTATGTTAAGTTGTTATGAAAGGAATGCGAAGGTCTAAGCCTTGTTGGAAGATCTATTGTAAAACTATAAATAGACATAAGACAGAGGAAGGAAAAAGTGGGATGGTTGGTGGCACAGGGTCGAGTACCCTATTGTTGATTCTCATAACATTCGTGAACAGTGTATTGTCGAACACATAATATATTCTAGTTACACTCTTGAGGATTCACAAATAATTTGGTGCATGTATTGTTTTCCCTTCTATTTTTACATACTTTATCTTTCTTTACAGGTTTATCATAAAAGTTCTATCTTATGTTTTTATAAGTCTTGTGAACCTCCAAGTCATATGTTTCTATTTTTGTAAGTCTTGTTCCAAGCTTTCTTGATTTAGTATGAATTGAAGATTGTTCATAAGCATTCCTTGAGGTGGAATTAAACCCTATTTCAGGTTTTTATAAGTCTTTTGACCTAGCATGCATGTTAATCTATTTTTGTCAGTCTTGATTCACCAAGCATTCCTGATTCATGAGGTCATGTTAGTCAGAAGCATTCCTTTTAATGGGATTCTTTAAATGTAAAGTGAGACTCTTGTAATTCCTTTAAAATCATTCTTTCACTATACATTTCAGATCTGGAATTTGTGTTAGTTTTTCCTCCCAGCAGTTGTCGTGCAAGTAAATCCCCTCTACTGATAGAGGCGATCCCTCTAGCCCTAGAGTGGGTCGAGCAACAAGGGAAACAACCTGGACTTTAAGATTCCTAGCCAATGAATGAAAACGAGTTAGGATATATGGCCTACCTTGGTCCAACGCTTTTGTTGTCGTTTGTAGCAGCGATCCGCTGATCTTTGTCTTCACACGTCGTGGTCTTTCAGTGAAAATATCTGTGTACCTGCACAAGGATCAAGTGAATGATGACAACATTCAAAAACATATTTTCATTCATAACTATTTGATTGGTCAAGGATAATCAAAACACTTTTCATATTATCAAACACAAAATTGGAACCAAAAAACCAGTCTTGCATTAAAAGTAGAGAGAAGAAGTTTACAACCAAAAAGCCTTAACGTTGCAGCCTCCTTCAACTGGTCCTGTCAAACGCATCTCAAGAATTCGTCGGGGATCGGACTTGGCGAGGCAATGGGCCTAAAATCTCTCTCGAAAATGGATTCCTCTCTACTCTATTCTCACACCAACTAAAGTAAGGACTGTTCATCTAGCTGAAACTATGTGAGAAGGATGTATTTATAGGAGAGGAGGAGGTGGTTTGGGATCCCTCATAAGGTGGAAGGGAGACCTTATCCTTTGGGAAGTGCTCAAATGTAGGAAACAAGAAGCCAAAGAAAGGTCTTCAACGTTATTCAGTCTAACAAACCATGATGACTCCGCTCATGAAGTGGTTAGGCATGGAAACTTCGTTTCTATTTTAAAAAAATTTCCAAAAACAGCTCGGCGCGGGAAGTCCACTTAGACAGAGTGCCAATGGGCGCAAGGCCCAGTGCTAATTTCTTTATGGGCACGAGGCCATAACTGACTACCAACACCGACCCAAAATGATGTGTTTTTTAGACTCTGCTCCAGGAATAGTCAATAGATAAAATGTTCTCACATTCCAAGGGATGCAATGATACTTTTTGCAAGGTATGACAATACACAGAAGTCACTGAAATGGTCCTCCAATATTCGAGATGGGGATTGCAGGGACGGTGACAAAATACTGTGTAACAGATGCCTCGTAAAGCATGAGGTCCGAGAGAGAGGGAGGAGTTAAATGGATTACGAGAATGTGTTCGAACCAAACACCGTCGTCGGAAGACCTGTAAGTACAAGTACAACTGATATCTCTGATACATGAACATGTGGCATGGGCGCATCCATCCATAATAGAGTACATATATAAAAATAAGATCTGAGGTATGGACGCATCCATCCAGCAAGAAGGATCAAGAAATAAACTCAGGTATGGTCGCATCCATCTAATCAAAAGAGTCATGCATATAGTCATGATAAACCATATTGTCTCGCAACTTGGATTTTATTAGACAAAACCCAGCGTCTTGCGCTCCATCTCAACCCGAACAAGTACAGATTCAAGCATGCGAATGAGTGAACTGACGTCGAGCATGCAATAAAGTCACTTGATTACCAGCCAATGATGAAAGTTGTTAACAGGCACGAGAGAAACCACCAATAACAACAATGGCTCTCAAGGTAAAACTAGTACAATCCATGGAATGTGAACAGTTAGTTGGCGTCGAACACCCGTGGAATCACTCGATCGAAGGCCAATGATGAGGACCTGTCGTCGAATGAGAAGAAATTGCCATTGAGGCATGCAAGCTCCAAGGTACCGGAAGGGAGTCTCTTAGATCAGCTTCGTGGATAATGAGCTGAAGTCGATAGGAAGTGACCTGGTTGAAGGAGGGCCATAATATTTCGTACATCAATGACACAAGAAAGAGGAGCAAGATGATAGTGAATCAAGACCAAACAGAGGATCAGAGGTTGAACACTGCACAAGGAAACTTCTCTTAAACATATAGGCGACACGACTCCGGAATTTGGCAGTATTTTACGTCAAGGTATCTGAGGTCATGATGATGTGGCAAAGAGTAGATGAGAGGTCAAAATAGATTACCCAAACCCATGGAGGCAAAATATGACGAAATGGAATGTCCCCAACCCGACACGAATGCAGATGAGTGTCATGTTCAAGAGCGACATACTGCCGACAAGACTGAGAACTTGTTCCATTTTCCCCCATCATTGCTGGCGAGTACCCCAATTATTGTTGAAAACAAGCTTGAAGGGGATAGCATGTGCTTGTCATATAAGTTTGTCCTTCGGAGAAATCCATCCTAGTACATTTTACGAGCCCTAGGAAAGAGGAACTCGGTTACGTCATGGTGACAATTTCCGATGTCATTTAGGTTTTAACGAGTCTGACAAAGGAAGAACTTGACATCTTTTCATGTTTAGAGAGTTTGAAAAGAAGCGAAAAATAAAACTCCAGTAGGTCCATTTTCGTAGTTAGTCTCACAAATCCAAAAAGGTAGAAAATTATGTTTGAGAGAACCTCTTAGTCGCAATAGGCTGAGGTATTCATTTTTCGTAAATAATCTATCCCAGCCCGAAAAATGGGTAGACATATACTGGGTAGATATCGTTTCGCAGCCTTTAATGAGTTCAAAACGACAAGAGTCTCGGCAATATTTTCAATTTTCGAGAGTCAGCAAAGAGATGAAAGATGACTCCAAAGGTAACTTTTTCGTGTTTTTACCGAGTCCGAAAAAGTATAAAATACAACTCGTTACTTCATCATCGTCACATTGAGGACCTTTTTCTACACAAGAAAAGCACGTAAAACCCATTTTTTGAGATAAAATAGCGAAATGATCGAAAAATATGCTCAAAACCTAATTAGGGTTCTAAAAAGTTTATAAAATGCCAAAAATAGTAAAAATAAATTACTTTTCACTTTTACCTCCTGTGAGCACTTTTTACCCTTTTTTCACTGTGATTTTGCAGATCTGACAGCGGACAATCAAGAAGTCCAATCACGAATTCATCTTTTCCAGGTAAAATCTCATATCCTTGCCCGCATTTTGATATAAATTTCATTGCCTGCAATCAATTGGGATTTTTGTCCAAATTAGGGTGTGGCGGTCGGCGCGGGTATCTGGCACGGACTCACGCCAACCTACCTTGAATCCAAAGGGGGGCGCGCCAACCGCGGCCACAAATTTTAGCTTAGAATTCAACTAATTAGCCCATTTCAAACACTTCAATAACAAATAATTTGACTAATGACAACCACATTGATGTTTTTGTAGGTGTGAAAAGAAAAATAATGATTGAATGGAAGGAAAGAGAACATGGTGAAGAGGATGAGCAAGACTTGGGAAATGCAAGATGCATGGATGTTGTTAGGGACTGCGGGCTCAAAAAATTCTTCATGACACCATGTCTCCGAGCACAACTGGAGCTATTACAGTACCTGATCAGTGTGTGGGACATTGATCAAGAAAGATTCATAATTCATGATCAGGAGCTAGAGATTGAGTTCTTAGATGTTTACTTCATAACTAGATTGTCACGGAGGGGGGCAGTATGAATCTTGATAGGTACCCGTGTTATAGGTCAATTTGGGCACCATTCGCAATGACCTGGTTAATTGGACATAATCCCCAGAACCAATGAATAGGGTTTATCATCCCCTATCATTTCAGTTGCTACATGCCCTAAGACAAAGAGCAAGAACAAATCATCCATGACTTCCATTGCAAGGTTTCCAAGATTTGAAGTACATTTTATATCACCTATGATCTCACCAACGCAGTCTCTCAAGGGACTAACTGCTTTGCATATGCAGTCACCTCCGTTCAAGGGTGCTCTGCAAAGCACTTCCCGACACTCAAGGGTGCGTTGGTTAATTGGGAGTGAAATTCTCATTGTTTCGGAATCTCCACATGGCCAGTGCCTTCTAGAAGAGTGCATATGTGTCAAACTTCGAATCCATGTGTCCATTCAACACCTTTGAGCTTGGGAACATGTCTTGCCTATTATTAGAAAGTCATTTATTGTGAAACTACCATCAACTCATCTATAAATTGAGCAGATATCCTAGTGCTTGGGAAGGAAGAAATTTAGTAGAGAAATGTTGTTGGAATCTCAATTGAGGGTTTGTTTTGAGTGATATGCTGCTGGAGAGATGTTCATTGTGATGAGGCTAGGATGATGCTAGAGTTGGTGACTTCAAATCAATCTCTAGTTGTAACCTTCCCTTCTATCCATTAATAAAGATTGATGCTTACTTTCCCACATATGTATATGTATAAGCTTCCTTCTTTCATATTATGAATTCTTATATGAGGTATATGTTTCATGTTTCATTGATTTAACTGATTAAAGTGAATATCCATCTGTATATTGCAATCTATTTGCTGTTTAGTGTTCATACTTGCAGGAAATATTTTGGCGATCAAGCTTGGATTGGAAGCTACAACAAGAGCGACAGAAGGAGAATAGGAAGCGCTTGGACTCCAAGTAAGTTTCTTAATCTATTATGTGTGTCTATTTATTGTTAGGAAAACTATCTGCAAAGTCTTTGATCTATTGTTCTAAATGCATAGCACCACATTTAGGGAATTTGTTTTATTCGTAATCCATAATTACGCATAACAAATTGGCGACTCCACTGGGGACTTTACCTTCATACTTGGTGTATTTTTCCTCTGCTTATCTACCCAGTATCACCTACTCTCAATTATTAGGCTTTTGAAACTAAGAATTGTATTAGAAGTGTGTCAGTAGCTTGAGTTTTTCGTTCTCTTCTGCACCCAACGCATTGTTGGTCAAGCAGTGCTTTGCATAGCATTGTCTCCCACTCAGGGATGCTTTGCAACGCATTGTCTCCCCTTAGAGATCGTGTTGCCCCCTAAGCCAACCAAACTCCCTTTGAATTTGTCATTGCCATCACTTTCAGCCTTTTGTTTGCTGTGTTTTCAACTGTCTGATGCCTCATAGAGACCAGTGAATCTACCTAAATCTTCCTCCTTTGAAAAGTAAGTTTGTTCAATGTCTCTTTAAGTTTTTTTCTTTATCATTGACAAATCAAATTCAAAGTATTTTTATTTTCTTCATTAGATCCATTTGTTTTCGTAAAGGAAATTGTCGTTAACTTGTTCGTTTCTTGTGTAGTTCTATTCTTCATTTTTCCTAAAAGAGAAATTGTTGTTAAATTCATCGTTTCTCAAAGAAGAAAACATTTGCTTTTTGTTGATTTGATGCATATAGTTTCCTTTTTTCAGTCACATTAAGGGGACTGAAAATAAAAACCTGCATTTGCATGTAGTGGATTGTGTGTTTTGCATAGGAAAAAATTAGGAAAGCTGCATATTATTTTGTGCTCTTTAATGTTGTTTTCTCTCAAAACTAATTGCTCTTTCCCTTTAGTAGATAAGATTTTCATTGAAAAAGCTAAAAGTGAAAAGTTTGCTTATCATTTTATTTTGAATTTTAGGAATTTCCATTAGATCATTGCGGTGAACCTTGAAAGGCAAATTGATAAACAAGATCAACTTAAAATTTACATCAATTTACCTAACAAAGCGTTGGAACCATAACGATAACATTTAGAATGTCTAGGCTAGAGACATGTTCCGGTGTCGTAAAACATAACAACTGTCATTAATTGTCTACGATAAATTCCGAGTGTGATACCTCACTCCATGTATGTAATTATATCGTAGCTCGTCCATGTACCTTTGGGTATATCGGGCGGTGTTGTAGTACGGAAAGTATAAAGGGGTGCTCTCACTGTGCGGTTTCGCATCAGACAACGCTAATACGGACTTGGGCCTCCACGTACCTTCGGGTATATTTGGGAGGACAAATTTAGGTTGCTATCCATCAATAGTGAACCGAGTCGACCACCTTGTAAATTTTGATACACCGAACACAACATTCGGGGAGATTGATTTCCTGTACTTCTTGGTTCGCCAAGAGGTATTCTGCAGTTCACAGTTTCTTGGTAAACCTTTTTCCTAGCATTACCCTTTTATTTTATTTATTTATTTTTGGTCATAAAATAAATCAGTCATCGTGGAAGAATAAAATCCTTTTCCCCATCGTTCGCGTAGACTTGCATTGAAACCACCTTTACCACCAGAAGTTACTTCTAGTTGGAAAAGGTGACATCACTCTACCGAAACTAGTACCATCAGTACCTCTGGTGAAGCATCATCTTCCTATATACCAGAGTCGACACAAGTTTTTTCTACACATCTTGGTTCATCTACTATTGTCGAGACGGAGTCCTCACAGCTATTTGTGGTCACGATCCATCCAATCAGTGAGACCATACCTCCTGAACCCGATGTTGTTCAACTGGAAGTTGATCCAGATCCTGTCTCTTTTTTGCCAGAATATCTGCATCCCGAAGTCGAACAACCGGAAGTTGTTCCTATATAGGTCATCCCACATTCTATTGTAGCCATTGAGTCTCCCATATCGCGCAGTCAACCTCCTGAAATATACTTTGGGCCTGATGACAAAATCCTTCGACCTGGTTTAATTTCTTTTGAAGAAATCCCACAAGATGAGACACATTTAACTCCAACCCATTTTGGGGAGGATCTTTACTTGTACGAGTCACCATCCTCTGCTTTTGTTGATCCTGTTCCTATTCAAGTTCCCGTCGATTCAAAAGGGTATACATTTGGTCATGTAACCATGCCTGAACCAACATCTTCAGTTGGACCATCTGTTCCAATTGCGTCAGCACCTGCTATCGCTACACTATCTATGTTCACAACTTCACCAAAGTCATATTTTCATGGTGGCCCTTTGGTCCCATTAGGTTATAAATATTTATCTGGAATTTTCTCTGGTGCATCTTCAAACCCATGGACTTCACCAATGTCATCGTCTGGTATTCTAACTGGTAAATGTATAGTGAGTACTGAATGGCTTGATCCTTTATATACAACATCAGGGAAATATCAAGCTGGTCCTTCTGGGTCTATTCCATCCAGTACCATATCAGCTGGACTCCCTGCATTTGGAGAACAATATTTTTCGTCTTATTTTCCTCATGTTGGGGGGCAACCTTTGGTCACCCAATTTGACAGCACTCCATCGTTTTTTGGTCAACCTAATGTCGAAATGAATGTTTTTCAATGGCAACCCACTCTGCCTATCCAACCACAAATGGTTGTACAATCGTATCAATCGGTTCAACCTGTTGCACCCACACCAATTCCACTTGTTAATACACATTTACCCCTGTTACAGAATCAAACTGTTGTACAACAACCATTTCAAGGGGGTCCTTCAACTCAATACCCTCAAGTATTGGGCCCTTAAACTCCAACTCCTCCGGCTAATTTACAACAACAACCTGTACCCGGAATCATTTATTCACAAGCTGGATTACCATATTATGGGATGTCAAAGCCACAACCAGGTTATACCTATCCTCAATCGAATCCAAGTTATCCTAATTTGGGTTATAGCATTGGTGGACAGAACCCTTGGTAGCCTCAGGCGCAAATTCCTTAACCTTCATTTCAACAAGTATCGTACCCAGGTTTTGGTCAACAGAATCCTCAAGCATTTGCTTATCAAAACAACCCCTATCTGGGTTACGAGCAGCAGATTCCTTATGTTGACGCTCAAAGGCCTGTTGCCTAAGCAATTCCATCATACCCTGGCTATGTTCAACCCGACCTTAATCGACAGTTTCCCTTTGTTGCAACTTCAGAGTTACTAGATTTAAATCGGCTCACCAATGATCCAATCAACTATGCTCCTTAGTGGTCGGTGATACCCCATAAATTGCCCTAAGATATTCCTAAGTTCAATGGAAACCCTGGGGAAGACCCATCGACTCATGTTATGACTTATCATTTGTGGTGTTCATCAAACTCCCTGAATGACGACTCTGTTCGACTACGTCTTTTCCAGCGTACGCTCACTTGTCCGGCTGCAAAATGGTACATTGAGTTACCTAGAGCTTCTTTTGATAATTTCAATTCCCTAGCTATTGTCTTTTTGACTCACTTCCAGTTACCCATACGATATGAAACTGGAATGGAACTCTTGACTAATTTTAAACAAACTAATGCTACTCACATTTCTGATCATATTCATGAGTGGCGTCGTTGTCATAGAATGGTTAAGACATTTGTTCCTGATCAACTCCTTGCTGAGTGGTTCATTAAGTCCATGTTATCATCTATAACTGAGGATGTGGCTAAGAGTGGCGTCGTCACTGAAGAGTAGGTTATTGCTCGTGCCCAATATTTAGACTTGATTTATACTCAGTTTGGCACGCTCTATGAAAAAATTCCTAACGCGTCGCGATCTAATTTTACTGTTCCTCCTAAATTAAAGGACTCTCGTGCCAGAGACGATTTGATTAGTACTGCAAGCACACATCATACTACTGCATCTGATCTTGCACCTTCTTCTGAAATTAATGTCATGTCATTTGACAAAGGCAAAAGTGACAAGCAACCCGGAAGTAAGAAAAAAGGGAAATCTAAGAAAAAACAAATTTCTAACCCACAGGAAAGATCATCTGATCAATCGTCTGGAAATAGGAAACCTCGTTATCCATGCATAATTTGTAATGAGGAACACTTTGTTCGGGATTGTCCTCACCACACTGAAGTCTCAAAAATGGTTAAGTATTCACATTCGTTAGCTGTGTTGACAGATCCGTTTCCAAATCCGGACACAAATTTGGTTGCTATGGATCCAAATTCTAGTTCTCAAGTGCTTATGATATCTGTCACAAAACCTTCAACATATATTTTGGTGTCAACGCATAATAAATATTACGGTAGTCAGGCCACTGATCAACCTACTACCTCGACCACGAATCCGTCTACGGAATCAGTGCCGCCTACTGCTATTCCTGAATTGACAATCAAGCCACCGAAGGGAGTCATTTGTAAATCGACATATAATCCTCGAGCAAGAGCTGCTCAAAATTATAATATAGTCGAAGATTTGGCTCAATCCCCTTCAGCTATGTCAGCTCTTGAGGTTTTACAAAATTTTCCCTCCCAGAAATAGGCTTTATTGTCGGCTATTGGTGGAATTGATCCGACTGATTCTAATCTCGTAGTCTTTAATCATATGGGCTATGTACCACAATTACCAACAGAATTGGCCTTCTCCATACAAGTAAATGTTCTCAATCACCTTGTTCATCGTACTATTATTGATGAGGGAGCATCTACGTGCATTATGTCTCTAAACTGTTGGAAGTCACTTGGCTCACCGTGCCTATCTCAATCATCAACGACGTTGAAGGCTTTTGACGGATGTACATATAAGCCTTGCGGTATTATCAACAACCTGCATGTAGAACTAGGGGGAAAAACAGTGAATGTTGATGTCGAGGTTGTTGACGGACCCCTTGACTACAATATTCTACTTGGAAGGCCATGGGTATATACTATGACTGCAATTGTTTCTACATATTTTAGAATGATCGCCTTTCCATATAAAGGTGCCATCATAGTCATCAATCAACTATCCTTCTTTGCCTCCGCTTCGCAGGTAACTGGAAGTGTTCCGTTTGTTCACGCTCCCCAAATTTCACTTCAAAACATTGGTGTAGGACTCTTAAAGGATTCCACTCTCATGGGAACCTTTGCATTACCGTCGCCTGCGACGTCGACATAAATTGCAAGTGTAGAGACCTGCTACATGATCTCTTCCACTCCATCTGGCTTAAGGAAGAGTACAGGTTATTCTAAAATTGTTATGTTGGATGAGTTTCTGCCACCCATCCCTATTGAGTTGGCACAACAATCAATCTATCTGGCTTGAGCGGCGAATCCGAAATCAGTGTCGCCGGTTGTTTGGGTTGATCGTTCTTTATATTTTGGTACTCCATCTGATCCTTTTTCCTCAACTTTCTTGAGAGATGAGAATGTTTTGAAAACCATGATGTTAGAAGGAGAACCATGGGAAGATTATCATCATCATTTCCATCTTCCTGATTATGAAGAAGATAATCTTAGTGAACTATATCACCCATCGATCAAACATTTATTTTCGAATTCTTTACCTATTAATGCAATTGATTCTGAGCGAAATTGTCAAATATTGAAGAAACCATTTCTATATATATTTCGACCAAACCTGGCATTGTAGAAAATATTGGCGTATCTTTGTAATGTTCCAAAATTTTCATGAAGGTAATTGGAACATTAAATTTTGTTTATTTCATTTAGGAGGTGAATAAAATGGGTAAAAGGCCCATGAGTAGGAATAAGATCCTTCATAATGTGAAAAGGATCCATGGAGTAGCTTGATTTTTCACCTTCTAGTGTGAAAAGGGGCAATTGCATGAGGACAAGGTCAAGTTTGACCAAGTCAACAGTGCTTCCTAAGAGGTGTAGCTTGCTTGGGAAGACAATGCAGTTTTGGAGGGAGAAATATTCTTTGTGGAAGAAACCCTAATGTGTGGGGTCCATGGCAAAGAGTCATTCACTTGTATAAAAGGAGGAAGAGGCAACCATAGTGAGATATCTTTGAGCATATTGATTTTAGTTTGAAGACTAATTTGCATACTCCGATTGTTCAGCTAAGTTGTAGTGCTGCTTAGCACGAGGGATTCCTGTTTAGGATTTCCTCTCCTTCTTGAGAGGCCTCTTGAAGGATTGCACTTCATTTTATCCACATCTTGGCTCAAGGCCAAAGCCATTATTCAGTCACTGCGTTATTTTTGCTGAATCCAAAGCCATTATAATGTAGTGTTGCTGGGTGTTGCAGTGGAGGGATTCCATAACACCATTCCTTGTCTCATCTTTCGGAGGAGGGAGCTTCTATTCCTCCGGAATATTAGTAAGGAAGGTTTCCAGAGCTGTATTGCACATTTGGCATCAAGGCCAAGCATCTCCCAACATATACAGCGCAGTCCATTCTCCATACTGCATTATTTCAGTGCACACTTGCAGTGAGGGGTTGCACCATCATTTTGGAGGAGGAGATCTTCAGTGCCAGGATCAACCTTGCACTTGATAGATATGTCGGAGGAGGTTTATTTTAGATTGCACATCTTATTCAGCCATCTCCATGTTATTACAGTTTTGAGTTGCAGCTGCTTCCCAACAACTCCGACATTTCTGCATAATTGCCATTTGTACATGTATTCTAGCCAATCCTCCTGGAGACTGTTGTATTAGTGTTTTCAGGGGTTGAGAGCTTGCTCCCCCTCATTTATTTGAGACGATATTGATATATCATTCTATTATCATGTATTTTGTTGCAGTGTCTTCTATAAATTGTGTTATTTTAGCCAGGGATTTCCATAGATAGCAGTGCTCTTGCATTTTCTTGTATATGCTCTATTGAGGCTTCCATTGCCTAGCTGGAGTGATTGATTCCTCCAAAAATTGTATATATTTGGTGCTATATCAGATATTTGTTGGCTATACATATCTTCATGTGTTCACAACTATAGAATAACATTGTCATTCCATTCTATGTGCTTACATTTGTTGCAGTCCCTCATCGGGCACTTTTTGAGGACATCTAGTAGTGGGAGATCTGTTTAACCACTCTAGAAGGATTTGTTTGGAGCCATCTCTTGGATTTAGGACTTAGATACATTGATCTAAGGGGTCCAGGTCTTGGTTTCAATTCCTGTAGCAGCCATTACTGGAAAATGCATTTTTCAGTCATGCCTTGCTAGCTGTTCTAGATTTGGGACATTACAGTGGTATCAAAGTTGCTTTCTTGGCTCAGCCTGTGAGTCTAAGCCCAAGAAGATCAGAAGATTGAAGAGGATGGGATTTATCTCATCATATTTCAGATCCATGAAGAACCTCCCTGTTGTCGCACAGATTTTCTGGGCATCGCGACAACGGCTCAGATCGGGGGTTGTCACCTTTATCCCCAATCTCTCTATTTAAGTTGTCTCCTTGCAAGCTAAGGGAGGTAGACCCTATTAGAAATGAAGAGGAAGAATGTAGGAGACACAGCTAAAACACCAAACACTTGATAAAAATAACGAGATTTCACAGATCTAAATTAGATTTCACGTTTAAAACCAGTGCCTTATGGAGTTAAACAAGATCCCGTTATGCAAATAGAGATAAGTATTGGATGTATAACTGCTGCTAAATGATCACAATGATATTCAATAGAAAGCGCCACAATCATTCATTAAGATACTGAAGCCAGTCAACAAAGCTATCATGAAACGATGCCAAATACTTGAAATATTTCCAAAATTGTGATGCTTCAATTATAACCCAGTTCGAAAATCAAAATGTTCCACAGTCAAACTTTAGATAAAAATAAAATTAACGCATTTGACTATAGAAAATTTGAAATTTTTTATATATTTTTTGTATTTTCTAAATTTTTTTAGGATTTTTTTTTTGAATTTTTGAATTTTTTATTATTTTTGGAATTTAAAATAAAAAATAAATCTAAGTCTAAGTTAAAAACTTAAATCTAAAAAAAATTGAATCTAAAACTAAAAAGAAATCTTAAAAAATTAAAATTAACACCAAAACACAAATTAAAACTAAGAATTTAAAAAAGTTGGATCTAGATAAAATCTAAACTAAACTAAAATCTAAGTTAAACTCTAAAATCAAAATCCTAAAGTTAGATCTAAAATTAAAATCAAAGTCTAACAATATTAAAACTAAGTTGAGCTAAAACAATTAAAAATAAATCGAATTTTAAAACTAAAATTGAATTAAGTTAAAAATAAAGCAAAAATCGAATTCTATTAATAAATTGAAAACTAAATCTAAAATTAAACTAAGTCAAAACTAAAGTCGGATTTGAACTGAACTAAACTAAAACTAAACAAATCGAAATTAAAACCTGATTAAAACTATGATCCAACACAAAATCTAAACTAATTATTATTATTGGAGCCGCCACTTGAACTTCTTAGCAGGAACTCTTGTAAGAAATGAAAGAATTGGAGTCGCCACTTGAACATGAAACTAATTCTAAAACAAAAGAAATAATCGCGAGATAGCAGATGGATATCAGGGGGGGATTCTTATCTGGGAGTAAATAGATGAATAAGTGGAGTCGCCACCCAAACAAGAAGCCAACCGAAATGTACAGGTGCTAAAGATACGATGATGAAATGATTAGTGATATGAAGAAAGATAAGACGATGAAAATATGAAGGGATGAAAAGACGCCAAAAAATGTGATCCCTTGAGACAGGCTAATGAATGGCGAGGAAAGATTTAAAAGATTAGAAAATGTTGTTAAGACCAAGGACAGAAAAACTCTATCCCCGGCAACGGCGCCAAAAAATGTTGTCGCACAAATTGTCTAGGCACAACGACAACGGCTCAGATCGAGGGCTGTCACCTTTATCCCCAATCTCTCTATTTAAGTTGTCTCCTTGCAAGCTAAGGGAGGTAGACCCTATTAGAAATGAAGAGGAAGAATGTAGGAGACACAGCTAAAACACCAAACACTTGATAAAAATAACGAGATTTCACAGATCTAAATTAGATTTCACGTTTAAGACCAGTGCCTTATGGAGTCAAACAAGATCCCGTTATGCAAATAGAGATAAGTATTGGATGTATAACTGCTGCTAAATGATCACAATGATATTCAATAGAAAGCGCCACAATCATTCATTAAGATACTATAGCCAATCAACAAAGCTATCATGGAACAATGCCAAATGCTTGAAATATTTCCGAAATTGTGATGCTTCAATTATAACCCAGTTCGAAAATCAAAATGTTCAACAGTCAAACTTTAGATAAAAATAAAATTAGCGCATTTGACTATAGAAATTTTGAAATTTTTTATATATTTTTTGTATTTTCTAAATTTTTTTAGGATTTTTTTTTGGAATTTTTTATTTTTTTATTATTTTTGGAATTTAAAATAAAAAAAATCTAAGTCTAAGTTAAAAACTTAAATCTAAAAAAAATTAAATCTAAAACTAAATAAAACTAACACCAAAACACAAATTAAAACTAAGAATTTAAAAAAGTTGGATCTAGATAAAATCTAAACTAAACTAAAATCTAAGTTAAACTCTAAAATCAAAATCCTACAGTTAGATCTAAAATTAAAATCAAAGTCTAACAATATTAAAACTAAGTTGAGCTAAAACAATTAAAAATAAATCGAATTTTAAAACTAAAATTGAATTAAGTTAAAACTAAAGCAAAAATCGAATTCTATTAATAAATTGAAAACTAAATCTAAAATTAAACTAAGTCAAAACTAAAGTCGGATTTGAACTGAACTAAACTAAAACTAAACAAATCGAAATTAAAACCTGATTAAAACTATGATCCAACACAAAATCTAAACTAATTATTATTATTATTATTATTTTTAACACTAAGATTTGAAACGCATCCGCATAAAAAGATTTGCTTTGTTTATTATAATGTTGGTTATATTTGTTTGGTGTTTACAGGAGCAGACGGACGAGGGCATGAAGGCACGAACGAAGCAAAGGAAAATCGGTTGTCGGGAAGATGGAGCAAGACGGATGGAGCTCGGACAAGGGCGTGAAGAGCTGGACAGGTTGATGGCGTAGAGGATTAGTCTGATGGACGACAGAGCAGGAAATTAACACAGAGATAGAGATCAGAAGGAAAAGAAATACAATGAACAGTAGCTAGTGTGAGAAAGTTGACAGATTGAGGGATATAGATGCAGATGGAGGTCAAAGCTTTGAAGACAGAGAAGCTGGGCAATTAAAGGATGCCAAAAACAGATCAAAACCCAGTAAAACCCAGTACTTTTATGCTCCTTAAATTTATTATGCTTCTTAAATCAAATATCGCCCAGATTCGTCCACAGTAGGGATTTGAGGCCAGATTTGGCCTTTGGAGGCTAGATCTGCCTTAGATCTTAAAAACAATTTATGATTTGAACTCTGAACCTGCAAGAAACCAGCCAGATCTGAAGACACACACGCCAATTTAATGATTAAACCCTGACAATCTTTAAAATTACAAATTTTACAAACTAATCTACAAATCTGAGGCCCTCATGGCCAGATCTGAATCCATTTTTGCACAATTTTCAGAGATTTAAAATTTTAGTGAGAGGCACAAGCCTTAGAAAACCCTGCAAAACCACCAATTTCGTAAGATAAACTTGGAATTTAAAAAATAATGAGATTTTCAAATTTATGTTTATTGAGAGTCGGCTAGTTCAACCGAAGACTTCCCCAGACACTCAATCTTAAGAAAAATTTCCCTGCACACTTGGATCCGGACCTTAGATTGATAGAGATTTAAAAAAACAACATGAGACCTTTTCAGAAAAATCAGAATGTTATTTTATAAACCCAGAAAACTGCACAAGATACCTGTATGCAGATTAATCCATGAAGGCCATCAACCATAAAATGCAAGAAACAAAGTAGCAGAGTTTAGAGACAATTCACCACATAGATCTGAGAAGTAACATCAAGATTTGTAACCCCAAAGTCTCTATGCTTTATTCCTCAAAAAATTTACAAGAGCTTCTAAGAACAAGTGCACGATCCTGAGATCGGATGATTCAATACTGACAAAGACCTCTAAATTTATAGGACAAAATCTCCAACGGCTAGTTTGGATGATCCTTGTCAAAATAATCTCAACTGTCCAAAAGATTTAATCATCTTTTAATCAGGAGCGTTGAAATTAAAATTTTGGGGAAAAAACGAATTTATCATTTAATTCAATTTTAATTAACTCAAAAATATTATTTTTGAGTTAATTACCCAAAAATTTTGACCTTGACTTAACCACCAAGGCCCAAGGGTCCAATATTTCTTAAAATTCTCAATATTCCCTTGGCCTGGGGCTTTCAAAATCATTTTCCAAGGACCCACAAATTTTGCCTTTAAAGATTTAATCCTAACTTAGGATCCTAAATTAATTAAATTTCTGGTTTAAGATTTTATTAATTAATTGACCAGAAAATTTAATTAATTGACTAAGAGGGGATTATAATTATTTTTCCAACCCTCTTTTACATGAGATAATACATTTACATACATGAAGAGGGAAAACCCATTTGTATAGACCCTCAAATAAATACCCAATTCTGCGACTCAAAATATGATCTAGTAGACCAAGTAGCTCAAACTACTTTTACAAGGATTCGATAGAAACACTAGGACTCACTTAGTATGCTGATGACAAAATCCACCCTAGCTTTGGGGTGAGGCTGGAGGGAAAAACTCTGCCGATCACTTTCGTGAATCAATGAGACAAAAAACCTCCTAGGATAGAGATCATCAACAACATACTAGGCTTACCTAGGTTGTTACATACATTGACGGTCTTACTTAGATCATTTACATCATTACATGCAGAATGGGTTTACATCATTTATAAAAAATGTCAACTGATGATGGAATCTGAATGGCCCGGCCACGTTGAACATGACGAATCCCATTTGAAAAAATGGGGGTGTGCTGCTATGGGGTAGTTGACAATGTGTGGTCAACACCTCCCCAAGGAGGATAAGCAGAAAGAAGAAGAATCACCCTGCACTTCCTATTCTCATCAAGGAGACAAAGAAATAAGCAAGGGGAAGACTCCATGTTTTGGAGAAGAAAAAGGGGATAAGCTTACCAAGCTTCTTCCTAGATCTGTACATATTATTCATGAGGAGTTCAAGTAGATCCGGAGGGAGATGCAATGAATAATCTCCAAGAGAGTTTGAATCCAAAACAAACTCTAGATTTTAGGAGTGTGAGCAAGCAGCTACACATCCTAATACTCAGCGCAGTCACATGCTCAGGATTTCTAGACTTGAGATGGAAAGAGGAGAAGAAGTTGTTGGGAGGGGAAATCTTAGTGATTTCTTGAAAGAGTATGAGTTTCAAACTCAGAAATTCCAAGATCATCTCAATTTTTCAGAGTTTTGCAAGATGAAGGTGAAAGGAAGAGAGTAGCAAGATAGATTTCATCTATCTACCTTTGAAGGTTCACCTTTATGTTCAACCAACGCTTGGGTGAAGGAGTTAGAGACCTTCTTACAGTAGCACCAAATACCAGAGGATGAAGCCATCAAATTTGCAGCGCTGCATTTGAGAGGTAAGGCTTATGCTTGGTGGATCTTTGAATCCTTTTCTTTGAGAAATGTAAACATTGCATCTTATGCTATTTTCACTAAGGCATTAGTGGAAAGATTTGATAGAAGGATTCATGAAACACAGATGGTGGAGCTAAAAAAGAAAACTCAAACAAAACCCTTGCATGAGAACGTAGTACCATTGCAGAAAACCATGGGGAAGGCTGAAAACTTGCACCATACTTTGCCGGAAGAAAAGTTTTCATCTCACACGTTTGAGCAAAGGAGCAGGGAGGTCCCTTTTTCAAAAAGGGATCCAATTGTTGGAGGGTTTCCCATTCATGTTGCAGAGATTGAGGGCAACAACGCTGTTAGATTTGGAGTTGATCTAGTGCCTCATGCAGAGGAAGGAGGAGCTCTTGCTCCAAGTAGAGGGATGCTTGTATATTTGCAAGTAAGTCCCCAGGATCTCATGTTGGGAGATCAAGGCACAACTCATGTTTTACAGGTGCCATTGTTGAGGAGGTTTGGAACCATGGAGATACAAGGAGAAGGTAGGGAGAAGACCCAACATCATGAGATGAGGAGTATACATCCCTATTTATTTCTGGAGGCTGATGGACCTCAGAGGGTGATTGGATTGCGCAGTGGAAGCATGGAGAGCTTTCTCCATTCATCTATTCAGTCATCTCTTGAAGATGATGTCTCATTGCATGGAGAAATTTTGCCGGGGAGACCACTGGATTAGCAGAGGAGGATGGATGCTTCATATGTTGGAGAACCACTCATGGATTTCAGGAGGGTGGAGACCTTCGTAGAGCTCGTTACAACGCTGGGAGTCTGGGGTAGACTCAAGGAGAGAGGGAGCATTCCCTCAACATCATCAGTACCCACTTCCATTTCAGATTCTGCGCTGTGGTAGAAGCAGCAGAGGGAGGATAACAGCCTTCCAACTTGCATCTTTGACATGGGAGATGTCAAAGGAGAGGGCAGCCATATGACATATGTTCTTCATGAGAGATCATCAACACTGTCACTATGGAGGTTAGATCCATATTGGAGCTCCCAACTGTTGGTGGAGTATTCCAAGGATCTTTTCACTTGCATGATATTGGATGACAAGTTTCATGAGGAGGGATATTCAGTCAGAGATGGGGTCATATTTTATCATGGTAGGATATTCTTTCCTAGAGCTTCCAAGCTCAAGGAGAAGTTGCTACAAGCAACTCATGAGGATTTCCTTTTCAGCCATACTTGTTCTTTGAGAGCATACCACACCATCATGGAGGGGTATTTTTGGATGGGCTTTGAGGAGGAGATATATCAACATATGATTAGATGCATGGACCAGATGCAGATGCAGGAGATACATGACTCTTCGAGAGGGTTAGCACAGTCACCTCTTTTCTCAGTGAGGATGAGAGGAGATTCATCTATGAGCCACTCCATTTGTATGAGCAGAACATATGGTAAGGGTGATTATTATTTACATGATTTTTTGTATGATGTATGTCCCTTAACCATATATGTGCAGGATGATGCTCCAAGGAGGAGCATTATTTTCTCTAGACCACATGGTTTAGATGAGGCCATAAGCATGATTGATGGCCATTCCCTAGGAGGACTTGGGGAAGATATATATTATGGAGGAGATGCTCATTGTAAACCTTACATCATTCACTTCCTCCATACTTATGAGGATATTGAAGCAACAGGAAAGTGGTTGAAGAGCCACTCATTTCATCAGTCTCTATTGTAGTTGAGGGTCAAGCTGCGCTGGTTACACTTGAGGGACCATTGTCCTTCTCATTTGTTGCTTATGGCAACAAGCATGATTCTTATTTTTTCTCCCTAAGGTTCTATGATTGCTGTCTTTATGAGGAGCATGCTTGGGAGAGAGACACATTGTGTGGATGTGTCCTTTGAGGAATAAATTCCTCACACTTTTTACACTACATTTTCTAAGGTGAACATGGGATATGATATGGTCACCTTGATAACACCTTTGTCTCTTTATGAGGTGAGCCATATGATGGAGGAGATGCCATATGATGATGACTTCCAACTCATCATATATGGAGATACTGGGGCCAGCTTGATTTGCAGCGTTGGGGGAGAGATATTTGGAGGTATAGTCCTCATTTTTCCACTTAAGGGAAAACATATTGCAGCCCATGGACAGCCAACACTCTACACTTATCATAAGTGGAGACATGGACAACATGGGGTAGGCCACATTGTCTACCATATGCAGAATTTCATCCCACCTACTTTTCCAGAGCCAAAGGTGGAGGACAATTTTCAGGAGTTGCCTAGTAGGGAGGTAGCTCATTTTGCATGGCTCATAGCTTGGAGATGGAGGATCCATATGGGAAATATAGTTCCAATTTTTTTTCAGATCCCATTCTTCAAGGGGACCTCTAGACATCACTTTGCTATCCTCTTGAGTATTTCACCTTTACATGATGATGGCTTGATAGCTAACTTACATGCTGAGGAGGGGAATTGTGGAGGCTTGATTGATGAGATAGCATCACTTCCCTTGGAGGAGATCATCATACACAGATGCTACAGGGAGAGGAGGAGAAAATAATTCAGTCTATCATTGCACTTGCTTGAGGACAAGCAATCTTTGAGAGGGGAGGACTGTAATGTTCCAAACTAAGTCACCTGATACGGGGATACGGGGATTCGATGAATCGGATACGGGTACGGTGACCCTCGGACAGGATACTTCTGGGATACGATACGTTATATATTATTTTATTAAATATATATATATATATATATATATATATATATATATATATATATATATATATATATATATATATATATATATATATATATATATATATATATATATATATATATATATATATATATATATATATATATATATATATATATATATATATATATATATATATATATATATATATATATATATATATTAAGATATTAAAAAATAGATATTTTTTGCACAAATTCATACAAAATTCATTGATTCAAACATAGATACTCATGAGTCATACATCATCATTGATACTATAATACAATGATACATTGATACACCATACATGATACAATTGTCAAATTTACTCAAAAATACAAGATTGAAGATAGTAAGATATTGTAGTTTTCTCATTAAGTCATCAGAATCAAAATGTGTTACATAAGAACACTGCCAATACGGGGATATATCACCTGATACGGGGATACGGGGATTCGATGAATCGGATACGGGTACGGTGACCCTCGGACAGGATACTTCTGGGATACGATACGTTATATATTATTTTATTAAATATATATATATATATATAGATATATATATATATATATATATATATATATATATATATATTAAGATATTAAAAAATAGATATTTTTTGCACAAATTCATACAAAATTCATTGATTCAAACATAGATACTCATGAGTCATACATCATCATTGATACTATAATACAATGATACATTGATACACCATACATGATACAATTGTCAAATTTACTCAAAAATACAAGATTGAAGATAGTAAGATATTGTAGTTTTCTCATTAAGTCATCAGAATCAAAATGTGTTACATAAGAACACTGCCAATGGCAAATAGAAATAGAAAATACAAAAGCAACTACAGTCTACAAGACTACAAGCCTGAAGCCTCAATGATTCAGAGTCATCAATCCTCATAATCAGCATCATTGTCCTCATCCTGATCATCATGCTCACCACTGCTCTCCTCTGGCTCTGATGCATCCTCCTCCTCTATCATCTCTGCATCTACTGGTGTGGAGCATGACACCTCTACTCCATCATCAAATGTGACAGGTTCTAGCACTGGCACATTGAGATCCAAGTTGGCCAATGCCAACTCAACACTGCTGTCCAGACCCATATCATCAGGAAAGAAATCCCACATCTTTGTCTTTCCCTTCAACCAATCCTCCCTCTGCCTGTAGATGAGACGAAGGTTTGTGTGCACATACACCATTGTCTCTGCCCTGGACTGCTCAAGCCTGCTCCTTTTCACACTATACAAAATTCCCATATGTGTTCCAATTCCTCTCGCAACAAGAGGATGAAGTCACCTGAGAGAGGAGCCTCATGGCTAACTGCTGTAGAGGAGGGATTGTTGCCCCTTGAGTTTCCCTCCAAGAATGGGGCTTATTAGCCCCCCTGTCTCGAATCAAATCATAGCTTCCAAATCGCCCCCTGCCAGTGGAAAAATCTGCAAAGGCATCCTCCACCTCATCAAGGGACGCCCTATCCTGAAAAATCCTCCTCAATGCATCTTTCCTCCCCTATGAGATTTTAGCATCCATGTGAGGAGGGAATCTGCGGGAAGGTCCACCATTCAGCCACTCATGGCTGTAGTATTTTGGGTTCAAGGAGTGAGCCAAACAATTTAAAGGTGTGCAATTCTTGTCCCATCTGCTGACAAGAATATCCTGTATGACGGTGAAGAAGGCCTCAGGTGATGTCTCATACTCTGGGCACTGACTCTGTAAAATAATGGTCCTCACAGACTCAATCATGGAATCCCATCCCTCATAAACCTCTACTAGGATGGGTTGGTCTGTATCTACAAATCAGAGCAAGGAAATGATAGGCTCCATGATCTGAATAATTAGATTACCTTCTCCCACCATATATCATCCAACACTATGTCCTTCACCTTCTTTGAGGCTGCTTGATCCGTCTTTCTCCAAAAAGAACAAAACTCTGAAATAACCATAGACCCAAGAGTAGTCTTGACCTCCCTCAACCTCTTCAACATGATGAATGAAGAGGCAAACCGTGTATTTGCAATTTTCAACAATGATAGATTGTTGTACTCCTTATAGATAGTGAGGGCATTTGTATGGTTTGTTACAAAGTTGCGGATATGTCGTGAATCCTCAATAATGGCTCCAATCCAAAGCACATCAGAAGCAATAGATTTCAGTGCCAAGTTAAATGAATGGAAAATGCAAGGTGTCCAAAATACTTGTGGATATTTTGCTTCCACAATCATGCCAGCAGCCTTGCAAACAGGTGCATTATCTGTAATTATTTGCACACAACAATCCACACCTACACTTTTAATAACTTTGAGAAATAACTCACCCATATATTGTGCATCCTTGTACTGTCCAAGTGCATCCACTGATTTCAAGAAAACTGCACCATTCGTGGATGACACCATGAAGTTAATGAGTGGGTGGCGTGCTGGATCTGTCCATCCATCAGAAACAATGCTAACCCCAGATGTTGGCCATGCTGATTTAATAGGCTCAAGCATTTTGTCCACCTCTTTCTTTACCTTTGTCAACAATGTGATTCTGAGCTTCTCTGACCCAGGAGGCACATATCCTGATGGAGCCCCATGAAAAAGAGCTCGACACATCTCAATAAATAGAGGTGACCGTGCAACATTAAAGGATATGAAGTTTTGATAGAAAAAAAATGCAATGGTGAGATCAAGCTCTTCCCTCTTCTCTTTTTGGAAAATATTGTCCATTGGACCAACTGAATTTGCCTTTCTCTTTGCTAATTCTCCCCTACTAGAAGTCTCAAAAGGGAACTTGCTGCTGCTTTTCCTCAAGAATGGAAGGGGGTCATCATTCTTGGTTTTTTTTTTTTTTTTTTTTGTTGCCACATTTGCCTCACCAATACTCTGCTCTTTCTCCAATTCCTTCTTATTTGGCGATTCAATTGTTGTACAACATTTAATGCCACAACCTAGAATACCCAACAAATGAGCTTTCACACAGAAATATGTGCAAGTGAAATGGCCATTGCAAAAATTGCATTTCCATGAAAAATTTCTTCCTCCTCCCTTTTTTGCTGCCCCTTCCTCTCTTGTCACATATTTCCACAATGGGTATTTGGGGTCAACAATTTGTTTTCCCTGCACATTTGAAGCTACTGTTGCAACCCCACTTCCAATGGATGGAATACTTGCAGACCCTGATGAAAGAGGGACAGGAGGGGCATCTCCAATGGGGACATTCTTCCCCTTTCTTTGCCCCTGTCTTGCTGCCTTTGATTGAGCCATGAATACTGTAAAAAATAAACAAAAACAACTAAATATATAAAACATATGCACATGCAAACACTAACAACAAACTAAATGCAAAATATAGAGGGACAATGCACTTATCGGATGCTCGAATCTCTTCGAAAGAACTCCCTTTCTCCTTGCTCACACTAGCTCTCCTTCTCACTTCAGAAATGAAATGGGTGAAAAAAGAGCAAGGAAAAACCGAAATTTAAAGCAAAAATCGCGCGATTTTCCTTGTCACGGGCCCGGCCGTATCCGGCTATACGGGATACAGCGTATCCGAACGGGGTACGGTCGGGATACGCTGTACCCCGTTCGGATACGTCGTATCCGTTGAATTGGGGCAGAATCTCGTACGTATACGTACCCGATACATGGATTCGGGATTCGTGGTCCCTTTTAGGTGAATCCGGTGACTTAGGTTCCAAAATTTTCATGAAGGTAATTAGAACATTAAATTTTGTTTATTTCATCTTGGAGGTGAATAAAATGTGTAAAAGGCCCATGAGTAGGAATAAGATCCTTCATAATGTGAAAAGGATCCATGGAGTAGCTTGATTTTGCACCTTCCAGTGTGAAAAGGGGCAATTGCATGAGGACAAGGTCAAGTTTAACCAAGTCAACAGCGCTGCCTAAGAGGTGTAGCTTACTTGGGAAGACAACGCAGTTTTGGAGGGATAAAGATTCTTTGTGGAAGAAACCCTAATGTGTGGGGTCCATGACAAAGAGGCATTCACTTGTATAAAAGGAGGAAGAGGCAGCCATAGTGAGACATCTTTGAGCATATTGATTTTAGTCTGAAGACTAATTTGCATACTCCGGCTGTTCAGTTGAGTTGCAGTGCTGCTTAGCACAAGGGATTCCTGTTTAGGATTTCCTCTCCTTCTTGAGAGGCCTCTTGAAGGATTTCACTTCATTTTCTCCACATCTTGGCTCAAGGCCAAAGCCATTATTCAGTCACTGCGTTATTTCTGCTAAAGCCATTACTACGTAGTGTTGTTGGGTGTTGTAGTGGAGGGATTCCACAACACCATTCCTTGTCTCATATTTTGGAGGAGGGAGCTTATATTCCTCAGGAATATTAGTAAGGAAGGTTTCCAGAGCTGTATTGCACAGTTGGCATCAAGGCCAAGCATCTCCCAACATAGACAACGCAGTCCATTCTCCATAGTGCGTTATTTCAGTGCACACTTGCAGTGAGGGGTTGCACCATAATTTTGGAGGAGGATATCTTCAGTGTCGGGATCAGTCTTGCACTTGATAGATCTGTTGGAGGAGGTTTCTTTTAGATTTCACATCTTATTCAGCCATCTCCATGTTATTACAGTTTTGAGTTGCAGCTGCTACCCAGCAACTCTGACATTTCTGCAGAATTTCCATTTGTACATGTATTCTAGCCAATCCTCCTAGGGATTGTTGTATTAGTGTTTTCAGGGGTTGAGAGCTTGCTCCCCCTCATTTCTTTGAGTCGATATTGATATATCATTCTATTATCATGTATTTTTTTTCCATGTCTTCTATAAACTACGTTATTTTAGCCAGGGCTTTCCATAGATAGCGGTGCTCTTGCATTTTCTTATATATGCTCTATTGAGGCTTCCATTGCCTAGCTGGAGTGATTGATTCCTCCACACATTATATATATTTTCTGCTATATCAGATATTTGTTGGCTATTCATATCTTCATGTGTTCACAGCTATAGAATAACGCTGTCATTCCATTCTATGTGCTTACATTTGTTGCAGTCCCTCATCGGGCACTTTTTGAGGACATCTAGTAGTGGGAGATATGTTTAACCACTCTAGAAGGATTTATTTAGAGCCATATCTTGTATTTAGGACTTAGATACATTTATCTAAGGGATCCAGGACCTGGTTTCAATTCCTGTAGCAACCATTACTGGAAAATTCATATTCCAGTCATGCCTTGCTAGCTATTCCAGATTTGGAACATTACAATCTTGTTCTCCATAAGAACTTGAAACATATCGCTCTCTCTTTCGTGAATTCCGTCATGTATTTGCTTGGTATTACAAGGAAATGGCAAGCATAAATACTAGTATCATTTAACACACTATTAATATGTATCTTGATGTCAAGTCAGTGCGTCAACGCCTTCGGTCTGTTCATCTGAAGAAGGCTGCTGCCATTAAAGTAGAAGTTGAATTTTTTTTGCGTGTTGGTTTCATGTACCTTATTCCTTTAACTGAGTGGGTTTCCAACATCGTTCCTGTCATGAAAAAACAAGGAACCATCAGAGTGTGCATCGATTATCAGGATGTCAATCTTGCTTGTCCAAAAGACAACTATCCTACTCCCTTTATCGACCAGATTATTGGCGATTGTGTTGGATGTGAAATATTTTCATTCATGGATGGATTTTCTGGCTACAATCAAATCAATATCCGCACAAAGGATCAATATAAGACAACATTCATCTATCCCTGGGGCACATTTTCTTATTGGAAAGTACTATTTGGTTTAAAGAACATTGGGGCCACTTTTCAGAGAGCAATGGATTATGCTTTTAATGACATCAAGCACATTGTTCAACCCTATCTAGACGATTTACCTATGCATTCACAAAATCAGACTGATCACCCAATGCATTTGAGAGCCATATTTTTACGTTGTCAACGCTACAAAATATGTCTCAATCCAAATAAATATGTGTTTTGTGTTGGCTCTGGTCATTTTCTTGGATTCGTCGTCTCAAAAGAAGGAGTTCGAACCGACCCATTGAAGGTTCATGCCATTATTGATTTTCTTGCGCCATCAAATTCACTTCAGATACAGAAACTTCAAGGAAAGGCTAACTTCCTAAGGAGGTTCATACCCAACTACGTCGAAATGGCTAAAGGATTTACTCGACTCTTGAAAAATGGGGTTCCCTTCCATTGGGACCAAGTTGCACAAGCTTCTTTTGATGCTGTCAAGGATACTCTTGTCTGGGCGTCATTAATGTATCCCCCCAATTATCATAGTGATTATTTCTTATATATCGTCGTGGCTGATACGACCATTGCTATGGTAATGGTCCAAGTAGAAAATGGGATAGAACATCCGATATATTATTTGAGTCGTAATCTCAATGATACGAAAGTGAAGTATTCATACGTAGAAAATCTTGCCTTGGCAACTGTTCAAGCTGTCTGTTATCACCAAAATCGTACCTGATTGGCTGCTGATCAAACAACTTCAGTGTAACTATTTCAACCAATCTTGTGACTGAGGCTTAGCCTCCTCAATCTGAGAGGGCTCTCTCAAGGGTTAATGATATGGAATAAATATATATATGGCTAACTCTATTTAGGAAATAAACTGGTTATGATGAATGTAGGTTGAAAAGATCAGAGCTTAATACCATTGGGCTATGGAGTCAGTGAAAGGGATCTCAATAACAAGGCTTTCCTTGTGGAAGCTGAGGCTTGTAAATATTTCAATTAAAGAGCAAGACATACAGGAGGTTTTCAATAGCTTGAGGTTCAAAGGAAGTCAGAGCGTATGATACACGAATTTTGAGTAATGAGACATTAAGACATTGGAAGAAAACTATTAAGAGAGATAAATCATGGCTTAATACTTAAAGGAAGTCAGAGCCTGAACAATCATGAGTTCTGAGTAACAAGCATTAAGAAATTGAAGAAAACCTTTCAAAATATAGGACAAAAACTCATTGAAATATTATAAGAATCTCAGATGAAGAAAAGTTGTGTTGTTACTGTATATAACAGAAACTCCAATAGCTTTACATTCAAATAGTCTTCTGAGATAACATCTCCAACCTGATGAGTGTAGATTGAAAATAATATCATTATGTAGGCATTGGGCTTATGGAGTCAAAACTTTCAGTGATTCAGTGAGTTAATTGACATGGAAGTTGAGGTTGTTCAGAGTTTCTAGAAGTAGGACACACACAAATAAAACATGAGTATACACAGTCAATTCACATATAAAGGAAGTAAGAGCATATCATAGATGAATTTTGAGTAATATAAGTGAAAAAAACTACAAGTGAGATACGTAAGAGGTACAAATAGAATAAGAAAACACTAAAAACTCCTTCATAATCTCAAGTTTTTCAAGTAACAAATCTCTGTGTTAGCTGAAACAGTCCATTACCATAAGCTGCTATTTTGCCAAAAATCTTCCAAAACTTGACAAATTTGACCCATTGGCATTTAATAGACTTCTTACCTCATCATATCATCTGCCTCTAGGCTAGATAGATCGAATTTCTGTCCATTGACACCTTGCATAACCATAAAACATGAAATTTATTACAAAAAGACACCTATCCTACTTGACAGTCCTATTTCAGAAAGGACTAAACTCCTTATTACTATCTATAACAACCTCATCTATTTGAAATTACATCATTTAAAAGTGTATCATCACATGGTCGAATTTGGATAATGGCATTCAGTTCTTCATGACGACTTAGCTAACCTCCTAAAAAATAGGAAACAGAACCCTGTTTTTTAGGCAAAGGATATTTTTTCTTCTTTGAACATTATGACTATCATTTAATCTTCATTTTGTTGTCCTTGGCTATTGATTGTTGGCTTAAAATGTCCCATAACTCTTTCATATCCTCCAGCTATCTAGAACTACTTCAAAAGTTGCTCAAAAGGATGTAATGTATTGCGCTACGAAAATACAACAGTTTCGTAGCGTTTTTTGTAGCGCTGCCATTACAAGCCTTTGTCCTCCAAAAATTTGACTCTTTCCTCTTACATCATATTTATCACCCTTCAACACATCTTTCATAGCAATTTAGGCTCTTAAATCAGCCCTTAAAACCTTTATTACCGATCAAAAGAGGCAAAAAATGCAGCTAAAGCAGTTTCGTAGCGCTTTTCTGCTTTTTAAGCCTGGAAGCGCTACGAAACTAATGAGTATGCGTATTTTTTCATAAATTTGTCAAATGAAAACTGTAGTTGCTCAAAATTTTTTTATATAACCTATATTCATCATCTAAAAACCATACAAACCATAAACCAACTTCATTTTAGTTTCCTTGAGGCATTTCTTCTTCATTATTTAAGACATCCTTGCAGATTTTTCTTGTTTTTTCTTGAAAAATAGGTCTTGGAACAGAGCCTATATCTCCTAATCCATGATGTAGTTTGAGAATATGAAGGAAGTTTTTTTATTCCATTATGTATTGAATAAAATATCTCTTGGTTTTTTGAAACACATCTCCTGCTGTCCAGAAACTGCATTTGAAAAACATGTGTAAAACAGGAAAAACTTTGTTTCTGAAAATAGGGCTTCAATGAAATCATTGTATCTCCAAACTGATAACACTTGCGAGAAACTTGAGAGAGGTTTTTTTATTTGGGGCTGTTATTAAGACAAACCTATTTCATAATTCTAAAAAACGTTTTCATTTGTCCATAAACTGAACTTGAAGTTGACTGCTAAACAATCATGTATAGGACAGTTTCGTAACAAAAGTTTCATAGTGCATTTGAAATTTTCAATTTCTGCCACATCCTAATGAATTTGAACAAAATGAGAGAGGTTTTTTTTTTTAGTTATGTTATGAAGAAAAACCTATTTCATATTTTCAAAATTAGTTTTCAGTTTCTCAGAAACCGCCTTTGAAGTTGACTTCTCAAAACCAGAAAACAAAGAAATGTTTCATATTCGCTACGAAACTATTAGCCAGTTTCGTAGCGTTTTCTGCCTATTTTACACTGAATGTGCTACGAAAGTAGGGATTCTTGGCTAATTTGGCACTTTCGGTACAAAAATATTTGGAAAATGAAAAGAATCAGAGAATGATAAATGATGTGACATGAAGAAGTTTGAATATGGGTGGGTTTAGACCTGAGGGTAAACTTAAACCATAAAAAATTAATATTTCCCTTTACCAAGCTTAAAAATGAATCCTACAACCCTATTTTGACACATGAACCTATCTGAATTTGTTAAAATATTTTTTGAATTTTTTGAGTGATAACACTGTCCAAATATTTCGCCACTATATCATGTTTCGAAAGACCATTGTCATTTCAGATTGCAACCCCATGACTTATATCTTATCACGTCAATTGCTGGGGGGAAAATATTCAAAATGGATTGTCATTTTGCAGGAATTTGATTTGGAATTCATCAAATCCAAGTCAAATAAGTCTTTAGTTTTGACTGAGCTTCTCTGTGACCTTACCTCTAATAGTACTGCTATTAAGTCAGAACCATCTATTCCTGACGAGACTCTGTTTTTGATCGGATCATCTGATCCTTGGTATGGGGATTTTATCATTTATCTCCAGACCCAGAATTTTCGGCCTGATACCTCTCCCTCTGACCAGTGACGTATTTGATACCAAGCCAACGATTATCTGATCGTCGGTGATACACTTTATCGTCGTGGTGTCGATACAATTTTAAGAAGGTGCCTCACTCATGAGGAGGCCGAAAAGGTTTTAAATGTTTGTCATGTTGGGGCTTGTGGTGGAAACTTGTATGGATACGCTACCGCATAGAAGATACTCTGCGCCAGTTACTTTTGGCCTACCATATTTTGCGACTGCATCCTCGTGGTCAGAAGTTGTCATGCATGTGTTACAGGACAAATGACCTCCTCATCAACTCAAAGGAGAAGGTAACATGGAAGAAAATGACCTAGACAAGACCCATTTTTTCCAAGGTAACGCACCCCATAAACAGCTAGGTAGAGTTATAACACACCTGAGCCATGCAAAGGGAGCGTTAATTCCTCGGGTAACACTCTATATTGCCCAAGGGGCAACGTTATCTGTGTTTGAGTGTGAAAAGGGAAATATCTTTCGGAAAACTGACTGGAAGTTCCAACTTTTTCTCAAAAGGAGTCAGTTCAAAATGGAAACTAAATGGCACAAAATTTTTATTATGCATTGCCAAACACAACTGAACTCCTATGGAAGACAAAAACAAGGAAAAACGAGGACACATCTAGATCTTTCTCGATTTGAACAGGTTGAAAGAGTTGGCAAGGTTTTTCCTCTCCATCTCCTATAAATTGGAGTTGTGGGCTCCTGGTCTAAGGTCGAAGGTTTGATTATATGTGGAGCAGAATTTCATTGTTGTAGTGTGAGGATTGAAGATCGGCAAACCTCATTGAGAGCTTTATGCCTTGAGCATCATCACACTCAGAGATAGAGAAAGAGAGAGAGGAATTGGAAGATTGAGGAGGGCTTGGTGCAACTGACGGTTGTAATCCTCCTTTTCACAAAACAATAGAACTATATCTATTTTGTCCATTCGATGCATCAATGTCACAATTGTTGTTCAATCGTCTATGTAGCATGATATTAGTGGTTTAGATCTGCATTGTTTTATGTTTCTTACATACTAGTTTAATTGATATAAAGCTATATTGTTGTAGATATTACACGGGTGTTTTGATTGGTTGCAGGATTTGGACTTGGAGCTAGTGAAGAAGGACTTCTACTTCGCTGCTTCGTGTTCTCCATAGGATCTGCTATCCACAAAGAGGTAATATTTTCAATCTCGCTTTGTCAATTATATATATTAACATGAACATGTATGCAGTACCTTTGGAACTTTACAGCTAAACTTACAGTCTGCCTCAGGCACCGGAAAGTCCTGAGAGGGATACCCAATAACCACCACCCAAGCATATTACCCTATAGAAGAAATAGTGACTCCACTGGGGAGTAAACCCCAAGTTTCCGGGTTGTTCCTATGAATTTACCTCTTTCCCTCTGTTCACATATCCTTCCGACTAGTTTATATGCTTAGTAATCATCTCAAAAGCTCACAAAGTCCAGAATAGACCCTTCTTAGCCATCTGTGCAACTTTACCCTGAGTAACAATTCCTCTGTAAGTGTTTCAGTGTGTTATAATGCTGCTTATGCTTAGATACAATGCGTTAGTCTCAATATTAACACTCTATAACCTCTTGTTGCCAGCGTTACCCAGCCAAAATCTGTTGTTTACACCTCTGTTGTGTTTCCCTTTGGTTGTGGAGTTATTGGCCATCATATTAGCTTCTTTTGCTGGATCCATGTGCTTGATTACCAGTTAGCTTTTTTTTTGTCTTTAGTTCTTGTTTAGAAAAGTTAATGTTAGTAGCATCTACTTTTGAAGAAGAATTTTTTTTTGTAGTTTTCTGAACTTAGCTGAATTAATTCTGAAAATTTTTATTTAAAAAGTTGTTAAGAGAAGATAGATAGATGTCTGAATCTTTAAAGTTGAACTGTGTTATTTGAATGTTTGGTGCACGTATGTTGAAAGAACCTCTCCTTGTAGAATAAAATATTCATTGAAATGAATATTTAGAGCATGTTTCTGCATGGTTTTTGAGTCAGAGTCTCATCACATTTCATACGTCCACTCCCCCTTCGCCAGACTAATAATCAAGTACACTAAGAATCAAGTGATAATAAAATTAATCATATAACTTTTTCTGAGCTCACACCAACAATAGTTCAGGCTAGGATCTTGGGGTAGGAGAAGTGAGAAAATCACCCAAGGTCTCAAAACTTGAAACTAGAGTCATTAAAAAGTGAAATCCTACTACACATATTATCGGGACCACTCCACTACCACCAGATTTAAACGCAAGAAAACACTAGGGTGCATGAGAAGGTAGCCCACCTTCGAGTGCATTCAGTGGGCATGCTATATATTGGGGTTCCCTTCGGGGATGTAAAAACTAGATTGGGGAGCTAGGTGTTCTGCCCATATAGTGTGTTGTCTACGACCGTGACCCCCCTGATGATGTTTGTGATTTGAGGTATCTTTAGTTGCCAAAATTTTTAGGGACTTACACAAGGTGACTGGGACAGGAAGTCTTGGTACCTAAATATATGGATCGTCTTTGGGAGGGTACTCGTCTTCATGAGAGTGCTTACACCTATTGTCTGAGGTTCGGGTGAAGCTCTAGAGTAACCATAACTGTGTTTACAACCAACCCTCTCTGTATGCTATTGTGATACTGGGTTTCATCTCCAACAAACGATAGTACTCAGACAGGGCCACCCTATTCTGGCTGCTTGTTGATTGATTTTATAAATTCATTTTTTCTTTTTTTCTTTTTTAGGTGTGTGGTTACTATCAGTGAGACTTTATAACACATCACAAATAATTAAAGTTTGCTAAAAATAAACAGGTCACTGTGGTGTTCTTCGACCCTCACCGTCTGTCTCGATGACAGCAAGGTCTCCCTCCATTAACACCGGAGGAGGAGTCGAGTCTCGGTGAGCCCGTACCTTATTTAGAAGAGCAGTCTCCAGTGACAACCCCTAATTTTCACATAACCCCGTATCATACGGAGTTCCAGAGGATCCTTTTAAGGAAGCAACCGTACCTCCTTGCAATCCTCCTCTCACTGACCCGTCGGGGCCTGTGTTAGTTTAGGTTACACCAGGCCAAGATATGTCTTCGGCTGCACCAACATCTATTTCACAAATGGCACCCATGGGATCGATGTCGATGGTAACCAACTCTGGTCCGCCACCATATTCCTCGCTGGTATTCAGTTCTACACCAATGATCAGCAACCCTAGTAGCCAGACTATACCCGGTCCCAGCAATCCGGTCACTACAACTGTCAGCAGACCTCCGAACCCTTTGGGATCTGCTCCTATTGTGACCATGTTGGGACCCACAGTTTCTGCTCCCGCTAGCGGGGCTACTTCAGTTCCTTTCAGCAACCCTTTCGGTTGGAACCCTTTGCTGAGTTCAAACCCCTTGGCCACCATGCCAGGGGGCAGTGTCACCAACACGTATATGTCGGGGGGAACTTCGGTACCCTTGTAGTCATTGGGACAAACAGGACATCCTATTGTTAATACTGTTCCTTTGAGTGGTAAAAATTTCGGTGTAGGGTCTATGGAATTTCTTAACTATGCGAATAACAATATGCCTTTGTCTAAATCTATCGCGTCCATATGGGTGAACCAACCCCAAAATAAATTTGGGCAAGGGGGTAAATTTTATGTTGGGGGAAACCAACAGTTCGCCCCCCAGTACAACATACCCTACGGACAACAACCATACAACCATACACCCCTACACCCCCACACATAGGGAAATTTTATCAACAAATTCCTACCTATCCCATTGGTAACACATTGATGGGCAGACCCTACGGTCTGAACGGTCAGCCAATACTTCCTTGGCTAGATCCAGAGGCAAGCACGCAGTTGTCATTTTTGGCAGCTCTAGACATCCCCGACATCTACAAACTGACCAATGATCCCATCAACCATAACCCACTCTGGCCTCTAGTACTGTACAAGATTCCGTCTGACATCCCTAAATTCGACGGGAAACAAGGGGACAATCCAACTACACACGTCACCACCTTTCATCTATGGTATGTTTCCAACTCCATGGTGGATGATAGTATCCGACATTGACTTTTCCCCCGCACTCTGACAGGAAACGCTTCCAAATGGTACATTGAGTTACCACGTGGGGCCGTCAACACTTTTTGCGCCTTAGCTATGGAATTTCTTAAGAACTTCCAATTACCTATTAGATACGAAACCGGCACGGAACTCTTAACCTCGCTGCACCAAGACACCGCCACCCACATCTCCGATCACATTCATGAATGGAGACGTAGGTGGAGGCTCGTCAAAGTGCCAATCCTGGATCATCTCTTATCCAATTGGTTTTGTAAGTCACTCTTACCACCCCTAGCTAAGGATGTTTGTTTTTCTGATGCAGTCGAAGAAGATCAATCCATTCGTCGTGCACAAAATTTAGATCTGATCTATTCACAATATGGCATGCTATATGATTTACTCCCCCATGCCCCTGGAAATCCGAATCCTCTCGCTACTCTGAAACCCAGAGTGCACGCTGACGGCCTCGTTGGTGATATCTCTAGTGTAGCCATAAAACAGCCTAGTGGGAAAACCTCCTAGCCATCCTTAGCTACCATCACCCCTAACCAATCGACTACTCTTCCTACCGCTGAGGTAAATTCTGTGCAATTTTCACAAAGACCTAGTGGCAAGAACAAGAAGAACAAGAAAAAGACCTCTTCTTCCGAGGAGTAGTTAGATACTTAGAATAATCCCAATCAGAAAAATGATTCTAAGAACGAAAAAGGAAAGGTGAAACCCAAGAAATTTCCTTGCAAAATATGTGCGGAGGACCACTTGACATACAAATGTCCTTAGTTGCAGGAATGCACAGATTTGATCACCAACAAGGACTCTGGGAGGACACCTACCGTTCTTAATAATCCCTTCCCTAATCCATAATAGCAACAACAACACATGGTTGTAAACCCACCACAACCCCCACAAATGGGAAACGGGGGTACCCATCCTTCCGGTGAAGGATCATCTGCCATTTATGGCGTAGAAAGTGTTGAACTCCAAACACGAGCCAAACTCTATGGAAATCCTATCATTAATGCTCAGGAACCTGGTACCGGTTCGAATCCACCACCACCCAACGATTTGTATAACGAAAGGCCTGCTGCTGACCCCGCGATTTGTCCCCCCAAAGGGACACTTCGACGCACGACTCATAACACCTTTGCACGTGCTACCCAAAACTACAATATTGTAGAAGATTTGGCGCAAGCACCGTCAGCCATGTCTGCACTCGAAGTATTGAAAACCTGCCCAACACAAAGGAAATATATACTTTCGGCCATTGGTGGAATCGACCCCCGGGATTCTATGCTAGCCATCTTTGCAATGGAGAAATCTAAACCTCACCTCTCACACCAACTTGCATTCTAGGTGCAAGTTGTGTCGAAAGGGAGACCAATCCATCGCACTGTCATAGATGAAGGTGCTTCGACCTGCGTTATGTCAACTGCTTGTTGGCTCGCTTTGGGTTCTCCTACTTTGTCTCTGCCGTCGAATTCCCTTAAAGCTTTCGATGGCCACACTTTCCTCCAAAAAGGCTACCTTGCTAGCTTTCCCATTTCGCTTAGTGGGAAAACGATAACAGTGGACATATAATTCGTAGATCGTCATCTCGACTATAATCTATTGCTGGGTTGCAGTTGGTCTTCCACAATGACTGCCATTGTATCTTCGGTCTTCTGACTCATCCTCTTTTCATTGAATGGGAAAATAGTCACAGTGGACCAGTTATCCTTTTACACCCCCGATTATTCCACATTACCAAGTAGCACTGTACCCCTAGTAGGAGGCGTTCTTGACTCGTACGTTAGCATCAGTACCGGTCTTCTGAAGGCATCTTCCCTGATGGGTTTCTTTCCTCTCCCGCCGCTTGAGGTTCCACATATGATTGCAATGATATCCACCATTTCGGATGGCTCTATCAATCCATGGATCCTACCGGCCCCTTCAGACATTGATTCCTACGGAGATTAGATGTCATTATCACTGGAAAAGTTGGCTTATCAAGCCATCCAAATAGCATCTGAACCCTCCAATGCTTTGGTTTCGACCAATGGTACCACCCTCCCGTCCATCACAGTTCATTCTAGCAATCTCCTCGATGAGGTCCTGCCTACGGATGAAGCTATTCGAGAGATCATGTCTCTATAAGAATGACCTTTGGGAGAGTTCCATCATCATGCTTCGATGTTTGATTCGGACGCGATCACTACTCAAATCCCATCTTTTGACCCACCTAAGATCGTTCTCTCCACTTACACGACTGTTCAAACTATCGAATCGGAAGGGAACATGGGAAATCTTTTCAAGACTACGCTAATAAGTATCTCAGTCAAAACAGGTATAGTGGAAAATATTAAGATTGGAGTCGATTGCAATCTCGAGGAAATTGCACACTTCAAATCCATTTTTAAGGAATTCCGCGATGTGTTTGCTTGGCCTTATGACGAAATGCCTGGCATAGATCCGTCTATTGTTGAGCACGAAATCAAATTTTATGATAATTCCAAGCCTGTCCGGCAAAGACTCCGACCTGTCCGGCCTTGAAAAGTAGCCGCCATTAAGACTGAATTCGAAAAACTCTTACACGCGGGTTTCATCTACCTAGTTCCTTTGACAGAATGGGTTTCCAATCCGGTTCCCGTAGATTAGAAAATAAGGCACCATCCGGGTCTGTGTTGATTATCGTGATCTGAACGCCGCTTGTCCAAAAGACAAGTATCCTACGCCATTCATAGATCAGATTCTCGATGATTGCGCTGGATGTGAATCTTTCTCCTTTATGGATGGCTTCTCAGGCTATAACCAGATTGCGATTAAAAAAGATGACCATCATAAAACTGCCTTCATTTATCCTTGGGGCACATTTATGTATTGTAAACTCCCATTTGGTCTGAAGAATGCAGGAGCAACTTTTCAAAGGGCTATGGACTATGCCTTTCACGATATTCGGCACATTGTACAAGCTTACTTGGATGACCTTTTGAATCACTCCAGGAAGCGAACCCACCACCTCGCGCATCTGAAACAAATCTTCGCTCGATGTCGGTTCTACAATATACGTCTGAATCTGCATAAGTGCATATTTTTTGTTGAGTTTGGATGCCTACTGGGCTTTACTATTTCCAAGCACGGGATTAGGGTTGATCCCGATAAGGTTAAGGCAATCATTGAATTACCCGCACCACAATCCATTCTGCAACTCCAACGTTCGCAAGGGAAGGCAAACTTTTTACGTCGTTCCATAGTAAACTATGCCGAGATGACGAAAGGCTTTATGCGCTTACTGAAAAACAGAACAATATATTTGTGGGATGACCAAGCTCAACTGTCGTTTGATGCCTTGAACGAAGCACTTGTTTCTGCTCCACTTCTTAGTGCCCCCAACTACTCACACGACTTTCTCCTCTACTTGGTAGCCTCACCATCCTCGTTAGGCATGGTGTTGGTTCAAGTTCATGATGACGATAGTGAACATGTGATATATTATTTGTCAAAAGGTCTCATTGGACCCGAACTACGATATTTGCATGTGGAGAAACTATCTCTCGCGGTGGTCTTCGCTGTCACCTGACTCCAACACTATATATTTCTGCGGCAGACTACCATCATTGATTTGGAGAATCCCATGCGACACATTATGTCTCGACAAGTTATTGGAGGAAAATATTCCAAATGGATTGTAATCCTCCAACAGTTCGATTTGGTTTTCACTGCTGCCAAAGCAAAGAAATCTCTAGTCTTCGCCGAATTACTGTCGGACCTTCCCAGAATTAACTCGGAAGATGTAGCTCATGATCCATTTCTTGATGAATCTGTCTACCTAGTTGATTCTTCTGATCCTTGGTATGGAGAAATTTTGTTCTACCTCCAAACTCAACATTTTCTCCCAACTCTCACGTCAGATGACCGCCGTCATATTTTTCACCAAGCAAAACACTACCTCATGCTCAACGATACTCTATATCGTCGTGGTGTCGATAATATTATTCGACGTTGTCTCACTCTTAACGAGGCATAACATGTTTTAAATGACTGTCACACAGGGGCGTGTGACGGTCATCTTTCTGGCATAGCTACTACCCAAAAAATCTTGCGTACATGATATAATATTGGCCCACTTTGTTTAAAGACTGCATTGCAGCGGTCTAGAAGTGCCATTCATGTCAGATTTTCACAAATAAAATGCGCGCCCATCCCGTCCCTCTTCATCCAGTTTTCTCCGTTGGACCTTTCTCTAAATTGGGAATATACTTCATTACAAGCAATCCTACTTCTGTGGATGGACACAATTACATCATGGTTGGAGTCGACTATTTCAAAAAATGGGCAAAAGCCATTGCCAATTTTAAGGCCGATGGAGAAATCGACGCTTTATTCTTTTTCAATCAGGTTATCTTCCATTTCAGCGTACCCCTCTCGATCGTCACAGATCATGGGTCACATTTTTAGAACCATATGATGACGGAATTGACTTCCATGCTAGGTTTTCGACAAGATCAGTCTTCGTCTTACTATCCGCAAGTGAATAGTCAAGTCAAAGCCGTAAATGGCGTCCTCAAAACCATGATTTTTCGGTTAGTCGGCAACCATAAAACCACATGGCATCTAAAGTTATATTTCGCGTTATGGGCATACCGAACGTCAGCCAAAACTGCTACAAGTTTCACACCATTCCAACTTGCATTCGACCTAGAAGCAGTACTCCCAATCGAGTGTGAGATTCCATCAATCAAGCTCGTTGTTGAACTCCTACCTGGCACCACTGCCACAGAAGACCACTTGTTCTCGCTTGATCAATTGGACGAAACTGGTCGCGATGCCATGCTGGCACTCAAAGCTCACAAGCGCCGAGTAAAGGCTCAATAGGACAAATCTGTCAAGCCTTGTTCTTTCCAAGAAGGTGATCTCGTTCTACTCTATGATCAAAGACATGACCTCTTGGGGGCAGGAAAAATTCAACCATTATGGCTTGGTCCTTACGTCGTCACGAAAGTCCTGTCAAAAGAAGCTTATGAACTTCAGGACTGTAATGGAATTCCACTCGCAGAGCCCCACAATAGGCTCTATCTGAAGAAGTATTCTGCCTAGTGTTCCACTAGGCATATGCTTTGTAATTTTATGTATATCAATTTTGTCTTTGTTTGATATGTCTGGATATTTTGGGTTTTTAAGTGTTTTTCTGATAAACACTTTTTCTTTTACACATATGCCTTCATCATCCTTATCATACGTTGGATACGTGGACGGTACCAGTCGTCATACTTGGCACATTACGTCAGTTGCTTGGGTCTTCCACATAGCTAAGGCAGAGTACCTTGGTTCCGGGGGAATCTTCCTAAGCAATGCCACCAACAATATTGTTGAATACATGTCGGTGATAAAACTCCTCACGGAAGCTACATATTGCGACATCTCTAGTTTGGTGGTCAGGTTAGATTCCCAACTCGTTGTTATGCAGTTAAACAATTGTTATCGCATCCGTCATCCAGTCTTATTACGTTATTACTTAAGGGTACGACTTCTAGAACGTCAATTTCAAACCATCGTGTTTGAGCACATTCCTAGAGAATTTAATACATTAGCTGATTCGTTGGCAAATTATGTGTTTGATTGGCATTTGGCACATTTATTATAGAAAGAGTCATACATGAGTGTATATTTTTTACCACAAAAATACATAAAAATTAAAAACACAAGAATTAAAATCGCCAAAATATGTATATGTATATATATATATGTCGTGTCCAGTCAGGTTACATAAAAAAACTTCTCAAAACTTGGGTGTTTTACAAACAAAAATTTGGCTATGCTAAGCCTCCCTCTAACATTTACACATCTATCCATTATTCCTCCTGAGCCTGCTGCTCAAAATAGTAGATAACTACTCTGGCTAACCTCCTAAGAGGCACCAATAACCTCTCTAGCACACCCACTGTGTGCCATTGTTGGTGAACCGGGAACTCCCTCATGGGAAGATGTGGCATGCCCATGCTTAGACCCTCAAGGTTCCTAGCAAGCTCGTGCAAACTACGTGCGTTATCACCCTCTTCGGCGGCTGCTGCGGCCTCTGCTACTGCGCCAGCCCTAGGTAGTTGCATTCCTCGGCTTGCATAGCGAGGGGCTCCAACTGGACGGACATGTGCCACATATATGTCAAGCAACAAGCTTCATGTCAAAAACATTTTCACCCATTAAACAAAAAAGTTTCATAAATATTCAAAAGATAAAAAATACTTCAAAATCACTGATGAAGTTCTTTCTTACCATCTGGACCCCACTGAGTGCTCGATGGCAATATCAATTTCGGATCTCCTATATAGTTCATCCCTGCATAGGGATAATCTTCAATCATCAAGATCTGGTCGTCCAACCACTCAAAGAATGCGTCATCAAAATAGTGACGGATTGGACCCTCTCCAGTCCGTGGTATCAATGCTGACCAATGAGCCTGTCTTGGCTCCCGTGGTCCCAACACATCCATGATCATTCTTAGCCTCATTGCGGGCACCCGCTCTTGTATTAAAGACACGATCAATGTGCCATACCCAAAATCTCTTTGGGTCCGGGTCTTACATGTTGTCAGTTATTCTTGAAGCCGGCGGACAACACATTTACACCAGTCAAAAAATTGAGGCTACATGCAATCCAGCGCCAACAATACCTGGGCCTTGGTGGCCACGTGCCAAATGAACTATCATCCACAAGAGAGACCTCAACGGTCTCACTGCCACCCGTGCAATAGGCACCCAGTTACTTACGACCACAATATTGTTTATACAATGAGTTCAGATCATATCTGCAATAGTGCAGGGATCGGCCTTGGAACCTTTCAGATTGGGCCTCGGTCCTCTACATGACAGGTCAGTCAAGTAGTAAATGTCATTTTTCTTGATCAAGAGTTCATTACCCTTGATGTGAAAAACATGCTACTGGTCATCCCACTTCTGGATGATCCATCTCAGAAGGTCTTCCTACCCTCTCATCATCTCTAAACAAGCATACTTCAGTAATCCACATCTACGGAGAACCAACAAATTAGTAGCATCAGTAACCATTTCGCGTTCTTCTCGCTCATGCTCTCTTTTGCGCAAAATTCTCATGGTAAACTGCTTCACACCCGCACAAGAAACATTTCCAATGGATTAGTTTTTGGCTGGAACACTCTAGAATTAAGAAAATCAAGTTAAAAAATCGTTTATGCCGGCTAACGCAGGCCCTAGTACAAATCTGTGTGTGCTAACGCACTGTCCCTTAATAGGTAGTGCGTTTAACGCAGCCTAGACATTGGGCACCCGCGTTAGCCACTAAAAATATTTAGGGCCTGCTAAAAATCACATTTTTAACCAACAAAAAGAACTAAAATGAAAATGGAAAGCTAGAGAAAGGTTCAAGCTCTTACCTGGATCTCGCGGAATAAAAAACCGTTGCCCGGTTCGTCCACAATCAACAGCTGAAGTTTCAACACTTTTTTCACTCCAGAGCTCTATCACAGCACTCAAAAAAGTGAAAATGAAGGTTTGTTGCCTTCTTATAGCCATTATGGAGGTAAGACTTACTCAGCTAGTCTATTAAACTTGGTAAATTCCTGCTATATTTTGTCGCAACTACTGGTTTTTAAATGTTACCAATGCTCTGATGAGTTGTTAGTGTTCATGTGCAGATTTGACCGTGTTTGACCCTGTCGTCTATCTTTCTTTTTAGGGACTTTTTCTAGCTCTTAAAACTGAAAAAACCCCGAGTTGCCTTCGTCGGGCTCGTTAAACTACTACAACGAAGAAATATGAGCCATTCTTTTCTCTTTTTTTCAAAGCTCATTAAAAAAAAAAAGTAACTGAGTTTTTCTTCGTAGGACTCGTTAAAAATTCACTGAGAGCATCGATTTTTTATTTCTTGGACTCGTTAAAATTTAACGAAGAACATTGAGTTTACTCCTTCTCCTCGTACTCATAACAAAATGAGGCAGACATCCATTGAACATAGGTTTCTCACTTTTCGGATTCAATGGACTAACTCACGGAAAATGAACTATTTCAGGCTTACTATTCTCCCGTCGTCGTGCCTGGTTATCAAACATGAAAAAGGTGCCCCCTGGAGTTGCCTTTTACGATGTTTTTCAGACTCTCTAAATAAGAAAAAATCACCGATTTTACCCATCTAGACTCGTTAAACTTAATCAGACGGGGAAAAAAGTTGGACAAAGTGGATACTTATTCTGTTACATTTCAAAGGTCGATTTGGCAGCACAAAATCTTGAACATGGTACTTCCCAGAAAAATCTCTCGCATTTAGCCAAACCCTACCATCTATGAGTTTATCCTTCATATGCCAATGTTCCTGCATTGGTGAGTCCTTATACTCTTTGGTGTTCATTAAGCCTAAGTTGCTTGGTACCCTGTTAGAGTGCCTTCTATTGTTCAAGAGGATCCCACTATCTACTGCTCCTTGTATCAACCAAGCCATCATATACCAGAACTTATTTGTCATCAGTTATTCCCATTTTCTCTTGATTATTTCCATAAAAAAAATCATCTTTTTTCTCGTTTCGTGTTGACTGATGTAGGACGCCTCAATGCCTACCTTTTGACAGATCTCTTCCTATCGACTTCAACATCTTATCTAGGAAGTTGATCTAGAAACACGTCAGTACCTGGGTACTTGCAGACATCCGTGGCAGGTCACCTTGTGTTTGGTCAGGGGTTCTCATTATTGGCTCCCGATCAAATGATTATACGAGTGTTCGACATCAACTCCTTTTATTCACACTCGCTAGATTGTACTGTGCATCTTTGGACCATCATCATTATCGGTGGACGCCCTCGCGTCCGTTAACAATTTTTGTTATTTACTGGTAATCAGATGATTTCCCGCATGTTTGACTACAACTCATTTATTCACATGTGCAGAAATATGCAGTTTAGTGAAGCAGTGACCAAGACCTTGGGTAGAGGCTTACACCATTACAGATGTGTTTTCTCTCCCAAGTTGTGATATTATTTTTTGGAGATAGCTTATCAGTTTGATCATGTTATGAAATACACTTCCATGTTATGATTATTGTTGGACACAGTGTTCATATCTCTGCTCTAGAGAAATAATTTTGATTAGCTACTGAGCATGGGAATGCTCGACTCAGGACAAATACTATATTTTCAAACATATGTTGTTGTTTCAGGTTTTCCTCAGTCCTCCAATTCCTCTCATTCTACTACACTTGTTATAAATTATTTCGGCCATCGTCTTCATCTCTGACCTCACACTTTAGGGGGCATCTGTTACAGGACAAATGACCTCCTCATCAGCTTAGAGGAGAAGGTAACATGGAAGGAAGAAAATGACCTAGACGAGACCCATTTTTTCCAAGGTAACACACCCCAGAAACAACTAGGCAGAGTTATAACGCACCTGAGCCATGCAAAGGGAGTGTTAATGCCTTGGGTAATGCTTTGTCTTGCCCAAGGGGAAGCATTATCCGTGTTTGAGTGTGAAAAGGGAAATATCTTGTGGAAAATTGATTAGAATTTCCAACTTTTTCTCAAAAGGAGTCAGTGAAAAATGGAAACTAAATGGCACAAACCTTTTATTAGGCATTTCCAAACACAACTGAACTCCTATGGAAGGAAAAATCAAGGAAAAGTGAGGACACATCTAGATTTTTCTCGATTTGAACAGGTTGAAAGAGTTGGCAAGGTTTGTCCTCTCCATCTCCTATAAATTGGAGTTGTGGGCTCTTGGTCTAAGGTCGGAGGTTTGATTATATGTGGAGCATAATTTCATTGTTGTAGTGTGAGGCTTGAAGATCGGCGAAGTTCATTGAGAGATTTCTGCCTTGAGCATCATCACACTCGGAGATAGAGAAAGCGAGAGAGGAATTGGAATATTGAGGAGGGCTTGGTGCAACTGACGGTTGTAATCCTTTTTTTCACAAATCACTAGAATTGTATCTGTTTTGTCCATTCAATGAATCAGTTTCACAATTGTTGTTCAATCTTCTATGTAGCATGATATGAGTGGCTTAGATCTGCATTGTTTTATGTTTCTTACATGCTAGTTTAATTGATAGAAAGCTATATTGTTGTAGAGATTACACGGGTGCTTTGATTGGTTGCAGGATTTGGACTTGGAGCTAGTGAAGAAGGACTTCTACTTCGCTGCTTGGTGTTCTCCATAGGATCTTCTATCCACAAAGAGGTAATCTTTTCAATCTTGTTTTGTCAACTATATTTATTAACATGAACATGTATGCAGTACCTTTGAAAATTTACAGCTAATATTACAGTCTGCCTCGGGCACCGGAAAGCCCTGAGAGGGATACCCAATAACCACCACCCAAGCATATTACCCTATAGCAGCGTGCCAGATATTTGATAGTAAAATCTGCAAACTTCCAGTGTCAATGCATCATGTTGTCTCTGTAGGACCATTTTCGAAATGGGGTATTGAATTCATGACATGTAACCCTCGTTCTTCTAGGGGGCATGGTTATATTATTGTCGCAGTAGACTACTTTACGAAGTGGGTCGAAGCGATGCCTACATTCAACAACACAGGACAAAAAACTGCATTGTTTTTCTTTAATCGTGTTATTGCATGATTTGGGGTCCCACAGGTTATAGTTACAGATCATGGGAAGCATTTTCGCAACCACATGATGACTGAATTGACTGCCAAGTTAGGATTGTCACATGATAATTCTACTCCTTATTATCAATAATCAAATGGACAAGTTGAGGCTATCAAAAAGATTCTTAAATGTATGCTTGAACGAACGATAGGAGTTCGTAAAAGAAAATGGCATTTGATCCTGTACTCGACCTTGTGGGCATACCAAACCTCGGTGAAAAACGCAACCGGATTTACCCCCTTTCAATTGGTGTATGGTCTGGAAGCTATCTTACCAATCTAATGTGAAATACCGTCGTTAAAACTCACAATCGACTTGTTACTTGACACCTCAGAAGAATAAGCGCGTTTTTTTAACCTCATCCATCTTGATGAAATGCGTCGGTGAAGCCCAATTGGCCAACAAAGCGCATAAGAGACATATAAAGGCGCAATACGACAAAAATGTCTAGCCTCACATTTCCTCAGAGGGTGACTTGGTCCTTCTTTATGATCAAGAAGCTGATGTAATAGGTACAGGGAAATTTGAGCCATTATGGCATGGCCCCTATTATGGCATGGCCCCCATTATTATGGCAGTAACTGCATCCAGCAGTTAGGAACGCCTATAGTGTGGCGCTACAGTCGCATGGGTAACTCTTCGATCCGACAATCCGCAACCCTCTATGTGCTGCCGAAGCTCAGATAGAGTCTCAGCCATATCTAAATCCTGAAGGACTGCTCTCCCGACAACCCTCTTTGCTGGCTCATCCGATCCATGCTCTGGTTCCTCCACCGGTTGAACTCAACCAACATCTGCAATACATTAAAAATTTATTTTAGTCTTGGAAAAACATCAAAATACAAAAAGAATTTTATAAACCTTAGAAAAAAAAAAAATGGTCAAAACATTCTTACCTATTGCACCCCACTAAGCGCCTTCTGGTAAAGCTAAGTTTTGATCTCCTCAAAAATCGACGCCTGCGTATGCATACTCATCGATGACGACAACCTGTCACCTGAACCAGGTGAAGAACGCAGTCGAGAACACAATGGAAAATTGGCCTGCATGCTTAGCCATTATTTATACCCATCTCTGCATCCTTAGATATCTAGGGTTAGACACATCTAATGTCACATGCTGAGGCTGCATCAGTGGAATCTACTCTAAGGAAAATGAAATGAGGATCGAACCATAACTAAAGTTTTTCTTCCTTCCTCCCTTTGCCTTGTTTAGTTGTTATTTTATCTGAGAAAGTACAGATTCAGACCAGTTGAAGGCTGTTGGCTCCATGCACTCTAGCGCATACTTCATATATGATCTATTCACTACATGTAGTGTAACAATGCCGACAAGTTTTGTGATCTTGAAAAGAGTGGTTCTCAAAGGCAAATCTCGAACACCACGAATGTTTATTTTCCCATCCTTCCTTGGCTCTGCCCCTAGATAGAAATATTGCAAAACATAATCTCTCACAGTCTCTCCTTCGAGAGCAGAGCCTAAGAGGGAAATAGGCAAGCCTATCTTCGACAAGCCTGTAAGAAAGTATACTTCCTCCACTGTAATAGGAACCACTTTGTTCCTAATGTGAAATGCCTCAATAGCTGGATCCCATGCTCGAACTAGGAACTCCAAAAGTTCTATTTGTTGCGTCATTCCTGACAAGCGGAAATACTTTAACAACCCACAATCTCTTAGGGATCTTACTGTACCCGGATCATTTAGGGCAACCATATTTTGTTCTTCATGCTCTCTTTCTCTTAAATTAATCGTCATTCTAGTCTGATGGAATCCTGAAACATAACCATAAGACCCATTAGACTTATTTTCATGCAAAAAATTAGGAAAATTTTGGGTACATTGCAAGAATAAAAATTATGAATTGCGCCCAACGTAGTCTTGAACAAGGGACAATGCATTGCATATGCACCTAGGCTTCAATTTAGGTGCTCCACAACACAGTTTTCGATGCTCAAGGGTGCGTTTCCCTCTTTTGAAAAAGAATTTACCGTAAGGGGCCCAAATCCCTAAAATTTTGTAGTGAAAAGAAACAAATTGATTACTGAAAGAAAGAGAGGGTTCATGGCACCAACTTGGATCAAACGGCGATGAAAACCATCCACAGAATCGATCACAATCAACGACTAAAGTTCGGGGGAAAAAACAGGTTCAAAGCTCCAAAATGCAAATGGTAACTTTCAAATGGTAAAAATGAATAGTAAAACTCTTTTTATTAGTCATTTGATTATTTTCAAATCATATTTATTGCTGTCACTATGGTTCTATTCTATTTTTATCATGAAACAGGTATTTTTAATCCATTTGATGTTATTCTGAACAGGTTTTACAACCAATGAGCAGATTAGTCGTGTATATTTATTTCAAAGAATAATTTGACCACAAAGCATACTTTTATCCTTATTTTTTGAGCTTTGTTAAAAACGAAAAAGGACTTGAAGCACACTTTTATCTGTTTTTTGAGCTTCGATAACAACGAAAAAGGAACCCTTGGAGTCTTCTTTTAGCTCTTTTCAGAGATAATGTGAAAATATTTCCGAGCACTTGTCTTTTTGAGCTCGTAAAAGTAAATGAATTGATATCTACTCAGTATAAGTTTAACCCTTTTCCGGACTGAGATAGATTATTTACAAAAAAAGGAATGCCTTAGTCGAATATGGCTAGGAGGTTCTCTCATATATTATTTTACACTTTTTTGGATTTGCGCGACAAATTTACGAAAAAATACTTATGGATTTTTCTTTAATCCTCTTTTCCAAACTCTCTAAAGATGAAAAAGGACCGGGTTGTCACTGTCATTAGGCTCGTTAAAATATAAAATAGCGACGGGCTTTTCGATCATGGCAAGAATCGAGTTTCATTCATCACTAGAATCATTCATTTATTAAATAGCGATACATTATTTTCCCGAAGGGTTGAATTATAGATCAAGCATATGTTATCCTCCTCAAGCTTGTTAAAAAATAAAGAGGTACTGGTCGAAAAATAACCGGGGAAAATTTGGGAAAGTGAACAAAATTTTTTACGGTAGCAATTTGCTCTTGAACATGACACTTCACTCCATCACTGTGACTGTTTGGGTTAGGTAATCTTCTTGAAGGTTCATTCATACCTATGGTTCATCATACCTTCACTTCGGTTTTCGGTCAATGCTGCCAAATCATCTCAGTGTCACCGATATGTTCAAGAGAAGTCATCCAGTGAATACTCATCCTTCTGCAATACTCATAAACCTTCATTCTCATGAAAGTCATCCCTGAAAATTGCTATATCAAGTCATACTTTGTCTCTGAAATGAGTAACTCCTGTTTCGAAATAAAGTAGCTTCCTGTCAATGACAAATCACCATTCAGGAAGTTTACTTAGAAACATCATATTCCAGTACCATGAGGCTTGTTACATCATCGACAAGATCCTCGCTTCCGAAATTTTAACCGAAAGATTATGTTTACCGTTCGACATCAAATCATCTATTCACACCTTACAAAATGTACTGCAGTACCTTAAGGGCAATTAAAATTAATGGTGGTTCTCTCACGTTTGTTAACAACTCACATCATTGGCTGGTAATCAAACAATGTCTTACCATGTTCGACTGCAAATCATATATTCGCATGGATAGAATTGTAACCGAACGATCGAGTGAACAAGATAAGAAGACCCCGGATCTAGTTTCAGCCATCCAGGCTACGATTTCAGGATTGTTGTACACATCATCTGTATGGTGACCTTACATACAGATCATCATCTGAACATGGGCCTATATCTGTAGGCATGTCTGTATTGGGAAACATTCCAATGTAGACGACTTTCTGAACTATGTACATGTTATTAGATAGTTTATGTGCTGAGCATGGAAATGCCTTTCCTCAGCAATTCATGATCAATAGGATATATCATGATGTAATGTATTGTAAGATTGATGCAGGTCGCCACTCCGCTTCAGCTCCAGCCCATCACAGTGTAAAGCATCTCATTCAAAAATAATGTTATTATTATTCCGACTTCATGCTTTAGGGGGAAGTTTTTATAGATCAATTTGGGCACCATTCCCAATGACGGCCTGGTTAACTGGACATCATCCCCAGAACCAATGAATAGGGTTTATCATCCCCTATCATTTCAGTTGCTACATGCCCTAAGACAAAGAACAAGAACAAATCATCCATGACTTCCATTGCAAGGTTTCCAAGATTTGAAGTACATGTTATATCACCTATGAGCTCACCAACGTAGTCTCTTAAGAGACTAACTGCTTTGCATATGCAGTCACCTCCATTCAAGGGTGCTCTGCAAAGCACTTCCCGACACTCAAGGGTGCATTGGTCAATTGGGAGCGAAATTATCATTGTTCCGGAATATCCACATGGCCAGTGCCTTCTAGAAGAGTGCATATGTATCAAAATTCGAATCCATGTGTCCATTCAACACCTTTGAACTTGGGAACATGTCTTTCCTATTATTAGAAAGTCATTGATTGTGAAACTACCTTCAACTCATCTATAAATTGAGCACAGATCCTAGTGTTTGGGAAGGAAGAAATTTAGTAGACAAATTTTGTTGGAATCTCAATTGAGGGTTTGATTTGAGTGATATGTTGCTGGAGAGATGTTCATTGTGATGAGGTTGGGATGATGCTAGAGTTGGTGACATCAAATCAATCACTGGTTGTAACGTCCCCTTCTATCCATTAATAAAGCTTTTGTATTTCATAGTATGAATTCTTATCTGATGTATATGTTTCATGTTTCATTGATTTAACTGATTAAAGTGAATAACCATCTGTATATTGCAATCTCTTTGTTGTTTAGTGTTCATACTTGTAGGAAATATTTTGGCGATCAAGCTTGGATTGGAAGCTACGGAAAGAGCAACAGAAGGAGAATAGGAAGCGCTTGGACTCCAAGTAATTTTCTTAATCTATTCTATGTGTCTGTTTACTGTTAGGAAAAGTATCTAGAAAGTCTTTGATATGTTGTTGTAAATGCATAACACCACATTTAGGGAATTTTTTTTTATCCGTAATCCATAATTCCGCATAACAACCCAACCCACAATGGAAAACATGAGCATGGTCATTGACAGAGTGTGCCGAGGGGCAAGGAAAGGATCAAAAAATGGGAAAGTGGATATCCAAACTATTCCCGATTTGGCACAAAAATTATTGCTACACACCATCACGTGAGCTGCTGTATCTCAGGCTCTGCATGAGGCCACAAAACACAATTACTTCTTGCAGTAGATAGCATGGCACCCACTCCCTACAACTGGGCAGAGGCAGTAACGATCAATATGAAGCGCCAATTGACAAAATGCAAGAATGTTAAGTTGAAATAGTTAGGCTATGGGTTCATCCTAGTACGATTCATCTTGGAACGGTTACCAATTTTCCAACGTCAGGAAGTGATAGTTCCTACACCACCATCCCAAGAGCCACAGATGGTCTGTTGGGCGGCTTTGATGTGAAGATCAGTCGATGGTCAACAGATGTCCCGGAGACTGGAGTTCTTTGAGTGGCTCCGTCGACAACTGATTGTCGTGGAGGACTGGCCTTATTCTGGCATGGACTATACCAGTGATGTGGGTCTCCCACTCCCAGTAGGAGAGGATTGGGCTGAAGCATTGGGTAAGACTCATTTTTTGATTTTGATGAGTATTATGATTTATTATTATTATTATATATGTTCTAATGTTAATCCATGTATTCACAGATGTCGGCCTAGAAAGACTTGTAGGAATGTCTCCAATAGCACGGCGAATTCCTCGTGATTTTGATGTGGCCCCTCATGGTGAGGGAAGCGAGGAGGAGGAAATCGTACGCAACCTCGAGGGACTCACCAGTAGGATCCCAGACTATGCGAGATTCAATGATGTTCGTCGCACGTACCAGAGACACACTACAGGGGTGTCAAACCATGTTCACTGCTTATTGAGGCGGCTTGTGCGGGCAGTGACATTCTACCATGAGCATCATGCCGACTAGACACCTAGTCTTTTATTTCTCCGTATTTTTTGAGAGACATGATATCTCAAGATGTAACCAAAACATACATATTTTTTGAACTTATGATGCACGTGGATGAAAACACTATATATATATATATATATATATATATATATATATATATGCCTATTTTCCTGTATGAATTGAATCATGTGATGATGATGTTTTACAAATTACGCAAATGTATATCTAATACAATATCGACTACTGTATCAGTTAACGCATTCATTCATTTAGGAATATGTTGATATGTGATGTAATCAAAATTTCTTTCCAGTAAACGAACACACAAGTAGAACCTTAAGGTTTGAGGATTTCTAACAGAATAATGCCCATTAAGCTGAAGAACAACAAGCTGAGAGTCTAGGTTAACAATCAATGCACGAATGTTGAGAGAAATGGCCTTAGTTAAGAGTTCAATGACAACACTATATTCAGCGATATTGTTTTTGATTCGTCCTAGACAAATACCTTGAAGTTCTATCAACTCACCATTAGGATTATAAATCACCCAGGCTGCAGAAGGCAGATTCCGGGTACTGCGGGAGGCACCATTTGCAAAACCAACATAAGGAGTAACAAACATATGCACAATAATCAACAACACAATAAGCAGGAAAACCGCTCACAAAGCACACCAAGCAAAAAATATACAAAAATGGAAAAAAAACCTATGTACAAAAGAAACATGCACGAGAAACTCATGCATAATACTTTTTGAGATACAACCCATTTCTGGGCTGATCTAGAGGATAACCTTCATAATCAATGAGCTCATAAGCCCCGTTCTACAAAACACGCTTAACAATATAGGGCCCATGCCACATGGGTTGAAATTTTCCTACCCCAAGCTTATCGTGAGCTTGGTCGTACAGGAGGACGAGGCCTCCTTCTACAAAGGAACGAGGGGAAACTGACTAGTCAAAATGAGCATTGACCTGATTTTTCTGTGCTTCTATGATAAGAGCAGCAAAGCAACGAGTTTCATCAAGCCTCTCTAAATATAGAAGACACTCTTATTCTAGTGAAGTATTAGGTAGCAATTCAACAACTATCTTGAGAGAAGGGATTTCACATTAAATCGGAAGGGTAGCTTCTAGACCATAGACAAGCTAGAATGGAGTGAATCCGGTCGCATCCTTCATTGAGGTCTTGTAAGCCTAGAGAGCTAAAAACAACATGAGATTGTAGTTTGACTTGTGCATCCCAATCGTACGTTGAAACATACTGACAAGAACCTTGTTCACGGCTTCAACTTGGCCATTGGCTTCAGGGTAGTACGATGTTGAGCTGTCGTGACACAGACCCAACTTAGAAGTCAACTCAGCCATCATGTAATGACGAAAATGAGAACCATGATCGGTAACAATGGCTTGAGGGACACCAAACCTAGTAATAACATGATTGAATAGAAATTGTGCGGCTATCTTACCATCAGCTGTAAGTGTAGGCCTTGCTTCGGCCTATTTCGTGAAGTAGTAAATGGCGAGAATAATATAACCATTCCCCCCAGCCAAGTGAGGGTTACACATCAGAAAATCGATGCCCCACTTCGTAAAGGGACCAATGGTAATGACCAGATGAAGTTGTGTGGGTGGCACGCACATCTTGCGCTGATAAATCTATAAATCGTGACACTTACGAACAACAACAATGCAGTCTTTAAAAATGGTGGGCCAGAAATAACCAGCATGAAGAATCTTCTGTGCAGTAGCATATCCAGACATGTGACTGTCACAAGCGCAATAATGGCAATCATTGAGGACCTTTTCAGCCTCCTCGAGGGTCAAACACCGGTGGAGAATAAAATCAGCTTCGGTGTGGTAGAGAGTATCTCCAACAATGCGATAAGGTTGTGAATGATGGCGGATGTCTCGACAAGCATCCTTCGTCAACTCAGATCGGAAGGTGGAATTATGAAGATATACGATGATATCACCCTACCAAGGATCGAGGGTGCTCATAAGAAAAAGTGTATCATCCGAAATATGTTCCCTGGAACCAAATGGAGCAGAGTCAGAAGGGAGAGAGAAAATCAAATCGGCGAAAACCAATGCATTCTTAGATTTGGCAGTAGTAAGCTCCAATCCACTTCGAGTATTTGGTCCCCAGAAATTAACGAGTCAATATATAATTCATGGGGTTGGAATCATAAATCATAGTCACTGTGCGCAACAAAATGTAGTGACGAAAAAGTTGAATAGCTTGAACAACAGCCAACGCCAACTTCTCGACATGTGTGTAACGTGTTTTAGTATCGAGAAGATTACGAGACAAATAGTAAATGATGTGCTCATCACCATCATCATCGTCTTGCACCAGAACCATGGCAATAGTGCTAAACGCGATAGCCAAATAGAGGGTGTAATCACGATGATAATTGGGAGGACGTAGCAGAGGAGCATTTATAAGCAATGTCTTCAGTGCATCGAAGGATTTTTGGGCAATATCATCCCAGAGGAATGAGACGCATTGCTTAAGTAATCGCGTAAAACCTTTGGCCACTTCAGCATAGTTCGGTATAAAATGACGCAGGAAGTTAGCTTTCCCTTGGAGACTCTGTAGCTGATGTAAGGAGGAAGGAGAGGGGAGATTAACAATAGCTTCAACTTTGAACGGATCAAGACGAATTTCGTCTTTAGAGACGATAAACCCTAAGAGTCTACCAGAATCAATGCAGAAAACAAACTTAATATGCAGATTGAGCTGAATGTTATAGCGTCGATAACAAAGAAATATTTGACAGAGATGATTTGGGTGGTCTTTACGCTTAGTCGAATGAGCCAGAAGGTCATCCAGGTAAGGTTGAACAATGCACTTGATATCGCGGAAAGCATATGACATTGCTCATTGAAATGTAGCCCCAACATTTTTAAGACCAAAAGGGAGCTTCTTATAGGCGAAAGTACCCCAAGGACAGATAAAGGCAGTCTTGTGTTGATCGACTGAAAGAATATTAATCTAGTTGTACCTGGAAAACCCATCCGTTAGGAAAAATATCTCACTCCCTGCATAGTCATCAATGGTCTGATCAATAAAAGGAGTGGAATAATTATCCTTAGAGCAAGCATGGTTGATATCACAATAATCAACATAGACACGAATAGTACCCTGCTTCTTATCCACAGGAATGATATTAGAAACCCATTATGTCAAGGGAATTTGATTAATGAAACCAACTCTAAGAAGGTTTTCAACTTCACCTTTAATAGCGGTCACCTTCTAGGGTGTACGGGACGAAGATGCTGGCGAACAAGCTTTGCACCAGGATAAGTAGGAATCTCATGCACCACTATACTTGGATCAATGCTAGGCATTTCTTCGTAATACCAAGAGAAAATGTTGTGAAACTCGTGGAAGAGACTAGTATATACCTCGATCTCATCAGGATAACAGGTCACCCCAATATGGATGTTCTCGACAACCCCTGGTTTGACAGAGATGTTGAAAGACATCGTTTGCGTGATGTTTCCCAAGTTACCTTCCGCAAAGACTTCATGTGTCAGGATGGGCATCTGAAGCGGATGAGAAAGAACTTGAGAAGCGAAATTCTCGAGATAATTAGACATGGCCCCAAGGCCAGGCATGAACGAGGAGCGATGATGACTATCATCCCAAGGAGGATCCTCAAGAGACATAGTTTCCACGATGGCCTCATCAATAGGAAATATCTCATTTAAGGGATCGGGGGAATCCAAAGCACTGAGCCAAGGGGATTGAGAATAAGTGTCAAGAGACATACTCAAAGGTGAATGATTAGGGGGCGGAGGAGCCGAAGCCAAAATAAGTTTACAATAATCAATTTCTATTGGGCTTAACGACATCAAGTCACCAAACGAATCAATCTGCTCCGGTGAAGGGATGATCCATGGATCAGAAGACTTGGAGATCATGTTAAACTGAGAAGTGTTGGGCAGATGAAGAGGAAAAATACCCATGAGGGTTGGATCTTTGAAAAGACCCGGCCCTATGCTCTCATAAGGCATAGGGATACGATATGCATATGGGACGTTGCTCTCGGAAGAGGAAGAAGTGAAAAATGTCAACTGATCGACAATGATGATCTTTCCTTCGTGCGAAAATCAAAGAACACGAAAGAGAGTGGAAGAAACACACAACATGGTGTGAGTCTAACTGCGACCGAGGAGAATATTGTAATTGAGCTTGGCATCAACGACTTCAACCTCAATGTTAACTGTTTTTACTTCTAATGTAATAGGTAAAATAGCGAGAACACCGAGAGGGTGAGATTCCCTTCCATCAAAAGCTTCTAAAGCATTTAGAGATGAAGTGAGGGTGGGAGAGCTGATGGATTTCCTGCAAGCAGATGACATGACGCACGTAGATGCACCCTCGTCCATGACCGCTCGATGGATATTATTTCCATTAATCCCAACTTGGATGATCAGTGCAAGCTGGTGAGGGAGACGTGGGACGAAATTCTTCAAGTCGAAAGTGATAAGGCTCAAATCGACAAGATCAACCCCACCAATGGCAAAAAACAAAGCCTTCTGTTGAGAGGGACAACTCTGAAGTACTTCCAATGCAGACATGGCAAACGACGCCTGAGCCAAATCCTCAACAATACTGTAATGCTGAGCAACATGGGCGTTAGGATTGTAAGAAGACTTGCGGAGTACACCTTTGGAAGGTGGTCGTACAATGGGATTAGTACTAGGAATTTCAATATGAAGAGGGCTAGAAGCAGGCGGGGGAGGCGAAACATCAATGATTTCCTTCCCTGTTGCCTGACGCAGTTTGGTATAATATTTCGATCGAGTAGCACTGGAAACGGATGCAGAACCATTCATCATGAACACCTGAGAGTCAAATGGGTCGGAGGACTGAGGTTGCTCCACCAACTAAGTTTGTTGTGATATGAAAGGTTCTTTGAGAATAGCCAGAGTGCCTTGGGTTCCTTTGATAAATCTACTCACTTCGGCCCATTGGGGACAGTCCTTGGCGAAATTCTCTTCGTCACAAATCAAAGAAGGGCACTTTGGTTTTCGCTGTGAACCATCATTAACACGAGATTTCTGAGAATCTTGTTTTGGGTGTCGGCTTTGGCCTTACCTTTACCCTTATTTTTTCCTTTGGAAGTTTTATCTGCCAGATTGGACTGGATGAAATTCGCTTCTGTGGTTTTACCAAAATTTAGAGGTGGCTGAGAAGCAATATCATTGGAAGTAGTAGATTTTTTCTTTGCAGGATTTGGAGAATACTTCTGAGAAGTCTGAGACACGGAACCAATGATACTGTCGACAGATGGTATCGCTGGTGCTTTGGAAGTTCAAGGTCGAGGGGCATCAGACAAGAGTTCATACAATGTGCTGGACTAAGAGTACACAAGATCAAGGTACTGGGCACGAGTGATGGCTTGTTCCTCAGTAACACATGCCCCCATAACAATGCGAGCAACGAAGGAGGTAGTAAACCAATCAGTTAGAATCTGATCAGGAATATCAAACTTGATCAAGCGATGATGATGCCTCCATTCATTAATATGGTAAGAGATATGAGTAGCTCGATCTTGTTTCAAGTATGTGAGGAGGCGTGTCCCAGTTACATGGCGAACTGGTAACTAAAAGTGTGTGAGAAATGCCATGGCCAAAGAGTTGAAATCTTGGAAGACGTCGCAGGATACTTCAATGTACCACTTGGTAGCGGCACCAGTGAGAGTTCGTTGGAAAAGACGAAGACGAATGGAATCGTCAACCCAAGAGTTAGAGGAAAACCAAAGATAGTACATCATAACATGCGCTTGGGGGTCTTCTCCGGACTTTCCCTCAAATTTGGGACAATCGCCAGGAATTTTAGTCAGAACTGGAGGCCAATATGGATTATGAAGGATAGGATCATTTTTCAACTTCGACACATTGGGTAGTTCCAATGTCGCAAGGAAAGGTAATTGAGGATTAAAAGACATTGCAGGTCATTGATAAAGACCAGTATTAGGATTCCACCCAGATTGAGAGAAATTCCGCCCCCATATGTTTTGTCCCGGAGGATTCTATCCATAGGGGTTATAAGCCTGATAGTTCTTCCCATACATGGGTTAAGGACTAGGATATTGATTTTGGGCATACCACTGAGGTCCTATCTGAGAAACATATGGATTTTGTTGTGGAATATAAGCAGTTCCTTGAGGTGCATTATACAACACTTGAGTTTTACCTTGAGGAAGATATGCAGTGCCCTAATGCGCACTGTATACCTCCTGGAATTGACATTGAGGAAGATAAGTGAAGCCTTGGGGTGCACTATATAATACCTGAGATTGACCTTAAGGAATGAAAGTAGCGCCTTGAGGCTGAACAGGTTTCCCTGGGGTGCAGGTTGACCTGGATACTATGGTTGGAAAGGCGGTCCCTGTGGAGTAGGTTGGCTTGGATGTTGAGAACCATCGGGCTGCCCTTGTGGAAAATGTTGGCCCGATGGTTGGGATGGACCAGGTCACCCCTGAAGACCAGGTTGACCCAGCGCAGAATCGTAGGGTTGTCCTTGTTGTACAAAAGTTTGGCCTTGTTGAACGTAAGGCTGGTGCTGTTGCACAAAAAGCTGTCCCTGTTGAGGATAAATTTTCCCCCCGAGAATGTTGATAAGTAGGACCGTAGAGTTGTCCTTGTTGGACTGAAGTTTGTCCCTATAAGGGTTGTCCTTGCGGACCAGAAGGTTGTCCCTGTGGACCAGAGGGTTGTCCCTGTTGGACCGAAGGTTGCCCCTGTAGGGGTTGTCCTTGTGGAACATAGGGTTGTGCAGGTTGGTATATGGTCTGATTTGGATCAATCAGAAGCAAATAAACGGGATTACCGTACACGTCATAATGATGCGGAGGATTACCAAAAGTTTGCAACTGCTGAGAACCCTGAGGGGTGGAATTCTTCTGCTGAAAAGCCTGAGAGGCGGAATTCTGCTGTTGAATGGCCAACAAATACTCATCGAATTTAAAACCATTAGGAATGGAAGTAGAAGCCATAGGCGCACTACTAGTAGGTTGGGTTCCTGCAACGTGAGGCTGTGATCCGCTCACGTTGGGCCTAACAGGGATTGTGGGATTAATAAAAATGGACCTACGAACAACAAAAGACGTTGACGATGACTGAGTCATACTAAAAGCTGGTGCAAATGAAGCCACACAGATAGTGGGTCGGACAGGAACAAAAGTTACAATCGTCGACGTCATGGGAGTCGAAGGTGATGCAGTCAATACCGAGACAACCAAGCTTCCCGAGCGAGTCGATGTATCGGACCATATCGGGTTCTGATACAACAATTGAATGCTAGAAATGATCTGACCCAAAGTATGATAACCACGTGGGAGAGATACCGGTTGTGAGGAAGGTTGACCTGAGACATAAGGAAAGTTCTCCAGAGGGAGACGATGATATCCTATAGAAACACAAAGCTATTTAATACTAACGGAACTCGAAGAATCCATGTCAGATGAAGCCACTTGATCGTCGAATAGGCGACGAGTTGTGCCAAGCAAGGCAGTAGCTAGTAAATATGGTTCCAGAGTAAGAGGAGGGAAGTCTTGTGCGTTCCCAAAACCAGACCAAGCATCCCGAGGTTGCCAATTGATATCAAATGGCTCTTCAAGAGGAGATCGGGTAGTGAGAGGTAAGATACTTGGAAGAATAGACTGCCAAAAATCGACAGACCTAGTAGGCTGAGATGCTTCCAGAGAAAATTCAGGAGAAGGATCTCCACTAGGAGGCAATGAAGAGGACAACGAAATTGGTAGTTCCACCACTGTGACTATGCTTCAAAATAGAAGAGAACTGATATAACCAACTTGAGGCTTCAAGATTAAACACTAATGAATCACTTAAGAACAAGCCAAGAAAATATATTTAATGGGCATGTGATCGTGGGCAATTTATTTTAAGACGTTGAAACAAAACTCTACCATTTCATATTTTAAGAGTCAAGAAATAGGCAAAAGGTGACTCTAGTCACTTTCACGTTGAAACGAGCATGAAAGGACAAGTGCTCGAGGATCTTTTCAATTTTAGAGAGTCACGAAAAGACCAAAATGACTACTTAGAAAATCTAAGCAAGAGGGTGTACCAAGATTCCGTGAATTGCAATATACACCTTGGTGTTCAAATGAAATAGAAATGACCAAGGACTCGACGTACATGCAAGCAGTCTCCCCGAATGCTGTGTTTGGTGTATCACGGTTACAGGGTGGCAGACTCGGCTTCCTATGGATAAAGGATGTTAATCTATGAGGGTATCCATTTATATACTCGATGGTACGGGGAACACAAGTCTGTACTAGCGCTGTCTAAAGCCAGATGGCGAACGAAAACTACTAGGTTTAATGATGCTGGAACACGTCACTAGCCTAGACCTCTAAATAATGTGTGTTAGGTTTCAATGCTTCCTTAGGTTGGTTAAATTCATTTTAAATTTTATCTTGAATTAATGTTGCGATTTCAAGGCCTTCCTGAATGTGATCTCGAATTCTTAATGCACAAATATATGCAAAAGAAAGTCATTCCAATTCAATGAATGCTAACTAAGAGAGGGATAAGAGTCTATAACAAAGTAGCAATCAATCAAATACAAGAGAATTTTCCCTAATGCATCTAAGACAACCAAACCAGAAAACAAAAAAGCTCTTTCCTTGTTCACTAAAAGCTACTAATGCAAAAGAACATTTTCCATTTTCAAACTAAGAGAAAGAATTCAAATTTTGTCTTTTTAGATAAATGAGAAGAAAAATTCACTATTACACTAAAAATAAAAATGGACACTAGTTTGAGCAATTCGAATGAAAATATCTAAAACAAAGAGATCGATCTAACACGAATTAAACACACTCAAAATAGATATGCACTCCTTCAAGAAAAAAGGGCTTTCAAACCGGTTCAGCGAGCAATGAAATCTATGCTCATGGTGACGAATGAAGAGCTAAATTAAATCCAAGACGATCATTCAACACAACAAAGACACGTAGAACCGAGAAAAAATATAAAACAATCAGTGAACGAACTGAAACGACACAGACCAAACTGAATCAAACTCAACTCAGAAGGCTCAAAGAGGAGAGAGCCGAACAAGCGGCAAGAGACACCTAGAGACCCTAGGATGAATAAATCCATTGATTAGATGATGGACAAACAACTAAGAAGAACGAGACAAGAGAGTCAAAACAATCTCAGTGGACCAATTGAAAGATAAAAATCCAATCAAGAGGCAAGAAAAAATAACAAAACTCAGGAAGAAGGCTAAAGTTTTAACCTACAGGATTCGACACATCTATTTAGCTATAATCCTCACTAAACAGAGGTTGGCGCACCTGTGACAAAAGAAACAAGCGCTGATCGGCGTGACTGTTCAAGGAAAAACAGTGCTGAGCTAGAAAACCATGTGAAAAAATAAAAACCATCGAGCAGAGGTCTGACTTGACACTCTAGGACTGAATAAGATGGCTGAAAATAGTCAGACAGGTAAGACAAAGCAGAAAAATGATGAAACGATCAAAGTCGAATCGACAAGAAAAACACTAGACGAACAATGATTGACGACAAACACACTGATCCCCAACATAGTTGCCAGCTTATTGTGCAAGAAAATCCCCTCTGCAGACAGAGGCGATCCCTCTAGCCCTGGAGTGGGTCTAGCAACAAGGGAAACAAGCTGGACTTTCAGACTCCTGGCTAATGAATGAAAATGAGTTAGGACAGATGGCCTACCTTGGCCCAACGATTCTGTTGTCGTTTGCAGTAGCGATCCGTTGATCTTTGTCTTCACACGTCGTGGTCATTCAGTGGAAATATTCGTGTACCTGCACAAGGATCAAGTGAATGATGACAACATACGAAAACATATTTTCATTCATAACTATTTGATTGGTCAAGGAGAATCAAAACACTTTGCATATTATCAAACACAAAATTGGAACCAAAAAACCAGTCTTGCATTAAAAGTAGAGAGAAGAATTTTACAACCAAAAAGCCTTGACGTTGCAGCCTCCTTCAACGGGTCCAGTCAAATGCATTTCAAGCATTCATCAGGGATCGAACTTGGCAAGGCAATGGGCCTAAACTCTCTCTCGACAATGGATTCCTCTGTGATCTATTCTCACACCAGCTATAGTAAGGACTGTTCAACTAGCTGAAACTATGTGAGAAGGATGCATTTATAGGAGAGGAGGAGGTGGTTTGGAATCCCTCATAAGGTGGAAGGGAGACCTTATCCTTTGGGAAGTTTCTCAAATGTAGGAAACAAGAATCCAAAGGAAGGTCTTCGACGTTATTCAATCGAGCAAACCATGATGACTTCACTCATAAAGTGGTTAGGCATGGAAACTTTGTTTCTATTTTAAAAAAATTTCCAAAAACAACTCGGCGCGGGTAGTCAACTAAGATAGAGCGCCAATGGGTGCGAGGCCCAGTGCTAATTTATTTATGGGCGCGAGGTCATAACTACCTACCAGAGATGACCCAAAATCATGTGTTTTTGAGAGTCTACTCTAGGAATAGTCAACAGAGAAAATGTTCTTCACATGCCAAGGGATGAAATGATACTTTTTGCAAGGTATGAAAATACACATAAGTCACTGAAATGGTCCTCCAATATTCGGGATGGGGATTGCAGGGACGGTGAAAAAATACTTTGTAACAACAGTGGATTTCTGTCCTACAGACCTACTGTCTTTCTCCCATTATTCTAATCATTGAACTACAAATTTTGCTACCACGTCATATATATGAGTGCCCTCATATGTGTCAGAGTCTTTTATCTATTCAAAGTTCCATTAAGAGTGCTTGAGATCCAACCACTTTCCAAAAAAACCCAATCAAATCATAATAAATTGCCTTAGAGCTTAGGATGTGTCTGGTCAGGCACTTGAAGTAGTCCAAGTGCTGGTTCCAGTGCTAACATCTTTTGGTATGTCTGCTTGGAGACGAAGTATTCTCCCAAGTCTCTTGAAGGTGAACAAGAATTCATAACTTGAAGAGGACTTCAATTTTTCACTTGGCGACTCCATTGTTCCAGATCCAGTGGCGACTTCATGAGGATGTAGAGATCAAATTTTTAGTGGAAGTTTTGGATAAACAGCTACACCTTTCAAAATTATGAAAGGGACATCATTGCAGAGGTAGCATTTAATGTTTTTCCTCATTCAATAGCTGATGATTTGGAGTCTTCTTATACTGCAGAAATTCAATGCTTTATGAGTATCCCACGTTCTGATTATTTTCATCATGAGATGCACTATTTTATGATACGGATTCTTTCAATTTTACTCTTAAGATTCAGAATCCATAAGAGGTTTTTTCAGCTATTTGAATGGTTGTATGTTAAGTTCCATATTGCATGAAGATTTCCATTCAAATCAGATTAGAAGTAGAGGAATGAATAAGCTCATTTTTTGAGCATTTTTTTCTTCAGAAAGTTCGATTTCAGTTTTCAGTTTGAATCCAGCCTCGGTTTGGAGAAATAATTTGCAGAATTGAAATGATATTTTTGACTCCATTACCTAATGGCCAGGCATGCTGGTTTTTTGAGTTAATGAGCAGGATCGCTGGTTGGACAGATAAGAGTTGAATTCAAGGCACTAGTCTATGGTTCTTGATAGCCCGCAAAGGGCATATCATCCCCAATTAGAGCCAATGTTAGCACTGGTTTTGATTCCTTTGAAAGTTTCCCTCTCTGTCATTGTATTTGGCCTCTAGCCCCTTATGCTTCGATTTTTCTCGTCACTTCTCGCTACATCTCGCCACTCTTCGATCCTTTCCTCATTTTCATTTTTGCCAAAATTCTAAAGTCTAACGTTTCTTTCAAAACCCCTTTTTAACTATTAAAATTAAATTTTTATAGTTAAAAAGTAGCTCCGCACACCCATTAACAAGCATATCATATTATACCCTTTTTAACTTATCTTCTATCCCATATTCAAACCTTATACATGTAAACATTGCCAAATCCTACAAAATTTTTGATATGCGATATTGCTGGGACCCATTATTTATTTTTGATTCATTTCATAACATTCAATTTATTTTAGAAAAATCCTTTATATTATGATTAGCACGAATTTTACCATATTCATTGACTTAACGATTTTTTCACTTATCCGCTTTTAAAATCCGTTTAATGGGCCCCACCTACCTTTTCGCATCACATTTTCACAAAGTTCACTTATCGCATTCACTTATGCTTCCTCATTTCCCCGATTGCGATATTGAGTGGGACCCTTTCCTTCCACGTCATCGTCGCTAATCGCATATCACTGCAATTCTCGCCACATTCATTTGCTACACCACAAATCTTCTGATTATATACTAAAGGGACCCACATTTCCTTGCCACGTCACCCTTTCCTCATCGCACATCACAAGCTCTAGAGGATAGGCACTCAGGATCATGTTATAAATGCCGAAGTGCAATGTGCGATATTGGTGGGACCCAATCGCATATCGCAATTCGCAATATTAGGAGGATAGGCACTCAGGAATCTCTTATAAACGCCGAAATGTGATTGTGATTTTCACTGGCTATTACACCTCATGATATTTCCTGCCCTTTGATCCACGGTTCTCATGCCGTTTCGGCCCCCCTTCTCCATTCTGCGCTTAACACTGTGGGGGGTGCAGGGGGTCTGAAAAGTTGTTTTCTCCGTCGCTCATTCTTGCCACGTCATCACCCCCATCACAAATCGCATTCCCTCCCACTTGTGTCTTATGCTTAAACGTTTCCGACCCCGATCTGCAATTGCAATATATGTATAAAAGGTTTTCTCCTCCCACTCATCATTTAATCAATAATCTCTCCGGCTAATAAATTGAAACCCCGCTATCTCTTTCTATCCGCCTCCATAACCTGTTTAACCTCCATATTTACTGCTCCTCTTTTATTTCTCCCACTGGCCCAGAATTCAACGTGTCTCCTTCTCATATCTTTCACATGCCCAATCCTTTTATTTGAAACTTATTTATATAGGTTTTTCCACTTCAACACTCTTTCCGCGTTTATTTTGAAACCCTATCACGACAAAAAAGAAACCAAAGGAAAGGAACAACAACAGAGTTTCTCTGAAACATATTTATACCATTAATCTCAACACCAACACGTTTCCACAAGGCACCAGGCAACATTCAAGAAACAATCACAGGTTTACAGAAAATCCGACAGCAAAGGCTTTAAAGATTCGACACCTATCAACAAATAACAATATCTTCTTAAATATCAAAGACAGTTTGTGAATATGATTAATTTCATTAGAGTTATGTTAGGATTGTAAATGGCTAAAAATAACAAGGAATCTACTTTTTCTCCTTCTTATCTATTTTCTGTTAAGTTGTTATGAAAGGAGGTCTAGGCCTTGCTGGCAGATCTATTGTAAAAATATAAATAAACAGAAGACAGAGGAAGAAAAAAGAGGGATGGTTGGTGGCACAGGGTCGAGTCCCTCTTATTGATTCTCATAACATTCTTTAACAGTGTCATTAGGGGAATTTTGAGGTCTAAAATGGGCCTCCAAAGGAAATAATAAAATAATAGCTAAACCAATAAAATAATATTTATGAATTTTCAATTCAATTTTTGCACCACAATCCATGTAACCATAGTTAAATTCAATTCAAAAATTGTATCAAAATAAAATTAATAAAAAAATTGTATTGATGTGACTATAAATAAGAATGAGTTTTTCAAGGAAAAAGCCATTATCATTGAACAACTAATGCATTTTTCCTTTGTACTTCAATAAATTAAATTAAAATATAAATATAAATTTATAAATTCTTAATTATATTATATGTTATTAATTAAATTTTATAATAACATGTAATTAATATACTATATAAAAATAATATACTATAATATAATAAATGTATAGGAATATGCATTGTTTCTTTCAATAAATATTAAATTTACAATAATATATTTTTATTCAAAAAGTATGAAATGACATTTATTATGAGTACTTTACTTTGAATTTAAAAGTACTTAGAGCACTACCATGGTTAACCATGAGTTTTATCCACCATTGAGAATGAGACAAGTAAGTACCTTTAACTCAAGATATGCCACCTCAACCATTAGGGATGATGTCATCCCCTAAAATGTGATTGGTTCTCATAAAGTGAATTTTGATTGTACATTTTCCTTAGGAGGCCCATTTTAGACCTCAAAATTCCCCTAATGATTGTCGAACACATAACATATTCCAGTTACACTCTTGAGGATTCACAAATCATATGGTGTGTGTATTGTTTTCCCTTCTGTTTTTACATACTTTATCTGTATTTCCAGGTTTATCATAAAATTCCTATCTTATGTTTTTATAAGTCTTGTGAACCTCCAAGTCATATGGATCTGTTTTTGTAAGTCTTGTTCCAAGCTTTCGTGATTCAGTATGAATTGAAGATTGTTCATAAGAATTCCTTGAGGTGGAATTAAACCATGTTTCATGATTTTATAAGTCTTTTGATCTAGCATGCATGTTAATATTTTTTTGTCAGTCTTGATTCACGAAGCATTCCTAATTCATGAGGTCCTGTTAGTCAAAAGCATTCCTTGTAATGGGATTCTTTAAATGTAAAGTGAGACTCTTGTAAGTATTTTAAAAGCATTCTTTCACTATACATTTCAGATCTGGAATTTGTGTCATTTTTTCCTCCCAACAATGGATTTATGTCCTACAGACCCACTGTCTTTCTCCCATTCTTCTAATCATTGAATTGAAAATTTTGCTACCACAACATATATATGAGTGCCCTCATATGTGTCATAGCCTTTTATCTGTTCAACGTTCCTTTCAGAGTGCTTGAGATCCAACCAATTTCCAAAAAAACCCAATCAAATCATAAGAGATTTCCTTGGAGATTAGGATGTGTCTGGTTAGGCACTTGAAGCATTCCAAGTGCTGATTCCAGCGCTAATAGGCCAGAGAGACCGGGCGAGGGTCGAACTCCAGACCTCCGCCAAACTAGTGCACACCGTAACCAGGGCATTTATCCAATGGTTCTTACCATAATATTTCTCCATACCTATTTGAACTTTAATGAAGCCGTTGACGAGGGGAGAGGGGGCCAACCCCCAAGACACGTGACCAACACCTAGAGAACAACAGCGGAACAGAGTCGCTTAACCTAATGCGCGTTTAGTTAAACACTAATCCTCTTTTAATTAACCTCTAAATCGTGTTTAATTAATGCTAATCCAACATTAATGTTAATCCATGTGATCAATAGAGCGTTGGGTTTAGTGCTAATCAAGTTTAATTAGTGGATAATGTGGTTTAATTAACAATTATTATGTGATTAATTTGGCGGTTCCGCCACATCTAGCGGGTTTACTAATTTTGGTGCCAGCTAGCCCATATTAGTGCCAGTTAGCTAAATTTAGGGAGGAAATTATGGAGTAAACTGGTAGAGGTTACAACTCAGTAAGTTTTCGACCAAATCAGGGGCAGAAAGAGGTTAAGGTACCATTTTTGAGTGTTCCGAACTCATTGGTGTAGATTTTAGGAGCAAAAAATCATTGTAAACACATAGTTTTTCAAATTTCAGCATAATATAGAGGCCCAAGCCATGGAAGTTGGACCAAGGAGATGTAGCCCAGAAGGGATGAAATCCTTCATCAAATCCCTATGTTGATGTGTTTTATGGTGATGTACTATACTTTTATTTTGTTGTTGTTCAGTCTTTGTTTTATGCTAAGTTGTTCATAAAATTAACATAAAAATGACTCATGAGATTCAGTAACTTGCAAGAGAACTTGAACCCTTAAGCACATGTAAAACATTTGTTTCAAAATCTGAAAGAGGAATTGGCACAACATTTCTAACATACTCCATTCAGATCATTTTTGGTATCAGAGCTTTAGGTTTGTTGTGCGAGAAGGGATCTAATTGTTTGCAAGTTTGTGTCATGCTTACAAGGTTAAAACTCAAAAGAGGAGAAGGGAAGCTGGTTGAAAGTTGTAGTTGGGTCAAGAGGAAGAAGGGTAAGTTTGCCAAAGTCTTCAACACCAACACATCCTCAAGTTGAAGTTGAGTCTTCAGTGAGCATGTCTCATGAAGGATAACCTACCATGATAGAAGATGAGAGAGCATTCAGAAATGCATTTTTTGATATGACTTGGATGGTAAAGGTCCTCTATGAGGAGAGGAATTTAAGAATGCAAGGAGAAAGTTCTAGGCATACAAGATGAGAGGGTTCTCCAAGGGGAGGAGGCCATGGATATGGTAGGAAACCACCATCCACTCCACCATCATCTTCACCACCATCTTCACCTTCCTCTTCATCATCTTCAACTACCACAACCTTTCAATCTGTTCATCCACATACTTCAAAAGGTATTGGTAAATCACCCTTACTTAAACTTGATGTCAAATTTGAGCTACCAATGTATAATGGCGAAGTGAATGCAGAGAAGTTGGATAATTGGATTTGTCAGTTGGAGGTTTATTACAGAATTCAGAACCTTCAAGAGGATGACACAAATATTTAATTGGCTTCCTTGAGAATGGAGGGTGCATCACTTGTATGATGGGAAGAAAGGAAACAAGATGAGATTAAAAAGCATGGTAAGATCTCAATGTCTTGGTCTAATTTTATTGCTGCCATTCAAAGGAAATTTTGTCCTCTAGCTTACATGCAAAAAATTATTATGGACTAGTAGAACTATAGACAACTAAAGGGACAAAGTGTTCAAAATTATACACAAGAGTTTAGGAGAAGAGCACTAGTTTTGGGTGTCAATTTATCTTCTCAAGAAACTTTGTTAAATTATATTGGGGGTTTGCACAACTATCTTAGACATAATATTCTCATGTTTAATCCCACAAAATTAGATGAGTTTTTGTTCAAGCCACACATCTAGAAGCAAGAGGGAAACATAGTGCATATGAGAAAAGTGATAGTTTCCTTGAGTATGAAGGTAAAGGAAAGGGAAATTTTAATGGAAGAGGAAAGAAAAATTATTCTATTAAAATAGAGAAAGAGAAACTCAAATGTAAACATTGTTTGAAAAATGGCCATTATTGTGGCTCATTTTCATTTACCTTTGAAATATTTTTCAAAACACCAAAAAAGCATATATGATAGAAAATATAAAATTTTGTGTGCCATAAAAGAATTTTGATTTATGTATTGGTACATTAACATTACGTGATTAGATTTGAAGGTGGGTCGAGTCAGGCTCATTCACGTGCAGGACAGTTCAAGAGCCGGACCGATGGGAACGTTCAGAAAATTGCACGTCGAATAGGGTCGATTTAGGGTCATTCAAAAGCTCAGGAGGGACCAGCACGGAAAAACACCAGATAAGCTCAGGAGGGTTACACTGTGAAGCAAACAAACTAATTTCCCAAAGGAGGAGAAAGGGTGCATTTCCCTTAAACACTTAAGAGTTTTGGAGGAGGCGCAAAGGGAAAAAATGGATGGTTGGGATCAAAGCGCAGAACTGGAGCGGAGAGATAGACGACGAAGATTAAATCACAAACCGCAAATCGCAAGTTTCAAAGGATAGGCACGAGAGGTAAGTGATAAATTCGCTGAAGTGCGACGTGCGATGCCAGGTGGTACCCGATCTCATAGTGCACATTGCAGGTTTTAAAAGATAAATGCTAAGGAAAAGTTAAAGACGACGAAATGTGAAGTGCGATGTTGGCATAGACGTGATGTGGTTCCAAGATGAAATCTAAAGGATCTCAAGTTCGGGCGTATGCGATTATGCGCCATTTTATGAAGAAATAGGTAGAACGCAACAGAAAAACTCGGGTAAGTGACCTAACGCAGATCAAAGGAGAAGAGGCAGAGTCGGGTAGTAGGTGATATGAATGACAACATTTGAAACACAGGGGCATAGGTAGAGTCGAGCACTGAGGCGTCGTTATAGAGCTGTGCAACCGCTTCATTATAACCGGAAAAGGACACTTCGACACTTCGGGAGGACGCATCAACAACATCAGATTGAGAAAAACAAACAATATTTCCAGTTTTAATTTGTGTTCTCAAGTATGATTTCATAATTAATCTTAACATTTTAGGTAGTCGAATAGTTTCAAGAAGTTCAAGAGTTATGAACCACTGTGATGTATTTAAGTAGATAGAAATAAAGAAATGGGGTTCCGAGTTTTGGACCTCTGGAGGATTGCTAATTTGGTACTGAATTTTCTGAGAAATAAATGAAAGAAGATCAAGTTTCTTGCAAATGTTGATGTTGATATGTATTTCCAGTTTCGATCTGTGTTTATTCCTCTTTGAATGAAGTGAAGTAATGTAGCAGCTGATCTCTTAATTACATCTGTGAGTAAGAGTTAAACAACCTTAATTTGTGCTCCTTCACCTCATCTCTTCGTTCTTCACAAAATCCTGATGGAACTTTAAAGTAATAGATTATGTGTTTGCAACATATTATTTCGAGTTTCCTCTCTCTCCATGAATTTCCTCTGAAACTTAAAAGTGATAGATTCTGTTTCTCAACATATCACTACAAGTTTCCTTTATAGTTCTTCTTTTCATTTCATTCAGATATCAACAGTTTATGGCATTGTGAAGGCTTTCATTATATCATATTATTGAGTGTATTAAATAATTATATTCCAAAGGTGTTAAATAGAGGCCATTTGATATTATAATTGTGACATACATTTACAAAATGTCTTAAGCATTGATTCCTTACCACAACCTAGGGATTTTTTTCTTGAGATACAACATTTTCTGGCGCCGTTGTCGGGGACAAAGAAATGAAGTTTATTTTCCTTGGGTTTTTCACATTATTTCCTCTGGTTGTTCAGTGAGGAGGAAATATTTGGTTGTGTTTGTTATTTTCAAAATTCTAGCTTTCAAAAGGCCTCAGACGAGGTTAGATACCTCACAACAGATAGTCCTTGCTTTGCCAGATCCAGAAAGATTGGTTTCTAAAAAGGCCCAGAAACCCGAAACTCCTTCAATACCTGATCCTGCATTGCCTCCTCCTGGCAGCAGTTCTCATAACCCTTTGTTTGAAGATATTTCCAAGGAACTCCCTTTCTTGGAACAAGATACTCCTTCCACACCCATTTATTTTCAAGAACCTTAGTTAGAAGAACATTCTTTCGAGTCTGTTTCTTTTACCTCCACTCAAGATCAACCAAATATAGTTTTTGGTCCCTTTGCTATTGTCCATCAGCCCACCCCCATATAAGTTTTTCCTCCACCTTCATCCACTTTCACCGCAGGTTCATCAACCTCAACCACCCAAGGAGCACTTAACCAAGTTGTTAACGTGGCAGCACCAACTTTCTGAATGGATAGGTATGCACCACTAAATATTCCGCAACCAATGAATGCCATGCCTCAAGAATACCTCAAATTAATTCCTCGTTTCAATGGAGAAGATGAAGTAACTATAGAACAACATTTACCCTTGTTTTTCACTTTTGATGAGAATTTAAATGTAGAACATCTTGATGTTGTGATGAGACTATTTGTGCAGTCTCTAAGTGGAAAGGCTAGGAAATGGTGCAAAGTTTTACCAAATGATTCCATAAATGACTGGGAAGAGTTAGAAACCCAATTCACTCAGAGATGGGGAGAGAAGAGAGATCATGGTTACTCATTGAAAAAGTTTAATGCCATTAAAGAAAGCCTAATGAAAACATTTCTGAGTTTGTAAAAAGATTCAACAAATTGTACAATAGTTTACCTATAGAGATGAAGCCCCCCCCTATAGGAGCAAAGGTAGTTTTTGCTGGGGATTTTGAAGCCGATTTTAGCTTTACATTGAGAGAGAGAAGAGCCCCTAATCTTGAGCAGATACAGACAAATGCTTTAGAGATTGAAGCTAATATGACTGCAGCTAGAAAGGCGAAAGGGAAACAACCAGTCCAAGAGAAGGGGAAGGAAAAAGAAGAATCATCAGAAGATCTAAGAATTGAAGATATGGCAAAGGTGATAAAAATATCTAACAAATAAGCTAGCTAATATGGAGTTTGAAAGTAAAAACTCTCAAAGACAAGTACAAAAAAACCGAGGGGGGTTTAACCCTCAATTCAGAAGACATCCCCTATAAATCGTGCAGAGGGAAAGAAGAGATCAAGATCAAGTTCAAGCTCCATTATATATAGAAGCAGCACTCGAAGATCCATCAGAAGATGACCGAAGGGAGGCTGAGGATCAGGTATCTGTTATGTATGCAATAAAAGAGGAAGAAGAGGAAGATTGCGAGGGAGAATATGCTGAAGCTGAAGTCTCTTTTGATCAAGATGAAATGGATGAATACTATAGGCAATTCATAGATTTCATGCGAGTTGAGTTACATAAAAAGTATGATTTGAGGTCGAAAGAGATCTAGAGTGCAGGATAATGAAGGTGAACAACAAGGTTCCATTCTTTCTCCAATGGCGACTCCACTACAAAAGTACCCTACGAAACATGTCAGTAATAAGAAACAACCTATAAATTCACTTAATAGAACAAATGTGCAGCAGAGTGAATCTTCCCAGAACAAATCAGTTGACACTAATATCTTGGAGTGAGTTTTTACTGTACCCAAACAAGCAACAAATTCTAGAAAGAGTGAAGAAGAACCTAAAAAGAACGTTAAGAAAACTCATGCTTTCAATTTGAAAAAAGAGTTGGAGAATGTCAAAATTTAGGTGCATCTTCTAGAATTAGCCAAAATACCAGCTTACAAGAAAAAAATTTCAGAATTTATTATTCTCACACAGGTGGAAGACAAAAGTGACACAATGAACTTACAAGAAGAAAAGCTAATGGTCACCTTTGGTCCTCATGTAGAAGAAATAGATCCCTCTATTCCACCCCTCTATATTTCTCTGTTGCTTTATGATTATACTCTACATAATTGCATGTTGGACTCAAGAGCGTCCCATAATCTCATGCCATTGTCTGTTATGAAGGAACTTAACTTATAGATTACCAAACATTATAGGGATCTATATTCATTTGATTCCAAAAGGGTGAAATGTGTTGGGTTAATTAAAGATGTAGCAGTTTTGTTGGCACAAAACCCAACAAAGAGTATAGTCATGGATGTAGTGGTTGCTGAAATCCTAGCGAGGTTTGGAATGCTCCTGTGAAGATCTTGAGGAGAAAATTTGGGAGGTGTACTAAAATTATATTTCACTTATGCTATCATTCCGATTTTTAATGGGGAAGAAAGAAGGTTGTACAGGGAAACAAGGTTTGTGAAGACTACCTCCAAGAAAGATGCAGGAAATTCTCCCATTTATAGTCAAGAAACAGACGAAATTTCTTGTTTCATGCTGCATGAAGATGCAGAATTTGCTGAAGACACAGGGAAGCATCTCTCTTCAACAGTTGTAAATAATGAGCTGCACTTAAGGAAGATTTGGAAGTGCTACTTTTATGGTGCCTACTCCAAGGAGGGCGCATGTGTTGGATTCTTACTGATATCACCAGAAGGTAACCTCATGCCTTTCTCTTTTAAACTGGAATTTGATTCAACAAACAATGTGGCTAAGTATGAGCCCTTAATCTCAAGCCTTCAAGCTGATAAAAAGATGGGAGTTCAATGTATTTCAATTTTTGGTGACTCTGAATTGATAATAAGGTAGATTAAAAATCATTGTCAAACCTAGCATCCGAGATTGAGATCATATACAAATGAAGTGTGGGATCTGGTAGAAAACTATTTTGAAGCATTCAATCTTCAGTATATTCTGAGGGAGGAGAATAGATTGGTCGATTCTTTAGCAGTTGCAACCAACACCTTCAAACCTCCAATAAATCCAAGGTTAAGGTATGAGATTGAAATTAGGCATAAACCTTCTATCCCTGATAATGTGAAACATTGGCAGGTGTTTGACGATGATGAACAAATAAGTCAGTTCCTGACCATGATTGGAAGCTTTGAAGACGTTGAGATAGACCAAGAGGAATAAAAAACATAGCATAAATCATAAATAAGAAACCTTAAGCAGACAATAGATGAACATAATATTATCCAATTGAAAGATAATGTGCTCCCCAAAGATTTGGTTCCCCTTGAAAGATTATTCGATGCTAATGATATTGTTTTTGATTCAAATAAAACACATCAAGAAGAAGAGATGGAAGATTCTAATTTGGGAACTCACCAGGAACCTAAAATAGTGAAATTGTTCAAATGTGTTCCCAAAAACTACAAAGAAAGATACATCAATATTTTTAAGAAATATATGAATGTGTTTTCCTGGTCGTATGAAGACCTGAAAACATATGACAAAAGCATTATTCAGCATAATATTCCATTGAAGGAAGGACTCAAACCACATAGACAGAAGCCCAGGAAGATCAATCCATTGTTGTTATCTCCAATCGAAAAAGAAGTGAAGAAACTGTTGCTGGTGAAAATTATAGTCCCTTTCAGATATTCAGACTGGGTTTCTAATATGGTCCCTGTAAGAAAGAAAATTGGAGAGATAAGACTGTGTGTAGACTTCAGGAACTTGAACCAAGCATCTATAAAAGATAATTATCCTTTGCCTAAAATGGATTATGTATTACAGAGGATGACAAGAGCTCACAGGTTGTTTATGGTTGACGAATTTTCTGGGTATAATCAGGTAGCAGTAGAAAAAGAAGATCAGAAGAAGACTGCTTTCACTACGCCCTGGGGCACCTTCATGTATGCAAGGATGCCATTTGGCCTTATGAACGCAGGTGAAACATTTCAGAGGGCCATGGACATAGACTTCGTTGGTGACAGGTTTGCAGTTATATATCTAGACGATGTAACTATTTTCTATCAGATGATGAACACTTGGAGCATTTGAAAAAAACTTTTCAAAAGTGCAGAAAGTTTGGTTTGTCATTAATTCCAAGAAATATTTATTTTCCTTAGAAGAAGGTAAATTATTGGGTCACATAGTTTCTAAACAAGGAGTAAATATTAACCTAGCAAGGGTGGAAGCCATTCAGACTATTCCTTTACCTAGAAGCAAGAAGGATATCCAGAGATTCCTGGGAAAAATAAACTTTCTGAGGAGGTTTGTGCCCAATTATGTTGAGATCGTGAGAAGTATAACAGATACGTTGAAGAAAAATGCAGAAGTGAAATGGGATAAAGAAGCAAGAGATGCATTTGCTAGAATAATGGAAGCACTACAGGATGCCCCAGTTTTGATTAGCCCAGACTATCAAAAATCATTTCTAGTATTCTCATTTGCATCCCCCACTACTATTGCTATTGTGTTGTTGTAGAAAAATGAAGAAAATAAGGAGCAGCCAGTTGCATTTTTCAGAAAAGTTCTCAGAGATGCTAAGCTCAAATAAAATATTCTGGAGAAACAAGTATATGCTTTGGTCAAAGCACTGAAAGCCTTCAGGACTTATGTGTTGCAGTCCCAAATAACTGTTTATGTTCCTAATTTTGTTGTGAAGGACGTGTACTGGTCCAAAGTGATGTTGAAGGAAAAAGGGGGAAGTGGATAGCAAAAGTCCAAGAGTATGATTTGGACATTAAAACCACCAAGCTGGTCAAGGGACAGGGGTTAGCGAAGTTGTTGACATAGACAAATTTTCAAGCCTTGGGAATTAATTTGTTGGCACCAGTGGATGGAGCTATAAATGAAGAGGGTCAAAGCAAGTTCAAAAAAGGTATCCAATACAAATTTTTGTGCTCTAATTGGTATAAGGATATTGTGCATTACCTGTATTTCTTTTCCTGTCCAACTTCAATTAATAGAATAAAATGCGGAGCTCTCAAGCTCAAGTCTCAGCCATATGTTATCGTAGAAGCGAAGCTATAGTGGAAAGATCCTGCTGGTATTTTGCTGTTATGTTTGACCGAAGGAGAATCTATTGAAGTCACCAAACAATATCATGAAAGTCTGTGTGGAGGAAATTATAGATGGAAGGTCACTGCTCATAAAATTCTTAAGTCAGACTTCTATTGGCCAACCCTGTTTGCAGATGTTTATAGACTAGTCAGAAGTGTCAGCTATTTGCTGAAAATAAAACAATTTCTCCGTTACCTCTCATCCTAGTATTTATTGAAGAATCTTTCAGGCAATGGGGATTGGATTTTATTGGAGAGACCAATCCACCATAAAGTGGACAGTTCAAGTGGGTTATGACTGCCACTGATTATTTTACAAAGTGGGTTGAAGCAATACCCACTAAGAAGGCAAATGACCAAGTGGTGATGAAGTTTCTGGAGGAAAACATATTCAGCAGATTCGTATGTCTAGTCAAAATTGTGACTGATAATACTCAGGTATTCAACTTTTCTCGTTTCATTAATTTCTGTCAAACATATAATGTGATTTTATCACATTCCACATTGTATCATCCCCATGGGAATGGATTGGCAGAGTCTTCAAATAATACATCGGTGAGAATCTTGAAGAAAACAATCATGGAGAATTAGAAGGATTGGGATATGAAGTTGAATTTTTCCCTCTGGGAATTTCGAGTCACTACCAAGAGATCTACTGGGAATTCTCCCTATGAATTGGTTTATGGAACTCAAGCACTATTTCCTACTCAGCTGGCCAAACCAGTGATTTATTTCCTTCAAGAAGCTCAGGAAGAACCAAATGATCTGGTAAGAATATTGAACAAAATAATTGAATCAAGTGAAAACAGAAACAAAGTCAGGGATAACTTGATTACTTATCATTAAAAGATGAAGTCTATATTTGACAGAAAAGCAAAAGAAGTTCTCTTTCAAGCAAGAGATTTGGTACTAAGATGGGACACCAGACGAGAAGAAAAGGGGAAGCATGGTAAATTTGACCCTCTCTCGTATGGTCCATACAATATCTCTGAGCAAGGTCAAACAACACATTCATTTTGGAAGATCTAGATGGAGAGACAATACAACTGCATGTGAACGGGTAGTATTTGAAGCATTATTTCCAGCATTAAAAGTCAACATTCCACCATTTTAAATACCAGATTTCTCATTGTTCATATGTCACCAAGAAATATTTGACTCCATGCCCAATGGATAAGGCACTAATCTGCGGTTCTTAGCGCTTCCATGGAAAAAATCACTATCCCCAGGTGAAGCCAGATGTTGTGGCTCATTTGCATTTACCTTTGAAATATTTTTCAAAACACCAAAAAAGCATATATGATAGAAAATGTAAAATTTTGTGTCATAGAAGAATTTTGATTTATGTATTGGTACATTAACATTACGTGATGATATGTGAAGGTGGGTCGAGTCAGGCTCATTCACGTGCAAAACAGTTCAAGAGCCGGACCGATGGGCACATTCAGAACATTGCACGCCGAACAAGGTCGAGTCGGGCTCATTTGCAAGCTCAGGAGGGACCAACGCGTTAGAACACTGGATAAGCTCAGGAGGGTTACACTGTGGAGCAAACAAACTAATTTCCCAAAGGCGGAGAAAGGGCGCATTTCCCTTAAACACTTAAGAGTTTTGGAGGAGGCGCAAAGGGAAAAACGGATGGTCAGGATCAAAGTGTAGAACTGGAGCGGAGAGAAGACGGTGGAGATTAAATCGCACACCACAAATTTCAAGTTTCAAAGGATAGGCATGGGAGGTATGTGATAAAGACAACGAAGTGTGACATGCGATGCCAGGTGGGACCCGATCGCATAGCACACATTGCAAGTTTTAAAATATAAACACTAAGGAAAAGTTAAAGACGGAAAAATGCGAAGTGCGATGTTGGCACAGATGTGATGTGGTTCCAAGATGAAATCTAAAGGATTTTAAGTTCGGGCATATGCGGTTATGCACCATTTTATAAAGAAATAAGCAAAACACGACAGAAAAACTTGGGTAAGTGACCCGACGCAGATCAAAGGAGAAGAGGCAAAGTCGGGTAGTAGGTGATATGATTGAAAACGTTTGAAGCACAGGGGCATAAGCAGAGTTGGGAACAAAGGCGTTGTTATAGAGCTATGTAACCGCTGCATAATAACCAGAAATGACACCTTGGCACTTCGGGAGGACGCATCAACAACATCAGATTCAACAAAATGAACAATATTTCTAGTTTTAAATTGTTTTCTCAAGTATGATTGCATAAGTAATATTAACAGTTTAGGCTAATAGTTTCAAGAAGTTCAGGAGTTACAAACCACTGTGATGTATTTAAGTAGATAGAAATAAAGAAATGGGGTTCCGAGTTTTGGAGCTCTGGAGGATTGTTAATTTGGTACTGAATTTTCTGAGAAATAAATGAAAGAAGATCAAGTTTCCTGTAGCTGTTGATGTTGATATGTCTTTCGAGTTTTGCTCTGTGTTTATTCCTCTTTGAATGAAGTGAAGTAATGTAGCAGCCAGTCTCTTAATTACATCTATGAATAAGAGTTAAACAACCTTAATTTGTGCTCCTTCACCTCATCTCTTCTTTCTTCACAAAATCCTGATGAAACTTTAAAGTAATAGATTCCGTGTTTGCAGCATATTATTTGGAGTTTACTCTCTCTCCATGAATTTCCTCTGATACTTAAAAGTGATTGATTCTGTTTCTCAGCATATCACTTCAAGTTTCCTTTACAATTCTTCTTTTCATTTTATTCGGATATCAATAGTTTATGGCATTGTGAGGGATTTCATTATATCAAGTTATTGAGTGTATTAAATAATTAGATTCCAAAGGTGTTAAGCATAGGCCATTTGATATTATAATTGTGACACACATTTAAAAAATTTCTTAAGCATTGATTCCTTACCATAGCCAAGGGATTGTTTCTTGAGATACAACCGCCATGATGAAGACCATTGTTGGCAACTCCAGCTAGAGTTGAAGCCAAGCAAACTTTAAACCAAAGAGAAGGAGAAAACAATTGCAAACATTGAAAATGACTTAGGTTCATATTCATGATATGAAACTAAGGTTTCAGAAATGGGTTTGAAAGGTAATAACATAGCAAGCACTGGTTCTTCAAGTTGTTCTAATGTAACTCAAGATGATGATACACAAATTGAACTCTTTCATATTAGAGTTGTTTCAAAACATACCAAAATAGACACACTATTTGATAGTGGTTCTCAAGCTAATTTGACTTTTGAAGACTTAGTTAAGAGGTTAAATCTTGAAATTGTTACACATCCAAGACCTTATCCTTTAGGATGGATATGAAAGAATGAAAATTTGCAGGTAACAAGGAATTGCATCCTAAGGTTTGCAATCAATCCAAACTTTCTTGGTGAAGTTGAACTTGATGTAGTTCCGCTTGAGATTGCAGGTATTGTTTTGGGAAGTCCTTATCTTTATGATAGGAGGGCGATATTTCATCGCCATGAGAATGGTATTTCATTCCCATGAGAATAAGTACCACTTGTTCAAGAATGAAATTGAGTACACAGTTAGAGCGCATAATAATAAGAGGAGTTTGTTTCTTATACATGCAGGATAAATGAAGAGAATAGTGAATGCAACTCAAAATTTGGCGTTGTTAATGTTCAAGCTGTTATCAGCATAATTTTTTTTTTCTAAACTTGGACAGTTTACATTGTTCCTAGTCATGGTCTTAGATAGGTGATGGGTCATTTCATTCTTTAAAGGGTAGGTGATAGGGTAAGAGTCTCAAAATTCTCATTTTCATATCCAAATAAAGTTTGACAACCTTATTCCATGGTTTAAAAGTCCCATACCCTGTTTAGAAGCCATATCTTAAAACCCTTTGATTTTTTTTTGGAATTAGCCAAGAAACCACACTTTCGTAGCGCAGACAGTGTAAAAAACCTGTTTTGCGCTACAAAAGTGCTTCTACTTTCGTATCGCTTTTCCCTGAAAATACACTAAGCGTGCTACGAAAGTGCGGATTCATAGCGGGTCATGTCAAATAAGTAAATCATTCAAATTCCATTAGTTTTTCATCATGAGGTGTTAGTTAGGGGTCATTTCTAAGGCATGCAACTATCCAATCCATCATTTCAAATGTAGGGTCATCATGATAGGTAATTTCAAACTCAAAAGGGTTGGTTGGTTTCTTATTCCAGTTTGCATGCCAAAAAAAATTTCAATAGATTGTTTTCAAGTATAAAGCTTGCGGGAATCTCACACCCAAGCTTCCATTATCCTTTATCAAGCGAGGCTGATTACCAAATCAAGCAAGGCTGACTGTTTTTAAATCAAGCGAGGCTGATTATTACAGGTTTATAGGAAACACATAGAAATTCAAGGGCAAAGATGACAGAAGAAAAGAAAAACCACAGGTTTGGACATTATTTAAGAATAGAGCCTGAAAGCACAGAGGCCCTATCCAAAGATATATTAGTATTGGAAGCTTTCAAGAAGATAGGGTGTTGGAAATTTTGTGAAAAATTGCAAGGGGGACACAGTCAGGTGACAAAGGAGTTTTCCCTACATTTCACTGGCTCAAACACAAAAATTGGAATCCTAAACTTGTCAATTACTCCTAAAATCATAGGTTTGGTGACAGAGATTCCTAGGGGCAAGAGAGATGGTTCAAAGGCTTCAGATTTGACATGCAGGAATGTAAAGTATTTCTAAAGCCCGAATTTGCAGAAACAGAGTTAACCAAGGCAATTCTAAGGAGCTACATTAAAGACACCTATACAAATTTTCTCTTCAACATACAGAGGTATTTTACCTGTGAGGGAAGGTATCATAAAGTATATTCATATCATTTTAAACTTCTGTTGCACTTTACTGGCATGATTTCTCTAGATTTTCCATTCTTTCTATATAGAAGTATAGCTAAGATGACAGATAAGGTGCAAATGAAATCTCAAGGATGTGAAACTTCCCTTTTCATCATGGTCTAATTAAACTGATAGTTTTACATGAACTCCAAAGGATAAAAAGGGAATGGTCATCATTTTTGTTTTTAGTGGTTTTGGAGTGGAAACACAAGCTACAGGCATTAACCCTAAGGCTAAAGAAATCCCACCAGCAAAAACTAGTAAGCCTGTAATGACAAGGTCAAAAATATTTGTTAAGCTAAAACCTAGAAAGCAGGTGAAAGAGCAAGTGAGTAAAGCATTAGTGGTTATTCTTGAGACTCCTCAACCTACAAAAAAAAAGATAGTTGAAGTTAAAGAAATGACACAAGAATAGTCAGCTAATAAACCAGTTCAAAGGAGATTGACTAGAAGTAAAATTGCAAAGGAAAAGGGTAAAGCAGTGATTTTAGGAGAGATTCCAGGCTTAAAAGGTAACTTAAATGATATTTTACAAGCCATTGATATTGAAGAATCACCTTAGGTACAGGCAGATTTCATAAAATTTGATGAAGGAAAACCGAAGAAGATGAAATATTCTAAGAAACTGGAATTCGAGGATGAGGTTGCAGCATTTGTATTCAAGCCCAGAAAGCCTTTAACCAGACAATCCAAAAATATTCAAGAGCTTAATATTGAGTTAGAGGAAATAGAGGAAGTCTCCACTGTTCATGAAGATTTTATAGACCTTTCATCACCAATACCTGAAGGTGACAAAAACAAGGTATTTTCCACTCAAACAAAAAAAACCAGTTATGAAGAAATGGAAGAAAGGTTGAAATTAGCTAATTATGAAATTGCTAGACTAAGGAAGAGAGCAAGAAGGCATGCTGCTGAAAAGAAAAATTTCAAGAGGATAAAGGCTCTTTGGGAAGTTGAAAGGGTTTCCAAACCAGAAACAATTAGCAGTGAAGCTCAATATTTTACTTGGACTGTACCTGCAATTAAAGAAGACAGATTTTTGAGAATGATGAATTTTCATTTGAGGGCTACCAACAGGAAATTGAGGAGACAGATTGAAGACCTAGAAATATAGCTGACAAAATCTGAAGAGAAGCTACAACAACAATGAAACAGGGAAGTAAGTCACAAATCCTTAAAACAGTTTTGTCATTAAGAAGAAGATCATTTTTGAGGAAAAACACTTTTAAAAGTCAAGTTGTTGTGCTTTTTGATGTTAACACCAATCCTTGAAGAATGTTAAAATATCCTCAAACTGTAAATTTCTAAAAGTTGTGTTAAAGGGAGCATACACAACAGTTTCGTAGCGTGCTACGAAACTGCTAAAGATGAATTTTTGGCATTCTATACATGTATTTTGGAGGTAAGAACCACTGGGTTTCAAGTTTTGGTGTTGCTGGAGGAAAGATTAGGATCACAGATGAAGACTCAGATTTCAAAGCATAAGAAAGATTGGTTAAAATAAATGTTTTATAGCGATATAAAAACTGCGCTACGAAAACAGGCTATTTTCATAGCGCAATCATATCTCATCTCCTTTTCCATTTTTTCGAAGATCTATTTTTGCACAGGTGGAAGATTGAAGTTTTAATGGAATATTATCACATGTGACCTATATGAAACAGTCATCAATGCCAGCAAATCTGCTCGAAGATAAGCATGGAGGTTAAGGGCTAAAAAGCAAGAACTCTGTCTGTTGGTTTTTAGGACAGTTAGGTCATGAATCAACAAGGTTTATAACAAAGCTGGAGGCATCTTAAAGGTCAAAGACATGGATTAGAAGCTGTCAAAGAAAGTATTTAAGTTTTAGATAAGGTTGTTTCAAACATGTTTAGGAGTTTCACTTCTATTTGTATTAGGACTCTTAAAAGACAGTTAGCTGTCAGCTTGTAATTAATAGTTTGTTTGATGAATAGAATAGGTGTCAAGGATAGAATTCGAAGTCTCCTAATGATGGATCATGGAATCCAAGATTGTAAATGCTCTATATGAAGCATTAGGTCGAATTCATCAGGGCTGGCATTTTTTAGCAAAAGAAGTTGTGTTATTGTAGCAGACTGTGTGTTTTCAACTTAATACAGAGATTGGTTTTACTACTCAAGATTCACAAGGGGTTTATGTGTTTGATATTTCTATGGCCTTTTTCAATTATCTATTTGCAGTGGTATGAGCACGTGTTACTTATAATTCATTGGATAATTCTCTAACTTCCTTCGCATGCTTGTAGACTGTGTTTATTCACTGTGTTACTGTTTCACTTATAAACCTAAACTCCAAGTGCCTTGACTTCCATGTTTAGTTGATTATGATGTTTTGTTGAAGACTAATTTGAATCCATGGCCCAATACATGTTTGCTAATCTGTAATTCAACCAGTTATACAATTTTGTCCATTTTTATTTCTAGAGTTAGCCATCTAATCATTAATTAAAAATATTAAACCTATTGAGAGAGCCCTCTTAGGTTGAGGAGGCTAAGACTCAGCCAAAAGATTGGTTTGAAAGAGTTACTCAGAGTCTACTTGATCAGCAACCTATCAGGGTCAGATTTTGTGATAACACAAGCATAGTGGTGTTTTGAATGAGAATTTTCAAAAAGATGCATCAAATGAACAAGATGATTTCATTGAAGTTGCTAATGTTTGTAATTAGATGTTTCAGGCTCTAACATATTGCCTTTGAAAAGAGGTAAACAAGATGTGAAAGATTTGCAACAGTCCACATTAGTGTTTAATGGTGATGGAAACAAGACGCCGGTGCAAGAGAGTGCAAAGGTGAAAGAAAAAGTGCCAAAACAATTTGACAAAGAGGGAATTTGTTAGGTCCCTATATTACTAGTGTAGTACCTTATTGTTGTTAGTGTATCCCCCTTATTGTTATTGTTGTACCCCTGTAACCCCAATATTGTTATTATTGTGCCCTTACATTATTATTGTTAGGTCGGCTAGGATTATATTGTGACCCCATAGACTCCTATATATAGAAGGAGGTTTTATCATTTGTATCATCTAAAAATTGTACATTTATGTAATGTAAAGGAGGTTTCCCCCTTGAAGTGGATTATTTCTAAGGCGTTGATCTCTCCTTTCTTCTATTTTTGGAGCTAGTTTCATAACATTTGGTATCAGAGCTTTGGATTCTAGGGTTTCGCTGATCCAAACTGACCATCATGGAATTTTCGCTATAATTTTTTTTTCTACGAAGGTTCAGAAGCTAAAGTTTTTACAAAGTGAAGCCGAAATCCTGATGAACGTTGTGTACAAATTTCAGATATTGGTTCACAATATTTCAGAGATATGATATGTGGAAGTTAGGGTTTTTTTAGGCTCCCGAATTTCACCTAAACAGGTCATCGTGGAAATTTCGATATAAATTTTTTTCTACAAATTTTTAGAAGCTGAATTGTTTTTAGAGTGAATCAGACATCCTGAGGAACATCGTGTAAAAATTTCAGATCTTAGTTCGCAATATTTTCGGAAATATGATCTGTGGAAGTTAGGGTTTTTTCAGGCTCCCAAACTTCATCTTAAAGAGGTGACCGTGGGAAAATCTTCATAACTCTTTCTCTGAGAATCAAATTAGAATTCTCTAAAAAGCGGCCGCAAGTACACAAATTTTAGTTTCCTGTGTATCAATTTCAGAGCCGAAGGAGGAAACAATGACACATGGCACACCGTACAAGTTCGCTATACTGAATCAATCCATAATTAGGTCATTGTGGGAGATTGGGCATAACTTATCCTTGAAGAATCCAAATCAGGTCAGACATGTGGCATTAGAAAGAAGATTTAGAGGGCTACTACAACACTGAATTTCAGATATTGAAGATCCAAAATCACAAAGATAATTTAGTTTCAATATCGAGCTCTGCAACAGCAAGAAAAGGGTGTGTATTTTTTTTCTTTTCGAATTGCATAAGCCTTGTTTGAAGAATCAATTTGAATTGATTCCAAGGTCATATTGTAGAATAGATATTAGTATTGGGTTCTAAAATCCCCCCTAAAAAGAATTTAACACCCATTAAGCCTTTAAAAGTCTCTATTATGACTCATGAAGATGAAATAGTGTAACATGACATATCAAAATTACAGGAGCAAGTGCACCAAATTTCGCTCTCGCAAAGAGCAACAAAAAATGAAATTGAAGTTTTGAAGAAAGGCATGGAAGCTAAGATGGATGGTTTGAAGAAAGGCATGGAATGCTTTAAGAATGTCATGGAAGCTAAGATGGATGGCATGGAAGCTGGCATGGAAGCTAAGATGGATGACATGGAAATTAAGATCGATGAAAAAATGAAAAATATGAGGAATGATATAAAAGCAGACATGGTTGTTTGATACAAGAAATGTTTCCTAATGGCGAAAAGATAGTAGAGGAAACTCATGATGAGAACAAAATAATGTTAACCGTGATTTCATAAACTCTAATATTGGATGGAAGACCCACCATATTCGAAATATCGATATGAGGAAGTTTTATGGCAAAGATCCCGTAACATGGATACTATAGATGGAGAAATATTTTGATATCAATAATGTGAAAAACACACAAAAGGTACGCATTGCAAATTTATATGTAGAACAAAACACATTTGTATGGTATCGATGGCTTTGCTCCCGTAAAAAAATTGTCACTTGGTCAATTTTTACGGAGGAAATGATGGCACATAATGAGGATACAAAGAGCAACACTTTTTTTAGCCAATTGATAAATCTCAAACAAAAGGGCTTAGTGGTGGAGCACATTGAGGACTTCCAAAAATTGAATATGTTATCACTCAGAAAAATGTGATACATTATTTGACATGTTCATAAAGTTCATTTGTCGCTAGTTGGTAAAGGAAAATTTTAAATTTTTTCATAATAACCTATCCTAAGGTCCAAACCCACCCCATTAAAGTCATATCAATTCCCACCAATCATCATTTTCTAACATATTTAATTTCCCAACCTTTTGAATTCGAAAAGGTCACTTTAGCCAGTTTTTCCTATTTTCGTAGCGGTTTACACTGTAAAAAGGTAATTTTCGCTACGAAACTGCTAATAGTTTCGTAGCGAAACTACTAGGAAATGAACTATCCATGCTACAAAAAAGGGTATTTTTTTCTGTCTTGTCAAATCCGGTGCAAGGTGTCAGTCCATGATTAGAAGTGTTAGGGTGTATGTCATTCGAATAAGTTAGGGTCATTTCCAAGGTACGAAGGTCATGGATGAGGTCATTATTATTATTTTTAGCATGCATGAGTCATGATTAAGCCATGATCTGTCATCGAAACTTTAAAACATTACCCAATTGAGTCTTTTTCATTCTCCGCTTCATCTTTGCATGCTATTGATATTGAAGAAACTCCCATAGTCCAAGTTGAAGACACAGATGAAGGAGGAAGGAAGCTCAAGAAAGCCAAAACAACTAAGAAGTTGAAGTTTGCAGGTGAAGATGCATGATTCATGTTTCAAGCTAGAAAACCAATGACAAGACATGCAAGAAAAGTCTTGGAAAGAAGTAAAGAGGCTCAGAAGGTTAGTGAAACTATTCAGCCACCACGAAGCATCATTCAGCTCTCCTCACCTGCAAAATAAGATCTGGTCATCAAGCAAAAGAAGGGAAAAGAGAAAATCATTGAAAAGACAGAAGTTGAAGCCCTTAAGGAGCAGTTGAAAGATGCAAGTAAAGAGATATCAGTTTTGAGGAAAGAGGCCAAGAAACATAGAGCTGAAAGAGTGCAGTTTGAACAAATGAGAAAGATTTGGGAGGATCAAGTCACAAGTGTCTCTAAGACCTTGGACAACACAGAAAAAATGATAAAGTGGACTTAGCCACTGAGAAAGGAGGTCAAACATATCAAAAAGGTAAACCTTCACTTACAGTCTAAGAATATGACACTAAAGGACCAAGTCAAAGACCTACAAGAACAACTAGAACTGATTCATGAAGAGATGGAGAAGAAGGGTTTGAAGATGACTGTGGTTGAAGAGCCCATTGCTCAACTGATCATTAATGAAGAGGAAACACCACATGGGTATTAAGTTGAAATTGATATGTTTTATAGGGTTCATGGAATGCTATAGATCAAGTTTTTACAGCTGGAGGTCACTTTATGGAGATAATTTTGAAATCTGGAAATTCTGCACTTTTACACAGTTTCGTAGCGTTTCCTAGGCTTAAAGAAAGGAAAATGCTACGAAAAAACCTATAGCAGCCTTTTTGCAGTTTTCAAGGAGGGAGAAGGATGGTGGTGATGTGTCATGACTAGGTTGACACCATGGAACAATAAAGGAGCAGAGTTTTTCGGTGCAGAAGCTACTTTTTAGACGCTACTAAAGTTCGCTATGAAGCTGTCCTGTTTTCGTAGCGAGTTGTTTTTGAAGGTTTTTGAGCATCTTAATGGTAGTTTTGGACAGCTGGACTTCTCCAACATGTCAAGGGACCTTAACATAAAACATTTATGTCTCAAATGAAGTGCTGTGGAGACAGGTCATCAGCCAAAGCTCTCGTTGAAGATAAGGGTTATGCATCCCTGAAAAATAGGGTTTTGTTCCACATGTCTAGGAGGGTTTTTAATACGAAAAGTGTTGATGATCTATGTCATAGCTTTTTCGAGTATGTGATATTTATTTTGCAATTTTCATGTGACTGTTTCAAAGATAAGGTAGAGTGATGTAATAAATAGGAGTTTTAGTCCTATTAGGAAATTTATTTTTAAAGGTGTAGCTGTCAGTTTTTTGTTAGAAGTCATGTTTTTTTAGTTATATGATGTGTCATAGGAGAATTCGATGAATCTAGCCATCAGGCAGATCATCCTTGTTGTAAGAATATCTATTAAAAGGCAAAGCATCGAAGTAGTGTGGGGTTGGAGATTTTTTGCACAAAACTACTACTTTATGTATTTTGACTTATATCAGTAATACAGAGGGACTTTCATCTTGAAAAACCTGAGCTTCTCATGGGGTTTTTAATGTTTTATTGATCTACATCTTATGTTTTACCTCTTGCAGTAGATTTCATTTCTATTACTCAGAATTCATAACTCTATGCTCTGACTTCCTTTAGTAATGAAATGCCTATGTTTTCCTACGTGTTATGAGTGAATTTCCTTTGTTAAATACCCCTATCTGCCTCAGCTTCCATGTCTAGAAGCCTTGCCACTAAAACTACTGATTGTTGACTCCATAAGCCCAATGGTAGCAAGCCTACATTATTTTCAACCTGAAAACATAAAAAACAAGTTACATTTCCAATAGAGTTAGCCATCTAGTATAATTATTATTCAATATCATAAAACCCCCTTGAGAGAGCCCTCTTAGACTGAAGAGGCTAAGCTTCAGTCAAAAGCTGGTTTGAAACAGGGACATAGAGTTGTCTGATCAACAACCAATCAAATACAATTTTGTGATAACAGAATATAGGGGTAGCTGATATTCTAGAGGAACACAGGATTGATGTCTTCATAGGGACTTTAAAGGATAACATCCAACATGATGTTCGCGTTTGGGAACCTGATTCATTGGAGAAGGAGTTCAGGTTGGCAAGAAAAATTGAATGTAAAATTATGGCGACCAGGAAGCCTAACACTCACATATATAAAGATGGACGTGTTGCTACTCCTAGAATTCCAAAACATATAAGGTTGACACCACAAAAATTGGAATAAAAAAGAGAAAAAGGGCTTTGCTACAATTGTGATAGCAAATACACTAAAAGTTATAAGTGTGCTGAGAAGAAATTATTTTACATAGATTGTGAAGAGGAGGAAGAAAACGAACAAGAAGCTTCAAAAGAAGAGGATATACTCTAGGAACCAACTCTAAAAGAAGAAGAAATGAGTCTGACCATATCAAAATAGAAGGACATATCAAAAAGAAAAAGGTAATAGTGTTGATTGATTCGAGTAGTACCCATAATTTTATTCATTGTAAGGTAGCCAAGGAATTGAATTGTTTCCTATACCCAACACCAGAATGTCAAGTGATGGTTTCAAATTAAGGAACTGTAAATTTCTCTGGAAAATGCCACAATATCAAGCTAACCATGGGGAATATGTATTGAATAGTCCAATGCTTTCCATTCCAATGGGAGGTGCTGATGTTGTAATAGGAGTACAATGGTTACAATATTTGGGGACAGTAGCTTTTAATTTTCAAGAACTTTTCTTGAATTTTTTTTTTGGAAGGAAAGGAAGTCAAATTATTGGGTATCGCAGGGAAGCCGAGAAAGATAATAAGCTCTAATGTCATGAAAAAGCTTCTGAATAAAGAAAAACGAGGCGTAATTGCACAATTATGCTCACTAGAAGTTCCAACATAAAAAACATCTATTTCTCCAGATCTCCAAAAAGTCTTAATGGACAATCATTCCAAGGTGTTTAAAACTCCCAAAGGAGTCCCACCTATTTGCGATCATGATCATGCTATTCATTTGATTCCAGGAAGTGTTCCTCCAAAAATCAGGCCTTATAGATATCCTTATGTCCAAAAGAGTGAAATTGAACATATGATTGCATAAATGTTAGAGGCTGGTATAATTCGACCTAGTCAAATGCTCCAATAGTATTGGTGCGCAGGAAGGATGGATCATGGTGCATGTGTCTGGATTATAGGGAGATCAATAAGCTCACTATTAAAAATAAATTTCCCATTCCTGTGATTCATGAATTATTGGATATGATTACATGGAGAAATTTATTTTACCAAGTTGGATCTTCATTCAGGATATCATCAAATTAGAATGAAGATTGAAGATATTTTGAAAACAACATTTCGAACTCATGAGAGTCATTATGAATTTTTGGTCATGCCTTTTGGCCTTACCAATGCACCTTATACATTTCAAGGGTTGATGAATTCCATTTTAAAACCCTTCCTTATAAAACTTGTGCTAGTATTTTTTGATGATATACTAATATACAACAGGTCTTGGAAGGATCATGTTCAACCTGTTGACAAGGTGCTCAAACTATTGGAGGAGAAACAATTATATGCAAAAACATCCAAATGTTTCTTTGGATTACAAGAGGTGTAATATCTGGGTCATATTGTATCTCATGAGGGGGTTAAGGTAGACCCTAACAAAATTAAAGTCATTAAGGAATGGAAAGTCCCCACAACCATAAAGCAGTTGTGAGTATTTCTTAGGTTAACATGGTATTATCACAAGTTTGTTAAGAATTATGGGAGAATAGTAGCACCTCTAAAAACATTATTTAAGAAAGATGCATTTTCATGGACTCCTAAAGCGACTAAGGCCTTTGAACATCTTAAAGAGGCAATGTGCCTAGCACTAGTCTTAGCTACACCAGACTTCACAAAAACCTTTATTGTGGAATTTGATGCCTCAGGAAATGGAATTGGTGCTTTTTTAATACAAGAAGGAAGACCCATTTCTTTTGAAAGTCGTCCAATCAAAGGAAATTATTTTCAGAAAGATATTTATCAGAAGGAAATGTTGGAAATACTACATGCACTAAAGAAATGGTGACCTTACCTAATGGTACGACACTTCAAGGTAAAAATTGATCATGATAGTCATAAACACTTTTTGGAACAAATACTATCTTCAGAAGAGCAGAAAAAATGGGTCACAAAGATGTTGGGTTATGACTTTGAAATCATCTACAAAAAAGGGAAGCTAAATGTTGTTGTAGATGCACTCTCAAGAAAGAATGAAGAGGTAGAAGCATTGCTTTGTGCCATTTCTATTATCCAACCAGATTGGATAACCGAAGCAAGGGATGAATGGAAGAAGGATGAAGAAGTGTGGACACTCATTCAAAATTTGCAGCAAGATCCTAGTACATCTGATTCCTTTAGTTGGAAAAATGATTCCTTATGGTACAAATATCGCTTGTATCTTTGTAAGAATTCCCAACTAAAACAAAATATTCTTTTGGAATTGCACACTTCTCCTTTAGGAGGACACTCAAGATTTTTAAAAACTTACCATAGGGTGAAGAAAGATTTTTTTTGGGATGGCCTTAAATCTGATATTTAAAAGTTTGTGGCGGAATTTTTGTTTTTCTAGCAAAATAAAGTTGAGATAATTAAGACCCTGGGTATTCTACAACCTTTATCCATTCCAAGTCAATGTTGGGAGGATATTTCAATGGATTTCTATCACAGGTTTACCTAAGTCCGAAGGAAAGAGTGTCATCATGGTGGTAGTTGATAGACTTACCAAGTACAGTTGGTACTACATTTATGGAAATAATTCAAAAGCTACATGGATACCCAAAGATTATTGTAAGCAATAGAGATCCCATTTTGACTGGAAATTTTTGCATGGAATTATTTTCTTGTTTGGGTACTCAACTAGCTCATAGCTCATCTTATCATCCTCAATCCGATGGTCAAACTGAGATAGTGAATAAATGTTTGGAAGGATATCTTCGTTGTTTTGTATTTGATAAACAAACACAATGGGTCATGTGGTTACCTCTCGCTGAATGGTGGTATAACACTTCCTTCCATACTGCAGCAAAAATGACCCCATTTATGGAACTTTATGGATATAATCCACTGTCCATCATATCATCTTTAAGAGAAAATTCTAAGGTTCAAGAAATGGAAGATCACATCAAGCATCAACAAGAAGTTCTCCAACTCTTAAAGGGTAACCTAAATTTGGCACAAAATCGAATGAAACAACAGGTAGATCAACATGGCAACGAGAGAAGTTTTGATGTAGGAGACTGGGTATTTTTACGAATATAACAATACAAACAAATGTCCCTCAAGCAAGCTAAGAAGGATAATAAAATATCACAAAGTACTATGGTCCTTACAAGGTGTTGCAAAATATTGGTACTATGGCATACAAATTTAAGCTTCCTTCTTCTTCGCGAGTGCATCTAATTTTCCATGTTTCATGCTTAAAGAAGGTTATAGGTGAAAAAATTCCAGTTCAAACAATATTGCCAGAACTTGATGAGGAAGGAAAAATCATATTGGAACCTAAAGCAATCACGGAAACAAGAACTCGACAGCTACGAAATCGATCAATTTCAGAGTATCTCATCAAGTGGAAGAACTTACCCCCTAAAGATTCTACATGGGAGGATGATAATTTTATACAAAAGCACCCAGAGCTACTCAAGCATTGAGGACAACACTTTTTTGAAGGAGAGGGTAATGTTAGGTCCCTATATTACTAGTGTAGTACCTTATTGTTGTTAGTGTATCCCCCTTATTGTTATTGTTGTACCCCTGTAACCCAATATTGTTATTATTGTGCCCTTACATTATTATTGTTAGGTCGTGTTAATTTTGGGCAACTAGGTCCAAATTACATGTTGTGATGCTCAGATGACGATGCCAATATTTTTATTGGATTCCTCTTTCAGAGAGGTGCAAGATCGATCTAAAGATCATCTTGATTGGATGAGTAGAACATGTATTTTGAATTTATTCCACATGTGTAAGGTCAACCTGATTTATCCCAGATGCATAAGAGATGTGTCACACACCCCCACATATGCCTATATATTGGAGAGACTTGGAGTTCATTTGATAAACACATTTTGTGGAGGCATTTTTCTTCTTTTGTGTGCCTTCTTAAGTATATTTCCAAAGCACTATAAGTATTAACTCAGCAAGTCTGCCCAGCACCTCGGTCACTTGAAACAACCTTCACAGATTTGTTTTGATCCTAAAATAGTCCCTCAACAAATCCACTGTCACTTACAACTCCTCGGCCTCCAACACAAACCTCTCCATGTTGTAGGTTAGGGCACAAAACAGCCCTAAATCAGCCACGCTATCACTTGCTTTGGTGGTATGGCCTGGGGCCTACCACACAGCCTTGTTGTATTGTTCAATTTTCTCAATTCATTTATAAGTGTCGTGAGAGGTTTCAAATATCCCATTGTTCAACAATCAAAGATATGATGCTTATGAAACCAATTTGGCCCCTTCCGAGTTTTGTCAAACATTTCATGTGCAAACTGTTGTGGGTGTCAGTTCATTTGATTTGTGTTTGAATTTGAAAATACAACAGCACAAATAAAATACCATAGTTTAAACCCAGAATTTAATCAATCAGTTGGAGTGAAAATCACCATGAGACCACTAAAATTTATTAATGTAGCCCATGTTCAACTCAGAAATAATGCCCAACAATTCCTTGGAATATCCTAGTGATAAATTCTTTGCTCACAACACATCACGCAGGCATCAAAAACATAATCTTCTCAACAAAAACCCATTAAAAATGGCTCATACACATACACAATTGCAACAATATAACTCCCTTTTCTTCTCTTGGGAGCTTAACTTCAGAATGCCAGAAATTTAGCTCCAACAAAGTTGACAAGTCTTCAGATTTGGATTCCAATCTAATAATGAATACAGTTGAGATGGCCCCACATGAATCTACCCGTACCTTGTCAATAATCCCGAGTGACTATACTTATATCTCCAGCAAATTCTAGATAAAGGAGGTCCCCAAGATATATAGCACTTAGATGTGCTAATTCCATTTATTGTATTGTTAGATCAACAATGTACTTTAGATAATATTAATGAGCAGTTAACCAATATATGCGGCCTGACCATAAATCGACTTAGAGTCTTTGTATCAAGATATACCCCAGTGTCCCCATGCGTAGTCTATGTCAGGATCAACAAATGCTCCATTTACCATACTTTTAATGCTTAGGAATAAAGCTAGATCTTACATTTTAAAAATCACCTCTTTCATTGGTAAATGGGAAGATCATCATCTGATGGACAAACATCATCAAAACATCACATATCCCTCTAAATCCTTGCTCTAGGAGATCATCAAGCCTTTTCCAGTCTGCACTCCATCTTTAAGATGAGACTTTATCATGCTACAAGGAGGTGTTGTGACAACAAGTCTTTATGAATATTTCTGAAGGTGAAACTGTAAAACCATCCTTGCTGATAACTGATGCATAGATACCTACTGCAGCCTGCCAGAATAATGGGATGCTGGAGTTAATTCTGAATCAATACCTTTGATGCCATTCAATACAACAACTGCAATCTTATTTCTTGTGGAAAGGAGTGTCACTATACTTTTGTTTTGTGGGAAATAATTATAAAGCAGGTGCTAATAAAATTGATACACATTCAAAAGTCCGCAAAATAAACACTCTTACTGTCATCCTGTTAAAATCTACACCACCATGTGCTCCTAAAACCTCTAATTGACATGGTGATATCATATGAATATGCCAGTTTCCCACCGATGCTTCCATTCCAATGTTTGAAAATTGTGGGTGGCCATTCAAGCCATTCCATCTTACATTTCCACTCTGCTTGTGGGATTGGGCAACACAAATCGCAAAAATCTTCCTATTTCATTCACACATTTGTAAGCTATTTGGAAAACCCATTGACCACAGTCCTGATGCATCCACAATTTTACCCTCTTGGTCCTGAAACTGTTTTCTTGAAAGCTTTGGCTGCTGGCCATCTTCGAGGATACTATTTGTTAATGAACCAATTTTTTTTTTCACTTCCCCCACAGGTTGAAAACTTGAGAAACTAGTGAGTCGTGTCTAAGTGGCGGCCTCCAAGTTTATGAAACCAACCTTCTTTGAAAACCCATACCTTCTGCTTTGACATCATCTAGTTTTGATCCCCATGCAACCATCTTTTGACCACTCTCCATCTCACTGTCACCCAAAGATCCACCCAAGGTATATATGCCCAAACCAATCCAAAACAGATCCTCTAAACTAAGATCCAACACTTCCAAACATTCATTAAAACACGTACCTTTGTCCACTGTTTGAAAGCTGCTCCACTGCTGGAAACTAGGGCATCATGACAGTCCCCTTTTCAACCCTTATTTCTGCCCAAAATTGCCCCTAAATACTGCGATTGTCCTTTAGGGAAGGGATCTCCCTCCACGCTGCAATGTATGGGCAGTTTATAGACCTAAACATGGACTGTTCTTCCTGTTATGACAACGACTCCCTTTCAGCCCTTCAAATAGTCTGCGACAACCTATTTTGAGGGTTTTCTCACCTCAAACAAGCCCTCAAACATACCTCACCTCCTGTCAAGGTACTGCGGTTGTCCTTCAACAATTCGGTGCTCCTGAAATGACATCAAAACAGGCCCTTTCACCCACGTTGGTACAGACTTCCTTACTGCGGCCTAGAACAGAAAATACCTCTCTCCACCTAGCTCTTGTGAGGCAAGTATTGCACACAATGGATCTTTCCCAATAGATCGGTGATTTATCTTAACCCAACTTGGGCTTTTTCTTCACCTTAGCTCTGATACCATTTTAAAATCTGAAGACTTGTTAACTTTGCTGGAGCTAAATTTCTGGCATACTGAAGTTAAGCTCCTAAGAGATGAAAAGAGAGTTATATTGTTGCCATTGTGTATGTGTATGAGCCACTATTAATGGGTTGTTTCTAAGCAGATTATGTTGTTGATTCCTGTGTGATGTGTTGTGAGCAAAGAATTTATCACTAGGATTTGCCAAGGAATTGTTAGGCATTATTTCTGAGTTAAACATGGGCTGCATTAATAAATTTCAGTGGTCTCATGGTGACTATCACTCCAACTGATTGATTAACTTCTGGGTTTAAACTATGGTATTTTATTTGTGCTGTTGTATTTGCAAATTCAAACCCAAATCAAATGAAATTACACCCACAACAATTTGCACATGAAATGTTTGAAAAAAATCGGAAGGGGCCAAATTGGTTTCATAAGCATCATATCTTTGATTGTTGAATAATGGGATATTTGAAACCTCTCACAACACTTATAAATGAATTGAGAAAATTGAACAATACAACAAGGTTGTGTGGTAGGTCGCAGGCCATACCACCATAACAGGTGATAACGTGGGTCGATTTAGGGCTGTTTTGTGCCCTAACCTACAACATGGAGAGGTCTGTGTTGTTGGCCGAGGAGTTGTAAGTGACAACGGATTTGTTGAGGGACTTGTTTAGGATCAAAACAGATCTGTGAAGGTTGTTTCAAGTGACCAAGGTGTTGGGAAGAATTGCTGAGTTAATACTTACATTGCTTTGGAAATCTACTGTAAGAAGGTAGACAAAAGAAGAGAGGAGCTGGGATTAAGAGGGAGACCTCAACTGTATATGCTCCTGAGAAAATGCCATTGCTGTAAGAATAGAGAGAAGACACTCATGGCTTTGGGATTCTATCAAGAATGTCGAGAGACATATGGCCCCAAAAGGGGGACATTTCGTGTAAAGCAAGAAGCCGAATAGATACCAAGGGTATCTAGCAGCCATGAGTACAATTCGAGCCTGGATCATTTGAAGAATCCGTAAAGCATCAAGTATGGAAATATGCTATACACAAAGTGTACGAGTTCATTATGAAGGATGATGTCCGGGATATGGTCCCATGACCGGAGGACAAAGTTGTTGTCACCTCAAAATGGCTCTATAAGATCAAGCATGGATCTAATGGAAGTTCTAAAAAATACAAGGAAAGATTTGTTTCCCGAAGCTTCTCTTTAAAGGAAGGCGTAGACTATGATGATATACTTGCACCTGTGGCCCGTTATACCACCATTCGATCTATTATTGCCCTTGTTGCTACGCAAAGATGGAGTCTACATCAGATGGATGTGAAGACTGTTTTTTCTGCATGGTTTGATATAGGAAGAGGTGCATGAGGAGTAACCTCTAGGGTTCGAAGTCCAGAATAAAGACTCTCATGCATGCAGGTAGAAGAAATCCCTCGATGGGTTTAGGCAAGCCCCCAGGGCTTGGTATGAAAGGATAGATAGCTACTTGATGAAGTTGGGCTTCACTCGAATTAATGTTGACCCTCTCATTCATCATTGTAAGAGGCAGATCGCTTCAAAGTTCGAGATGAAGGACCTAGGATTGATGCATTACTTCCTACGCCTGGAGGTCTGGCAGAGACCTGGCAATATTTTCCTCTCTCAAGGAAAATATATTGTTAAGTTGCTGGAAAGTTTTGTTATAATGGATTGTAAGTCCATGTCGACACTGATGGAACTCAGCTGGGCCTGTGCTAGCAAATCCTTTCGAGTATCGAAAAATCATAGGGGCCCTGATATTCTTAGGGAACATCTGTCTGGACGTATGTTGTGCAGTGAAAAATTTGAGTCAAAACATGGTTGATTCTCATAACGTTCACTGGGTTGGTGCCAAGAAACTCTTGAGATATCTTTGAGGCACGATAGACCATGGGTTGAGATACATTGGCAGGAGTTTGAGACTCCGTGGATATACTGATGCCGATTGGGCTGGCAGTGTGGTGGATCGCAAGAGCACATTTGGATGTTGCTTCACACTTGGGTCTGCTTCGATCAGGAAGCATAAGTTGGTAACTTTGAGCACCAGTGAGGCCGAATACATTACAACGTGTATGACTTGTTGTGAAGCCACTTGGTTGCGAAATATCTTCAGTGAGTTTTTCGAGCATGTGCTAGATGCCACCGTTATCCTTTGTGATAACCATAGGGGGATTCGTTTGTCAGAGAATCTCATGTTATATGATCAATCAAAGCATGTTGATGTATGGTACCATTTTATCTGGGATATGGTATAGCGAGGCGCCGTAAGGCTCAATCATATTGGAACTGATGAGCAGGTTGCGAATATTCTCACAGAGCCCTTGGGGAAGGTCATGTTCCTAACCTTTCGTGAGAATATTGGAATCGTGGAACGAACCTATTGGAGCGTCTTGTTGGACGATGAGCTCTGGGAGCTCCAGGGGAGGCTTTGGGGATAGCTTCTTGGTGCTATAAGCAACCACAAGGCTAGGCTTGTCGAACCTTGTTGGTATGCTTCCAGCCCACCGTGATGATATTGAGTTGGTTTTGTAAATAAAGGTTGTCATTGATGTCAATATGGCATTGTTGGAGACGATAAATATTCTTTCAATACATGAATAGTCCTTTTGCGATGCTGCCATATCCTCATGAAATAATATCCTTATGCAAACCCTAGCACTAGAAAACGCTAGTTGTGTTGAAGAAAATTCCAAGGAAGAGACATTTCTGCCCAAATATTGAAGATGAGTGAAATCCTAAGTCTATAATAAAGGAGCCTTAAACCCTAATTGATGTCTAGCCCTAGTTAAACAAAACCCTTGCAATGTTGACCCTAAATTTATTGAAAAACCTAACCTTGCTACCCTAAGTCCTAAAATACAAATATAACCAAACTCTAAAGGAAATAACATATACGAAATGTGAAGTACTTACATATATACCTTTACATATGATATAACATATATAATATATTATATATTGAACACATATCTAATTGAATATTGGAAACAAAGAATATATTTAACGTTTACATATCCACATCAACTCAGCTACAGTCCCACATCTCAATTGTTCACAACTCTTGGTCGTCCCCACACATCCATGTCATCACTACGCATTAAAGAATTAAAAAATTTATGGGAGATGTGAAAATGCTATATAATATAACTTATTTCCTCGTTGAACATTGCATGCTTGATGAAAGTTGGATGTTGCATTATCGCTGGACACTAGTCGGCCCTATATTCATGACAACTCTAAGAAGAGGTTGGCTCCATAAAAATTCAAACTATTGCAATAGATATAAATATTGCGTAAATTTCATTTCAATTGATTATTCCTCACTGCAGATAAAACCGTATACATATACACAAATTGAAGATCAGGGTTTCGAAGAAGATCGTGAAATATATTACAGAGAGCTTCACGTAGAGATATCTTATCAAACTGCTCGGTCTATTAACCAGATAAAAGCTCGGACCTTTGACCAGAAGACTCATAACCTCAGATTGCAAACCTGTGATTGGGTATTGTATTATTGACTATGGATTAGAAGCTCGGACAAGTGGTATAGAATAGTCCAGTGAAAGTATCACAGGTTTTGACTTGAAGAACAGTCTCCTTGAAAACTCAGATTGCTGAAGGCTCAACATTAATACCTCGAATTTGAAGGTTATTTACTTGCAGAGGCTCGGAGCTACAACAACTTTGTGGAGGACTAAGACTGTTTCAACTCGAATTTAAGCTCAGATAAGTGCAGACTTCAAGCTCGGTTTTGTTGATTGAATCCTGTGGAGACTCGAATTGCATAGACAACAAACATTCACCTGGAAGCTCCTACACCTGTGCACTTCGGACTCACCATGGAAGCTTCAAAACCATTCAACTTGAGGACAGTCCTGTAGTCATAGTCACTTGTAGAAGCAAGCAGTTGACTATGAAGCCAGGACATACAACAGGTTTATGAAGTTCGGATTCCTACTTGCCCAGAATTGGAAAGCTCAGATTAAGCAAAGACAGTCAAATATAAGAGCTCGGTATAGTGACCAGATTGCTGCTCGGACCTTAGATAGTCACCTGTGGATAGTAGACCAATCACTTCAACTCATATTTGTTCAAGGCTTGGATTCTAAACTCAGTTGAAGGCCCAAACCCGAAAATAGAAGGAGAACAAACTTGTGGGTTATCTTGTGATACTTTTGGAGCAGAGTTTGGTTTTGTTTAAGAGACTATTTTGAGCAAGCTCTCCATTGAAGGAATTGTAAGAGCATTCACTGAAAATTTGTTGAAACAAGTAATCTTGAAGACTTTTTGGAGATTTGTTGAAAGCATCATTTAGAACTGATATTTGAAGCAACTTGGAGCAACCTCATTGAAAAGCCTATGTGTTGACTTGAGAAATTTTAGTACAGACTTTGAAGACACTTTTTGAGAAGAAATTTTGGTCTATTTTTGGAGTAGTATCATGACATACTTAAATTTTTAAAGGAAGTGCTTTGGTTCACTTGAAGACAAACTTGAAGCTTTGTTGGAACCTATTTTGAGAGCAGGGGTTTGAAGCTAATTGTGTCAACTTGAGTCTTGTTGAAGTTAAGACTTCTGAAGGAGTATATATCATCCTTTGAAGACAACATGAAGAAGCTTGTTAAAGATATTGTGAAGACATGTTGAGAAATAATTATTGAAGACTTAAATTGATCTTGAAGGCACCCTTGGAGATCATGATGCATTGAAGCCATCATGAGGTAACCTTGGGAGAAATTGTTTGGGTAACATGAAGAGCAGTGGTGACACCTTCTAAAGAGGACAAGGTTGTCATTGATGATGTGACATGGAGACTAAGATTGACAGGGCTCGTTGAAGAAGACTTTGGGAGCCGTGAAAAATAACCCAATATATATTGACAAATTGAAGCAGGAGGTTGGAGCCTCATAGTGACAAGGTTGGTGCCTTGGAAGATAGGGTTGGAGCCCTAGAGGATAGGAGTCCTCAAGAGACTAGGTTGAAGCCTGTACCAGATATAGGGTTGGAGCCCTCTAGGTTGGTGCGTCAGAATTGACAAGGTTGGAGCCTTGGAAGTCCGAGTCGATGCTCGGAAAATACAGGTTGGAGCCTGGGAGATTGAAGATTGGTTTCTTCATATAGGGTTGGAGCCCTACATATATTGTACTTGATTTATTGTAAAGAAGAAATTAGTAAAAGCATTTATTCTTATTGTTCATTTTGTGTTCTAAATATAAGTGATCTAACTAGTAAAAATAACAATTCAAAAGAAATATGGATTCACCCACCTCTCAGTATTTCCAACAGGTTTACCTATCTTTTATCTGTGCCCGGTATGCATCCTACCCATGGAGTTTCAAACTCATGGGAAGTACCTCTCATTTGGCCAATGAGGTGGGAAATGTGAATAAAGACCATAGCCTGACCAATGGACGCATCAGAGATTGCCGTACTCTCTATGTATAGGATGGCATGTGTCCAACCACTTGATCTGGGATCAAGTCTAGTGAGGTTTTGGACCTCCAACTGAGTTCGGGTCAGTAAAACCAACTTTGGGTTGGTATGTGATTCCTTTGAGTCCTATATAGGTTTTAGAACTCTGAGCTGACTTCAGGTTAGCTGGGATTGATGTCTTTATGACTCACCTTTTGTTTTGAAATAAATAAGCCAGCGAAGCAAGTTATGGCGGGATGACGCACGATGTTTGGATGGCACCGGTGGATGGAGTTCTCTGTAGTTGAGAGGGAGTGTTAATTTTGGGAAAATAGGTCCAAAATCTATGTTGTGATGCTTAGATGACGATGCCAATATTTTTATTGGATTCCTCTTTCGAAGAGGGGCAAGATCGATCTAAATATCATTTTGATCGGATGAGCAGAACATGTATTTTGAATTTATTCCACATGTGCAAGGTCGGCCTAATTTATCCCACATGCATAAGAGATGTGTCACACTCCCCCACATATGCTTATATATTGGAGAGACTTGGAGTTCATTTGATACACACATTTTGTGGAGGCATTTTTCTTCTTTCTTGGATGGTGATGGAGCAACATTCTCGATTTTGCATTTAGGGCTTCTCGGTGCAGCGTCTTGGTGGAGCATTCTTGATGAGACATATTGGGATTGTGTGACACATGTGGGAGGCTGAACTTATGAAGTCTTTGCTGGTTGAAGCATCCTGCTGATTGCCGTAACGCCACCATTCTTCATCTCTATTTTTATTGGCTTGTCTTCCATCGATCTATCGGTATGTTCTATTAGCATCTTACTTTCATGTGATTGTGATTTGGGCCCTAGAAGATTAAAGTAAATTTTCATCTAGCATAGAACATCTTCAGATTTTAACAGGTCGGCTAGGATTATATTGTGACCCCAAGGACTCCTATATATAGAAGGAGTTTTTTTCATTTGAATCATCCAAGAATTGTATATTTATGTAATGTAAAGGAGGTTTCCCCCTCAAAGTGGCTTATTTCTAAGGCGTTGATCTCTCATTTCTTCTATTTTTGGAGCTGGTTTCATAAAAAAATTGGGTTCAAAATTTCTTCTTGTGGATTTCACAAAGTATTGTCCTTGAAATGGGATGTTGCATGGTGATGGTGATCACATTTGATCAAGAGTTGAGCCAAGCACAAGGAGAGACAAGCTAAAAATCGCCATGTCGACAGTGTTCAAGGTGAGAAAGTTTTCAAGTTTCCTTTGATTGACGACTGAGGTGGGAACAGGTTTGTTTCTTCAAGGAAAACTTGTTGTTCTACAAATTCTAGGAAATTGCAGCAGGACGTGTCTACAACAGCAAGACAGGGTCTCCAGAATCAAGGAAAAAGATTAGTTTTTTTTAAAAGCTCAAATTGTTGAATTTAGGAAAATTCCAGTGGATTGAGACTTGGAGGGTGAGGTAATTGTACCCTCATCCACATGTTCAGTAATGAAAGAGATTTTGGGGTCCAAAATCTTCCAGTGGGGAGGAATGATCAGGTGCTCAGAATTATGCTAAAAAATCTAAGTTGTCAGAATGACTCGAAACCTGAACGACTGTGTAGTGTTCGTCGTTCAGAATTCGACGCAACTTATTTCGTGCGAAATGGACTCTGTATGGATTTAGAAATGAGTTTTGTTCGTTTTACTAAACATGAAAAATTTGGAAAAAAATGTAGACATGGAGCCCAGTCAGCAATCTGTACTGCTGACATGGCATGCTGACTGGGCAGGTCAAAGTTTGGTTAATTCCTCCTCCGACTAATGGGAGACTTTCAAGTGGCAGTTGTGGATTGGTTCGAAATTTTGGTGTGTTGACAGTTTATTAATGGTTGAAGTTTGGGCCAACGAGGAGGAGGCACGTGGCTCAGCCTGGGGCTGCCACGTGTCCCCTTCATGGCGGAGAAAAATTATGGTTATGGGCCGGAGGGACTGGGCGGGGGTCGACCTCGAGAGCTCCGCCAAACTATTGCGCATCGTCACCAGTCTGTATATCCAATGGTTCTTACCATAATAGTTTTCCATCCCTATTTGAACTCTAATGAAACCGCCGACAGGGGGAGAGGGGGCCAGCTCACAAGACACGTGACCAACACTTGGAGACCACCGATGAAACAGAGGCGCTTAACCTAAATCACGTTTAGTTAAACACTAATATGCATTTAATTAACCTCTAAACATAGTTTAATTAACAATAATCCAACATTATTAATGTTAATCTAGATTATCAACAAAGCATCGAGTTTAGCACTAATCAAGTTTAATTAGTGGCTAATGCGGTTTAATTAACAGTTAATCTGAGATTAAGTTGGCAGTTCCACTAGTAGATTAAGTTGGAGCAAACTAGTAGAGGTCATAACTCAGTCATTTTTCGACCAAATCAAGGGTAGAAAGAGGCTAAGGTACCATTTTTGAGTGTTATGAACTCATTGGTGCAGGTTTCAGGAGAAGAAAATCATTGTAAACACATCATTTTTCAAATTTGAGCATAATATAGAAGCTCAAGCCATGGAAGTTGGACCAAGGAGATCTAACACAGGAGGGGTGAACTCATTCATCAAATCCTTGTGTTGATATGTTGTATGGTGATGTATTGTACTTTTATTTTTTGTTGTTCATTCTTTGTTTTATGTTAAATTGTTCATAAAATTAACATAAAAATGACTCATGAGACTTAGTAACTTGCAAGAGAACTTGAACCCTTAAGCACATTGTTTCAAAATCTGAAAGAGTAATCAACATAGCATTTATAACATACCTCGGTCATATCATTTTTAGTAGCATTCAGAGATATGATTGAGTTTTATGAGCCTAGGTCATTGGAGGAAGCTATCAAAATATTCAAGCATTATTATGAGCAGTCAAAGCACAAATCCAAGTCTAAGTAGGATTGGAAAGGGAATGAGAAGAATAAATGAAAGTGGGCTAAGAAGCGAGGAAGGCCTTAGGATGTAGGTGACAAGGAGAATGTAGCACCACACAAGAAGTTCAATGCAGTTGATAGAGGATATGGGTCTTAGCCTAAGGAGCGGGACAAAGGTGATGGTAGACAATGTTTGAGGTGTGGGAATTGTGGTGGAGAGCATCACACGAGAGATTTTCCACAACATCAAGGTGGTAAACCTTAGATTTATAGTGCTCAGGAGGCACATATATATGGAGACATTGGTCATAGTATTCCTCGGATTTAGGCAGCAGTGGATAATAAGCAAACAAGTCGTCATGCATCCGTTATCAAGATGGAAGGTAAGCTTCATGATCAAGTTGTTTCTATTTTTATTGATCCAAGATCTAACTGTAGTTCTAGCATTCCTAACCTGATGTATAAGTGTGGCTTGAGTAAAGAATTTCATGCAAAATTTTGGTTGGTGCAGCTGGCTACAAGAGCCTAAAGACGAGTTCATCATTGGGTGAGATCATGTGCATCTGAGCTGAAATGCCTACATCAACACATATAAATGTTCTTCCTTTGGGATCATATAGTATGATTTTGGGCATGGACTAGATATTTATTCACAGGACCAAGGCGGATTGCCATGAAAAGGATATTGAGTTCCTAGATTATGGCGGGGAAAGGATAATCTTGCAGGGAAAGAAGAATCCTACATCTGTGAGAATGGTTACAACTATGCAAGAAGAGCGCAACCACATAAAAGGATGCTTGTTATTGAGCCGAAAGGCTCATTCTACAATCCAATATGAGGGAGATGTTAAGTATGTCACGTCCTCAAAAAATAGTAAAAATAATTTAAACAATTAAAAATTTATTAACCCAACAATTAAGTGTTGATATTATAATTGAGCCAAAAGGCTCATTCTAGAATCCAGTACAAGGGAGATGTGTAAGTATGTCACGTCCTCAAAAAATAATAAAAATAATTTAAACAATTAAAAATCTATTAACACAACAATTAAGGGTTGATATTATAATTTTATACAACTTAATAGAAATAAAATATATATATAGAACTTAAAGAAAGTGTTTGAATATCCATATTAACTAATATATTTCAGCATGGATTTTCTCTCTCTACAGAAAGTGTGTATATATATATGTGTGTGTGTGTTAACCTTAGCTTGAAAGGAAAAATTAATTGAAGGTAATGTAGAGTAGTTACTTTTTAATAAGAGGAAAATGTGTGACTAATTAAATTTTTAATATAAAATATTAATAATGATAAAATATAAAATTATACAATTTAAACAATGAAAAATTACCACATAAAACTATATTAATCACAAATTTACGAAGCAGTAAAATGTATTAATTGACATGTAATTTTTTTAAAAAGTTTGATATTGGATCTCTCAAGGCCCTTGGTAGATATGTGGTTAAACTGCATCTATATTGTTTCTACATCCCAGTGTGAAGGATACATTAAGTATGCTCATTCCTCGTAAAATAAAAATAAAATATTCTCTAAATAGGAAAACAATGTCGGCTATAATAAAAATGAAAAAAAAAAATATATGCTATGCATTTTTAATTAGTTGTCCATATGACCTAATATCATGTAGAGTAATTAGAAGTAAAAAAAATATGTGAGTAAGATGTTTAAACCTTATGTTTTTAAAAAATATTTTAATAAGTGATATCAACTTTATATAAATCTATATATAGAAAAAAATGTTAAAAGAAAATATTTTAATGTATGATAGAATCAAATATCCAATGTGAGTTATGAATAAAATAGTTTAATATGAATTAATATAAAATGTTTCAATACACATGTTATGTAATCTCTATAACAATCAAAAGTGAAATTTAAACAATAACAAATTTTTGTATTCTAAAATAAGTTTGCAACAAAAGGAATTTGAGCTCTTTCGGCTCATGTTAGATCCATGTCTTAGATGGATCTATGCTGGTTGAGCCGAAAGGCTCATTCTACAATCCAATATGAGGGAGATGTTAAGTATGTCACGTCCTCAAAAAATAATAAAAATAATTTAAACAATTAAAAATCTATTAACCCAACAATTAAGTGTTGATATTATAATTGAGCCAAAAGGCTCATTCTAGAATCCAGTACAAGGGAGATGTGTAAGTATGTCACGTCCTCAAAAAATAATAAAAATAATTTAAACAATTAAAAATCTATTAACACAACAATTAAGGGTCGATATTAAGGGTCGATATCCATATTAAATAATATATTTCAGCATGGATTTTCTCTCTCTACAAAAAGTGTGTATATATATATGTGTGTGTGTGTGTTAACCTTAGCTTGAAAGGAAAAATTAATTGAAGGCAATGTAGAGTAGTTACTTTTTAATAAGAGGAAAATGTGTGACTAATTCAATTTTTAATATAAAATATTAATAATGATAAAATATAAAATTATACAATTTAAACAATGAAAAATTACCACATAAAACTATATTAATCACAAATTTACGAATCAGTAAAGTGTATTAATTGACATGTAATTTAAAAAAAAAGTTTGATATTGGATCTCTCAAGGCCCTTGGTAGATATGTGGTTAAACTGCATCTATATTGTTTCTACATCCCAGTGTGAAGGCTACATTAAGTATGTTCATTCCTCGTAAAATAAAAATAAAAAATTCTCTAAATAGAAAAACAATGTCGGCTATAATAAAAATGAAAAAAATATATATGCTATGCATTTTTAATTAGTTGTCCATCTGACCTAATATCATGTAGAGTAATTAGAAGTAAAAAAAATATGTGAGTAAGATGTTTAAACCTTATGTTTTTAAAAAATATTTTATAAGTGATATCAACTTTATATAAATCTATATATAGAAAAAAGTGTTAAAAGAAAATATTTTGATGTATGATAGAATCAAATATCCAATGTGAGTTATGAATAAAATAATTTAATATGAATTAATATAAAATGTTTCAATACACATGTTATGTAATCTCTATAACAATCAAAAGTGAAATTTAAACAATAACAAATTTTTGTATCCTAAAATAAGTTTGCAACAAAAGGAATTTGATCCCTTTCGGCTCATGTTAGATCCATGTTTTAGATGGATCTATGCTGGTTTATAATACACATCTCTAGGGACAAAGGGAAGGATATTGAGGATGATGAAGTCTTGAAGAAGTATCCAGTGTTGCAGTAGTTTTAGGATGTGTTTCTCGCAGATATATCACAGTTACCACCTCATAGGGAAGTGGAATTATCTATTGAGTTGATGCTAGGAGCAACACCAACATCAAAATCACATTATAGGATGAGCACTCCAAAGTTGGTGGAATTGAAGTTGCAGCTTAAGGAAATACTTGATAAGGGATACATAAGGCCAAGTGTATCACTGTGGGGTGCACTAGTATTTTTTGAAGGAAGAAGGATGGTACTCTTAGATTGTGCATTGATTACAAGCAGTTGAACAAGGTGACTATCAAGAACAGGTATCCACTGTTGTGGATTGATGATTTGTTTGATCTGTTAAAGGGAGCACCTATATTTTTAAAGATTGATTTGATATCAGGATATCATCAGGTGCACATCAAAGAAGAGGAAATCTAAAATATTGCATTTTGTACGAGGTATGGGCATTATGAGTTTGTGGTGGTTCCTTTTGGTCTTACTGATGATCCAACAAATTTCATATGTTTGATGAACAATGTGTTGTGTCCTTATCTGGACAAGTTTGTGATAGTGTTTATTGATGACATATTGATATATTCTAAGAATGAGGGAGAGCATGCAAAACAATTGGCAACAATATTGAGATTGTTGAGAGAGCATTAGTTGTATGTCATGCTCAACAAGTATAGTTCCTTCTAGGCTGAAGTTCATTACTTGGGAAATGTTGTTTCCAAGGAAGGGACAACAGTGGATCTTGAAAATATTAAAGCTATCATGGAGTGGCCAACTCCTAGGAATGTGGATGAGGTCAAATCATTCATGGGACTAGCGGGTTACTATAGGAGGTTCATCAGGAACTTCTCAAGGATTGGCTATCCTATTACATCCTTGTAGAGAAAAGGAAAGAAGTTTGAATGGATAGACAAGTGTGTAGCTAGCTTTATGCAATTGAAGCATTTTCTTACAAATGCTCCAGTCTTGAAGATTGAAGATCCAGATAAAGAGTTTGTGGTTTGTACAAATGCTTTCAAGGAAGGACTTGGTGGGGTCCTACTGCATGAAGGATAGGTGATATGTTACGAGTCAAGGAAGTTGAATGAGCACTAGCATAACTATGTGACTCATGATCTTAAGTTGAAAACTATCATTCATGCATTGAAGATGTGAAGACATTATCTCCTTAGTAGGAGGTTTGTTCTAATGAGTGATCATAGTGGACTGAGTATTTGTTTGACCAACCCAATCTGAATGTCAGGCAAGATAGATGGTTGGATGCCCTCAGTAAGTTTGACTTTGAGATCAGATACAGCAAGGGTAAGGAGAACAGGGTAGATGTTCTTAGTAGGACAGTGTAGGTGAACCACATTTTAGATATGAGTTCATATGGGACAAACTTGGAGGAGTGGATCTTGCATGCAGGGCAGCATGATGATAGGTACCAGTAGTTGGAGTAGAGGTTGCAACAATAGGGTGAAGGATATAGGGATGAGGAGTATCACCTCACGACAGATGGCTTGGTCATATTTAGGAACAAGATTTATGTGTCAGATGACAGTGAGTTTAATAAGATTATCTTGAGGGAGTTTCATGTCAAACCATATTCAGGTCACCTGGGATATCAGAAGAATTTGATAGTACTCAAGAGGTTCTACCATTGGTAGTGTTGTTTCTCATATTATACAGGCACGGTGCAACAATGACTCAGGTTTGGGGTTGTCACTTTGATCCCTAACCTCTATGTTCAAGTTGTCTCCCAACAATAGGCTATAGGGGGTAGTCCCTATGGAAGATGAAAAGAAAGACAAGTTGGAAACCAACGAGTCTAGGAGACACGATTGAATGGCCTAGCCACTTGGTTGATTTACCAATATTTATAAATTAGATTATATTTATACGAGACAAATTTCTTATGCAGCCAACTACTTGATTTGAATCAATTAGAGACCAAGTAACTAAATGAACAATCGCTGCTTGAATGCTTAAAATTTTAACCAATAATTAATTAAAAAAATACTAATAATATTATTTTATTTTATTTAAAATTGAAAATAAATTAATTGAATGGTCGGCTCTGTTAGTCTAAGTAGGTTTTTCTTTCACTATTTATCAATGGTCTATTCTCCTCTCAAGCACTCATTCACAATCTGTCTTGAAGATGGATCCCCATTGGGATTCGAAAAGTGACGAAGTTTTGTTAATACTGTGGATAATCCGAATTTCTATTCTTCATTGCTTAACAACCTATATGCTATGCCAATCCTAAGATTTAGGTGTGATGCAAGAATCTTGGTTGCTTTTAATTAGATTTCTATTCTAGGTGTATCCTTCCTCTTAACTATTTTGGAACTAGTCTTTAGAGTAAGTTGTGAGAAAGAGGCCAAGGGGAAGCAAGCAAAGGCTTGATCAATGATAACTCCCCTTAGGTACTAACCACCTGGTTCCTCCGACACTGCAGATACTGTGGCTTTGATGACTGCAAGGTTGTTGTGTTAACCACTAAAGAGATGTTAGGCTCCTCAATCTAGGTGAGAAAGTTTGTCCTATTCTCTATCAACCAAGCTTAAGATTGTAGTAAAGTTATTAAATGCAAGACAAGCTTAGAATGACATGCAAGGTTATGAGTGATTCTTAAGGTGATATTACTTAAATTTTTCCTCAAGTACTTATTTATGCAGTACAAGGAAAAGACCCTCTAGCAGAGGTTATAAAGGAGGTTTTTAGTGTTATAAAATTGGCCAAAATTGTCAAAAAACATTTTCTACAACATGCATTTTTGGTAACGGAGTTTTTGACATAGATTCTAACGAAACTTCAACACAAATAAAAAAATTGGGCGGTCAAAGGTTTTTACGAATTTTTTTCTCATTGGTGCACACATCATGTGTGAACGCACCGGTGCGTTTTGACCTGTACGCACCGGTACTGTAAACATACCAAGCACCGGGATGGAAAAAAAATTTCGGAAGCCCCAGGGCGTTTAACAACGTCCTGGTGTGTTTCACCCATAAATACGCACCGAGCCGATAGAAGGTGCATGCATCGGTGCTGTTAAGGTGTAAAAACGCATCGGCGCGTTAAAGGCAGACAATACCGGTGCATGCAATGCCTATTCGTCTAGGTCGTAGTCGTCAATAAAGCACACCATGCATTCTAATTGGTATTGGTATTTGGTGCAGTGCTCATAGGTCGTAGAAACGCACCGATGCACAATAACTAACACACACTGGTGTTCATTTTATATTTTTTAGAAACATCAACCTCTGACAATGCAATTATTGTGATTTTTAAAAATTCATTATTCATCAAAAGTCGACACATATCTTATAACAGTATTCATATCAATTAAATTTTTATTTGTGCATTTGAATGTGATGTTTGGATGAATTTGTTATATTATATCATCATATTCACATCTCTTCATTATAATATTTAATCAGTCGTGTAACATTTCACATCAACAATGGAGAACGCAATAGAATAAATTAAAACATATTTTACTATATATGTGTGTGTGTGTGTGTGAATAAGACATTCTTTGTTATACATAATGGGACAATTATTGGTATCCCTTTTCTTTCAATTGAGACACTATGTCCATTACATTAAACAAAATGTCTGATTTCACAGAAAAATATTTCAAAAAATACAATGCATTGCTTTGATATCCAAAAATATTGTTCATCATTCTTTGTTGGAACTGTTGTCACTGCTCTCCATGACTTGGGGTTATTTGGAGGAATTCTTTGTTCATTGTGTTGATTGTTTTCTTCTTCTTCAAGTTCCATCTACAAACATAAAAATAAAGTGTATTGAGTGTATATACATTAGTGATAATAATGCAAATTGCAATATTAAATAATATACATCAATGTAAATCGAAAATAAATGTACCATAGCAAGAATTGAATCGTGAACTATATAAATTATTTCAAAACCAAATTTCATGCCATATTTCAATATTTCATTTGTTGTCGCAGTTCCATACTTTGTTTCATGCAAGTTTTATACCCTATAACAAATCATAGATTTAATATAAAATATTTTTTTGTTATATTAATTATAAACGGAGCTAAGTAAAACAAGATAGATGCTTACACATTCCACAATGAATTTCTGATATGCCAACATGTACTGACAACCCATATTTAACACAATGTCAAGAAATTCTTCTAATGGTTCTTCTTTGTATGTTAACACTTGATTGATGAAATTCAATGATGATTGCTGTAAAACAACTTAAAATATACAAAAATGAAATCTAGTTAAGTTGTTATAAGGAAGTAACAATTACTCACAAGCATAGATATCAACCCTTTTCCTCCTTGTCGTCCTGTTTTGTGTGCTGAATGGGTTCCATTTTCTTTTATTTTCTGCAATAAAATACTTGAAAATTAATATTTAATGCTAAATTATTTATTTTTGTACCTAATCGAAAAATTCAATGATTACATATTACATTTGAGGCACGTTGTTGTTGAGTTGGCTCCTCGTACGATGGAATTATGTCCATTTCTTTGACCATCGCCTTGTACACATTTTTGGACATTCCTACTGACATATTTATGATATCAACTCGTTCATCCTTTGAGATTTTCATAATCTTCCTGAAAAAGTAACATGACAATAAACTATTTAATTTTTATATTGATATATGAAAACTAAATATAACAAAAGTGATATTTATTTAAATGATTTCTTTGTAGTAATATATACATATAATTCTAGAAAACCATTTAAAAGAATATTACTGTTTCAATCCTTTTTTGTTGTTGTACATTTTTGCTATTAAAAGTCTGACATGTCTCATTGACCAATTCTATGGAAACTCTTCCTGTAGTTTAAATAAAATTTGGTTCTTGGAATCATTGGATTGATTTTTGTATTGTAAGTGGAAAGAACGTCTATACATTCATTCCACTAAATCCCTTAAAGTTTTGTAAAAAAATTTCCCCCTTTCGTTAACCTCAAGCACCACTTGAGATGAGCTAAGAAGCAATTCATTTTAATTTGCATGTTCTATTTTTTTCTTTTCTTAGAACAACATTCATTTTCTTCAATGTTGGTCCCTGTAGAACATTAAACATATATGAATTAATAGATTGCTTGAAACATGTTATCTAATATTTTTAAGTATATTATTAATGAAAATTAAAAAATGAAACTAATATTGGATCGATAGTATTTTTTCATTCACCTGATTCATCCTTTTGCAATTTTTCCATCAAGATTTACGCTCTTCTGGTCTTAGATCAGATATCGAGATTCGTCATTTTGTGGCTCTGTGTGATACACACTAAATAATACATATTAGTTAAACATACATATAGTTCAAAAATAATAAATTTTGTAAAGAATTTACAAATAACTTGCATTTTTTTCTTTTCTGGATTTGCTATCAGTATTTTTGTTACTTGAACTCTTTTCAGCCATTTATTTATCAATATAAAACATGTACCATTCATTAATATATTTTATAGACAAATCATATACTTTTCAGGTTAAAAAAATAAAAAAATCAAGAAAACGGTGCGACTTTCGCCACTTACACACCGAACGTGGTGCAGCAAGTTCTTATAAACACACCACCAATACAATAGAAACACCGTATGGTGATTTTTGTCAACAAGGAGACTCGATGCATTATATTAATACCGGAGCACCAATTAACATAAACATAAATTAATAAAAAACTGTTTTTATCAAACAATATTTTTTGTCAATATGCGCTTGGTGTGCTATACTACAATCATGCATCGGTGCGCTATTTTAAACAATATGCACCGATTAACAAAAGTTGTTTTTAAAAAATTGTGCAAGGGCCGACGAGAGTGGGATCCAACTCTACAAGTGGCCCCGTGGGTTAGATGTCATATGCCTATATATATAGTAATGCAAACCCTATAAATCTAAAATGAAAATTCCTAATTGTGAAATCACATAAACAAGAAGAAGCAAGGGTTTATCGTAAGAATGGATTTTTTGTTTTTGTTTTATTTTTTAATATCTATCTAAATTTTAATTAAATGTAAATATGAATAGAGATTGCAAATTATTTTATTAGTAAAATGCACAGTAAAATTTAAAAGTTTTACTATGCATGTATTAAATCTAACATAAATTGTAAAAAAAACAATTATTACAGTGAAATTTAACAAATTTATTATACTATAAGGTTTTTGTGTGAAGCACCAGATGTTTCAAATATTGATTCTTTGAATAGTGCTGTTGTTCGAAAGTATTTTGCTGCTCCACAGTGCTCTCTTGCTCTCTTTCTCCATGTATGTTTCTCGTGCAAATCCCTCCCTGAAAGTTTTTGTAAAAATAATGAAATAATGAACAACTTTTACTATTTAGAGAACTTTTTTATGAAATTAGATTTCTGAAAATCATTTGCTGCTCATTGTTCAATTTACCATTTTTTTTTCACTTCAAAAAAATAAAGTTGCATTTTTTTCCCGATATTCGGTGTTTGTTAACTAACAACACCGGTGCGTCCGGTAATAAAACCGCACCGGCGCAGTTAACAGTACATTAGCACTGATAAAAATAAATCCTTTTTTAAGGCATCGAAATTACTTTTAGGTATGTACACCAAAATTTATTGTTGATTTTTCTCAAATGCAGGGAGAAAATCTCATAATTATATCAAATGGAAAATTATTCAAAATCCAGCTCGTTCCATAATATTTCTCAAAGTCCATCGCAGATTTCTCCCTATCCATCTCGAGATAGAGCCTAGTTAGTACCCCATCGAAGTTGTCCTTAATGTCATAAAAGTATTTCCCCACTATCAGCGAGCATCTATAGCCCCGACGGGTTTGCTCGTACTTCCCATGCTTCGCTTTTTTATCACCCTTTTGAGAAGAACATTTACGAGCTAAGTTAATGACATACCTAAGTGAAAGGGGTGGGATGGTAAAAGAGACTTAAGCAAATGGATATAATACTTCCATAATATATTTCCCTGTGACTATTCATTCAAAGGCTTTTGTATGAAGTGGAGGGATGGGAGTGATTCATTGAGTTAAACTCAAGGTCAGTTCTTTTGTGGAAAATATGAACTATATCACTTAGAAAAGATCTATGTTCCTCCATGAAAAATATTTAAGGCAAGATGGCTTTAGAATTCCATAAATATATCACTTTAAAGTAAATGAACCCATGAAATTTACAAAGTAAAAATTTCTCATGTTTTCCAATCAATATTGGGTAAGAAAAACCCTTTTACATCAATGTTGGTAATATGAGGAAAATCAATCCATAACCAAAAACAAAAGGAAAAAGAAATCCAAACTAAAGCGAAAGAAGAAATCAACATACTCCAAAAGTGTCAAATAAAGAGAAGAAAAATGAAAGAAAATCTCAAATTAAAAGACAACCCCAACAAGACTAACTATACAAATGTCTCAACAAACAAGTAAAATAATAAAAACACATGCTTTCATTTTATGTTAAGATTTTAATGAATTCTATCTTGTGGAGTTATAATTAATTAGGTTCTCAAACCGTAAAGTGAATAGCAGTCATGAAGTAAAATTAAGACAAAAGAGAAGTTTCTACCTTTTGCAAACTTTTGGTTTCAACAAAAAGTCTTCATGGGAAGATATTAACAATTTTCTTAATAAAAACAAGGCTTGTGAAACAAATTGAAGGTTCAGGGACTCCCAAATTTAGCTGACTTGATGAACACAATTACTACTCTTCCAAAATTCGAAAGCAAACAAGGAGTATGAGTTCATATCTAAGAAAGTAGGAGTGTAAAATAATTCTTGGAGACCTACAAAACAAAGTTTAAGATCAACAAAACTATAAAAAAAAGATGAAACAAAAAGTGAAGAAACAGAAAATGATAAAAATGGGCATATGTAATTTACTATTTGAAGAATTTTGTTAAAATTTTACCTGAGAGATATTGATTTTCTCCATCAAAATATAATGTCTTCTTTTGATTGGAATTAAAAGCGTGAAGAGGTTGTATCCCATGAACCTCTCATTTACCCAAACTCATCACTTATTAAATCTAAACTAAAGCGAGCGGTAGATCTATACAAATAATGTTTCATGTTCATGGAATAAGAAGTAAACAAAATCATTCAGAAATGAAAATGAAGATTTTCTTCTTTAGGAATTGTATTGACAATTGTTATCTTTGTTTTTTCATATTTCATATCAACTTCAAGGTTTTCATAAAATCTCATAAATCAAGACCAAGTCCCAACCTATGTAACGCTTATGTCTATATGGAGAGGAGTAGAATATTTCCACGATAAGTAGGGAGTGATATATAAAAAATAAGAAAACAACAAGAGAATTGAAACATATATTGACCCAATGTTGCATGACTATTACTCGTATAAGACTTGTATGGCTATTGAATCTACGACCCATATAAGACTCGTATGGCTATTGACTCGACGACCCGTGTAAGATTAGTATGGATATTGAATCAACAACCTGTATAAGACTCGAAAAATTACATAAAAAACTTAAAAAAAAATGATCTGAAAATAAATAATTAAAAAAATGAATTTTGAGTGGGTCCACAGGTCTTATGTAGGTCACATGCGGGTCTTCATGGGTTCAATACGAGTAGACGAATTCGATGCGGGTTTGGAAAAGTATGGGTAGAGAACGAAGGTCCTATGCGAGTGACTCGACTTGTTATAGCACCCATTAAGACTCACATGTACTCGTGGGTATTATAAGAGTCGCGCTACACTAGATTGATCATGCTCTATTCAATTTGTGTGTTCCTTATTTTCTTACCAATTGGATGCATTACCATAGTGCCTTGAAAAGAAAACGAGGATGCAATACACCATGAAGAATGGATATCCCAAAAGTCACTTAGTTATCCTCAGGAATGAATGTTTTGAGGTTTGATGAAATTATAATAAAAAATACATCCAAGCTCTCGAACATAATAATAACACAGAAGTCAGTGTAAATATATAGAGATAATCAAAGAGGACTCCATGTGAGCATAATGATAGGCCGGATTATCTAGTAATGGATAAATTGGACAGAGGAAAACTATATTACATTAGTCTAATATCTCACTAGTCCAAGATATTAAGAGGCTCAATATAGAGGGAAATATGAATCTCAGAAAGAAATCTCGTATTGTATGTAAAATAAGTTTCCAAAAAAAAGTGTCTGATATCCAATAATATGAATGAGGAGGAATAAATCAGGTATTGGAAATCTTGAAAACCATTTTAAAAGCTCTGGGCAAAAAAAAAGAAGTGGAACCATTTCCTTTACTAGAATTTGATTGAGCAAACAAGGAAATTAGGCGTGACGATCTAGAAAATGTCCACATGGATCTCAGGCTAGAAATATCGGAACGTATTTTAAAATGATTATGATATTGTGTGTTTCCGAGGTTCTCAGGTATTGAGTTCTCAGATGATAAATCTCAAAAAAATATTTTAAAATACTTCCGATATAATACAGACCTGAGAGTTTGATAATCATGAAGGTCTGGAGTCTCGAGGAAAATATCTCAAATCTTTTATGAATGAAATAAGAAAAGGGAGAAGCTTGAGACTCGAAGATTTACAAATTAGAGGCTCTGATTCATCTCAAAAAAATGAAATGTGACTAAAAAATGTGTAAGATAAATGAATGTAATGCAAAGGTTAGAATCAACTTGGAAAATGTAAGACTCAGAACAGGAAAAGGTAGAATCATGGACAAGAGTACTTGCTGCAATATTTTGCGATTTTCCTTTGCTCGTGGACCTTCTTTAATTTAACATTTAAAATGCGAGAATATGTAGACCCATGAAAAATTTGAACAAGAAAGAGCTAAGAATTCCATTTCGGTTGCATAAAGGAGAAATGAAAAATGATTATTCACTCATCTTGTGCATTTGTAAAGCAAAAGAAATAGAAGCATTAATACACAACACACAAATAGAAATTATGATGAAAAAATAAATACTTATTTGAACATGTTTATGGTCTGGAAAAGGGTTGAAAACTCGCTTAATTCTTCTACTCGTATTATTAAAGAAGAAAAAAACAGAATTCAAACTAATTACACTAATTCTACTCCTGTGTTAATTGGATGAAAGGAAAAATGACTAGGTATATTCATACTTCCAGTGTAACTAGTCTCTCAATTTTATCACTGCACATATAAAAATGTCAAAAATCAACAAAAAATATAAAACTACAGCGAAATTATTAAAAGAAACATCCATCCTATTATGTACATTTATCTTTAGTAAAATAAATTTATTTACAAAATTCTTACCTTGAAATTCTTCCAACCATACGCCTACATGATCATAAAAATCAGTATGTATTTCTATCAATGCTTGAAAGAAGTTCAAAGGAAAAGAAAATAATAGGCCAGTATCAAATGATAAAGCTCTAAATGTCATAGTATGTTGTAAACTGGAAATATTATGTACTAAAGAAAGGTCATAAATCTCCTGGAGAATTGAGGATCCCAAACATTTTTCAGGTAAATTATCAAGGTTAAAATGGGAATTAAATAGCAATTTCAAAAGATTTCTAGAAAAATTATTTTGTTGCCTAGACTGTAATGATGTTCTCTCAAGTGTTAGAAGTTGTGAAAAACTCATTTGAAAATAATGCATGAATTGACCAAACATGAACAAGTAAAATTTCAAAATAAGTTGTTGATGTTTATGATTAAAGCTCTGGAATTGATTTTCATATGAGCTAATTATTGCACTTGATGAGCGTTGAGAGTTTAAAGGCTTAAAGTACAAGCATAATATATTTTAAAAAATCAAAAATGAAATTTGAAAGAAAAACAAACTCTACATGAAAAAACGAGAAAAAGACAAATTATAATATACATCAACATTACAAATAATGGTACAACACAACTAGGATTTGCTTGCAAAATTTTCCTTCCCACAAGTGCCAACAAAGAAAATGAAATCAAATTTATTGTTAGCATGAGCTCGTGGAAATGAAAATATTTTAATCTCATGATTAGAAAAGGAAAATCCATCATCGTAAGAATCATAAATAGTAGTGGATTCCTAAAAAAATAAATCATTAAAATGTATGGAGGCTTGAAATGAGAAAATATTGGAACGATTCATGTGATCATGTTTTCTTCATCTTCAAAAATAGATTGACTTAAAGAATTGAAATTATGGAAATTTGACAAAACATTTTTCGAAGAATGAAGAGACTCAATATTCTTAACTTTCAAATTGTCAACAAAATTGATTTCATTAGTATTCATTTCCTTTGAATAAGGTAAATCAGAACGAGACCGAAAATTAGATGTATGAAGAGAAACTTCAGGACTACTGAGGTTAGGGATAGTTAAATTTTCTCCATCCAAATGAGAATTAACTAGCAATTTATTATTAATGACAACTTCTCTATTTTATGAAATTACATTGGTGTAAAAAGATATTCTTGAAGAATTATTTAATGAATTTTGATTATCAAAAAGATCTGGGTAGAGGGAAAATGAGAATTTGAATTTATGTATTTGAAAAATTTGCTGCTTGAAGAATTTTGCTCATTGTCCAAAATAGAAATTTCAGATTCTTGTTGATTTGTATTAATGTAGACTTTGAATTTTTTATCCATGTCCTCTCTGATACAGAAATCAGATATGCTATCACCTGAAATAATATCAGGAGGAATATGTATTCGACTGTCTTGCAAATTTATGCTAGAATTCTCTTGTGATGAATAAATATTTTCAGAAGAAGAAAGTTCAGAATTAGCTGCTGCAATTTTTAATTTGATTTTCTGATTGCTACTCCTTGCTAGTTCATATTCTTCATCAAAATTTGAGGCAACATAACTATTTGGAATTGAAGCATCATTATTTATTTGGGCAATGTTATTTTCTTCCTGAAATTGTTCACTCACAATCCTTATTCTTTAGATAGGATCATCATTGTCACTTTGAGCAATTGATTATTCAGTGGTAATACATAAACTCTCTAATTTTTTATAAGGAATACAAGGAAGAGATACTAAATGTTTGAAACATCCTATTAGTTGAAATTTGGGAGGTAAATCTTTGGAATAAAATTGCATGCAAATTAATTTGAATCTAGTTAGAGAATTATCCAAAGACTCATCTTCCATCGTATGCAATTTTTCCAACTGATCACAAAATTTTTCATAGTCATATTCTTGAAAAGCATGAAGGAAAATATTTAAAATTCATCCCAACTATGTACAAAGGTAAATGGAAAGGATTGGCACCAATATTTAGCTTGACCTGTTAGTGTAAGAGTGAAGATCCTGCAAATAACACCTTCGCCAATATTAAAATTATTACAATTTAGAATAAACTGAGAGAGATAATCAGAAGAAAAAATCTCACCATTGAATTTTTCCTTAGACAAAGTCTCAACTACCTTTATCGAAGTGGAAGATAGTGGAAGCCCGGTAAAGCAACTCCAAAATGATTTTTTAAGTGAAGTCATAGTAATAAGATAAAATCTTAAAGCACAAAATCTTCAAAGAAACAATTTACTATGCCCTCCTTCCAACGCAAAAAAATGTTGATAGTCAATAATTACCTCATCAACATGTGAGAGAGATCACTCGGTCAGATCCCCAATTAAATCCTTATCTATTTCACTTGGTGGTTATGACTGGTTCAATTGGGTCTAGTTACTGCCTCTCTCTCTTTTGGCTTATTGTTTGTATATTACTTACCAATTGAAAGAGAGAAATCATATTTCCCCTCTTGTTGTGCACATGCAAGAAAGCAAATATTTAAGTTTACTTGAGGGCTCAACCAAGCCACACCTAAAGTATGCCCTTGTGTAAGGGGCCTTCTAGAATGCAAACTTAAATCTATATGTAGATCTACTCTAAGATGCGAGTAAAAAGCTAATCCTATCTCAAATTGGAAAATGATAGCCTTCTCTCAATTCGAGAGCATATGAACTAACTAACTAGGGGAAGATGATTGTTTATATAATGATTTAGTTCAAAAAATGAGATTAAATTGCTGCAAATTATTTTGCATTTTACAAATCCTATCACTTTATGCAAATTGAATTTGCTTAAATAAAAATTTATCAAAGAAAATTAGAAGTAATATATATATATATATATATATATATATATATATATATATATATATATATATATATATATATATATATATATATATATATATATATATGAATCCAATAAAATGACAAAATTACTTATATGATATTCATCAATTAAAATAAGAAGTTCATTTAATTAATGAAAGGGAAAACAAAATAGGAATGTGTTTAAACAATAAAAAGTTACTACTTAATGCATTCAAATCCTCATTAACAAATCTTGATTTTAATTATGTTCTGCTCCTCAGAGATAGCTCTTACAAAGCTTCAATAACATATAGCAATTGATACAACAAAAGTATCTAATATCAAAGAAAAATACACTATTTAGAACATAAATTAAAATCAATTAGAGGAATTATGGCAATAACGGATTAACTTACAATCCAAACAATAGTGCATTGGAATGAAAATTTATTAAAATCATACCAGAACTTCATTACAATTTTTTTTGTCCATGAGTCGTTTTAGCTCCTTGAAGAAATTGCTTACAATAGTGCAAAACAATCTTCTCTTTCACGACTCAAAATGCTCTGTCTCTCCATGGTTCAACTTATAGTACACTACAAAAGTGAAAATACACTACAAGATAAATCACAGAATTTCCCCTAAACACCTCATAACTAAAGTATTCCCCTCCCCCCTACAAATAATAACCACTTACAATAGTGCTTCATAATTCCCTATTTGCAGAGAAGAGGAACCCCTTTCTAAATATCGAATCTGATATTTAATAATTACAAAAATACCCAAAATGGAGAGTTTTTGGGAGTGGTTTTCAAGATCCTCAATTAGCGCTGAAAATTCTTCATTCTTCTCTTTGTTGGTCTCTTTTCATTGCTCCAAACTGCCTCAACTTCAACTTCTCCAACCAATCTCCTGCTACAAACCAATCAAAACCAAAATAAAAATAAATTAAATTGCATACTAGAAATCAGAAAAATAAACCCTCATGAAATTGCTAAATCAAATTAAATAAAATCCAAAGAAATTTTCATGCTATGATCGCTTCAAATGGATCTGATTAGCATTTGAGTGTCGTTGGGGAATGAATTAGTGGTAGCAGTTTTCCCAAGCCAATGAAATTTGCCCAAATCAAATTAGGAAAAACCATTTATTTTTATTTTTATTTTATTTTATTTTATTATTTTATTATTTATTTATTTATTTATTATTATTGTAAATTCTTCACTTCATTTTCTGTTGATTATTTGGGTCATTAAATGATTAAATTTACTAAATTTAACATTCTCATATTGTTCTCCTCGGTCTTATCTTTCCAATGAGCTATTATGAGCTTCATATGGTTATGCCTCTCCAAAGCCAAGATATCAAAACTGTCAAAATTCTAAAAAATGCATGCCTGGGCCAAAATTGAAAATCACCGAACTTTGGATAAGAATTGTTTGTAAAATGTGATTCCAAATGAGATGAAATGAGAACTGATGGAAAGCTAACATGAAATCGAAGGCAATGAGGCAATCAGAATGCAAATCCGACGAAAAGGAAAATTTCGCAAAAATGTCGCACACTTAACCAAAAGGGCGATATAACCAGAGTTTACGTAAATGGAACCCATTATTATTATGAAGATAATAATTTTAAAAAAAAAATGGGGAGGGTTTTGATTTCATCACAACATAACTTTATTACATGAAGTTTTAACCTGGGTATGTTACAACTTCTCAATTGTTGTGCATTAAGTTTCAATGCTTTCTTAGATTGATTGAGTAAATTTTAATGGTTTATCTTGAAATTATGTTTCAGTTTCAAGGCCTTACCGAATGTATCTCAAATCTCTATATGCAGCTATATGAGGAAAGAAATCTTTCAATTTGATGAATGCTATCTAGTTAAGGGAAGAGTTTCAAACAAATATGCAACAAATGAAAATACTGCAAACGAAACTTTTTCCTAACTAGATGACTTTCACTATCCAAAAGTAATCTAAAACATTCAAAGATGTGAATTATGCAATGTAATCTATGAAAAATTATCTTTTTTGTGAACTATGCAATTGTAATCTATGCACAAATTCCTTTTTCTTTTGAATGAATAAGAATGCACTCAATGCATTTTTCGATGAAATGAGAATCTACTTAATGCATGCTTTTAATGAAAGAAAATGCATTCAATGTGACTTTATTTTTCAATCATTAAACGATGTAATCTAATTTCAATGATAAATCTCAAACATGAATTTTCAATGCAACTTGATCTAATTCATTTTAACGAAAAGCAAACTTTGAGACGAAAACTAAATGAATGAAGATTTTCTTAATGCAAAAAAGATGCAACGAAACATTAAGAATACAATTTTGTTTTGAAAACTTTGTAACAAAATTCCTAAAAAGGCTACAAGACATATGAGTTTAAGCACAAAGAGGAATTCCAAAGCGTGGGCTCAAAACAAGGCATTCATTCCCTTTTACATCAAGCAATCATACAAAGAAGACTTTTTAGCTGAAAAATGAACAATGTAATCTATGCTCACAAGCGAACAAGCGAACCAAATGAAATCGGACAGACACTTGAGACTTGATCACTCAATCAACCAAAAATCAAAAGGAAATCGACTAGAGATGGCTCACCAAGCAAGGAGACCGACTCAATCAGCAGGGCAATGTCCAGCGAAACATGCAACCATGCAATTGATGCACAATCCTAGAAAAACCTAGGGCGTTAGGATGCATGTCCCAACAAAAAAAAAAAACCAAAAACCAAGCCAACAAGCCCATCAAACTAACTTGAGTGAAGGGGATAAAATGTAAATCATGCAGAGAAAAATACCTTAAGGCCAAGACACATTGGTGAAAGACTTAGGGAAAAAAACTTAATTTTTCACACACAGAGGAATGGGCACAACTTTTGGGGTTGAAACTAGTGCCAAAAGCCCGATTGGCGCAACTTTTTAACTAAAAAATAGTGCCAATAGGCCTGATCAACACGACTGTCAGACAAATAAAGGCGCCAATTCCTGAAAAAGAAAAAATAAAAAGAATTTCCCTTAACTAGGACCAGACTCACCACTTCAAGCAAAAATTAAAAGATTGTAATTGATGAAAAACATAGGAAAAAATAGGGAAATGGTTGCTCGACTAAACTCGTCGAATGATTAAGACCTCAAAGAGTGACAAAATCAAAGGAAAGTCCCTGGTAGAGTCGCCAATTTTTTTGTGCAGGCAAATCCCCTCTGCGGACAGAGGCGATCCCTCTAGCCCTAGGGTGGGTCTAGCAACTACAGGAACATACTAACATCTACCTTCCTAGATTGTAAATGAAATTCAAAGCAAGGAAGATGACCTAAATTATTATGATGCTATGTTGTCGTCTTCTGTCAAATCTTCTTGATGTGTCGCTCTTCTCAAGCTCGATACACACAGCTACCAACGTTCGATTACCTATACAGACAGTCAAGATGCCACGACAAGCGTAAAATCACAACAAACATAAAACAAAGATAACCTATCTAATTGATCAAGGAATTCTAGAAATTTCATTATAAATGTAAACAAGAGTGGAAGATAAACATTAGTTGCATTTTATTATGATAAAGACAAGGGGAGTTTACAACCAAGCCTTGATGTTGAGGCTCTCCTTCATCAGGTATGTATCCAAGCACATTTGCAACACCCTCATACACAAAGTTCCAAGATCTCACTATGTTCCTAACACATAAAAACAATCACACTCTTTTCTATTCTCCCGAAGCTATAATTGCTTCTCCTCTCTATGATTTCTACCTCTAACCAGCTAACTCTAACTAAAAACCACAGAGGTGAAAGAGGTCTCCTTATATAACAATGGAGGAGGAGGATATGGGCCCTCAAATAATGGGAAAAGAGCTTATACTTTGGAGTAGTTCTTATTTTATGGGAACAAGAATCCCAAAGGGGAATTCCTTGGCCATATCCTCAAAACAAACTTCCAACTCTCCGCTTTGCGAAGCTTCTAGTAGTGGAAAATTCATTTCTATTTTTAAAAAAAATTCCAAAAGAGGATCGACTTGGGACATACATTAAGACAAAGTGCTAATCATCATGGGTCTCAGTGCAAATCTCTGCTATCGGCGTGGGTCAGACACTGAGACAAAGCGTCGACCTTGAAAACCAGGTTTTTATAGGGGTCTTCCAGAAAAGTTGTAAAGGGAGATGAATTGGTAGACAAAGTGTGGTTCAGGGGTATGTATTCCATGCTTGGAAAGTACACAAGGGTCACTGTATGGGTCCTCCAGGATCAAGGAACAAAGATTACATGGACAGTGACAAATTGATGTGTAACAACCGACATTTTCACCTTGCCCAAGAGAGCAAGGAGTCTCACCCGAGGCATGTCGTGACCTTACTAAAATTGAAAGCTATACCATTAATACCGAAGTGAGATCACTAACAACAATTCATACATTACATTACACAGAGCATATTCATCACATGTTATTTGAGAGACATGTTATCATTTAGCAGTAAACAATAAGAATATCAAAAATTTTAAAATAGTTGAACATGCATCTATCAACTAATGTCACACATCTCATATCCCACAAGACAACATCGGTCTATTTCTATTAATTCAGCCAAGAATTACATAACATACTCCGCAGAGTTCAAGATAACACGACACAATACATACAGGCTCTGTAGATCTCCCTCAATACTCAGAACCGAACCCCCTGTCGGACTCACTCTTTCCTTTCTTATCTACTCCTGCCAACTGACACTGTCAGTCTTTGTCCCTTCTTTGCTCAATTGTTCCCTTACGCTCCACTGCTTCTTGTCTCTTTCCGCAATTGACTCTACTTTTGGGAATCCTTTTGTCTGTTCATTGTCTCTCATTCCTGACATTTGTGTTGTCACCTTCTTGTGCTCCGCCATCTGTCTATAGGTTCTCCGCAACTGCAACGGCTTCTTGCCTTCCTTGATTGCGCTCTGCCAACTGTTCTTTCCGCTCCTAGCCTTCTGCAACTCAAAATTGTGTTGTTCAAAACAAAGGCCCCAACAATGTAGCCCATGGGATGCTACGGTGCATAAATCCTATTTGTTTTCTCTATCTCCTATCCCCCTTGGCCATATTTTCTCATCTATGGAACAAAATTCTCTCGAAAGAATGGAATGTATCTTCCTCCTAGTGTCCCAATTATAACACAACCCGATAGCCTATTAGTGGTTAATTTTGACTACATCAATGCTTAAATAGAGTTACAATATAGACTCTTCCAGAGTATTTTAGATCGCAAACACGTGCATAACCCATTTTCCATGAATAATGGGGGTTGATGCGGAATCCTCCTGAACTACATGTGTGAAAATAGGAAGGCCAACTTCTTAGTGGCATAAATTTTTCATACAGACTCTTGTTGACGTGCTTCTTGCGTCAATGGAAATATCTCTTTGTGTAGAACAAAACGAAATGGTGCTATGCTAGGGTGGCAAATTTTCACCCCCAAAAAACGTCATTTGATGCCTTAAAATGCTCGTAGAATGTTTCAGACGTTGTTTTTCCAAACTGGGTCTCGCTGGTAAAAACAATCTCTTGAGTTGATTCCTCAAATTTTTCCACTTTGAATGCATCGAGATGGATGAAAAACAATATAATTATCCAATCTATATCAGTTTCATATGGAGATTAAATTGAAGAACAAAAAATAAAGATAATAATAAGAGGAATATGATGACCACTTTTTGATCAACCAACATGGATGAGAAGACAGTCTACATATAAGTTAGAAGAAGGTGGATCTGTGTAGCCTTCAAAAAACAAGAATCGAAATGACCAAACTATTCAACATAAAGATACAAGTCAAGAAGACAAATTTTGATGCTATGATTGACTCAAGATCGCATGCGAATCTCACTACAACATAGTTGGTCAACAAATTTGGATTGGGAATTCGAGATCATCTAAGCCCATATCCATTGGGATGGGTAAATAAGGATGCAGAGTTGAAGATAACAAAACAATGAAAAGTTAAGTTTGCTATCAGTGATTATTTTATTGATGAAGTAGAACTAGATCTAGTTCCCCTTAATGTTTGTGGGCCATGTTTGGAAGTCCCCACATGTATATGTGGGATGCAATATGCATGCAACGATATAACAGATACCGACTCGTCGAGGATGGAAAATTGTTCAGCATCACGCGCACAAAGGTAAGTTGAGAATTTTACTAGTAAGTGCCAACCAAGCAATTAAATTAATCGGTTCAAGTAAGAAGTATGTTTTATTATTTTTAAGAGAAAATTAATCTATAGAAGAGTCAATAAGAGGAAAGGCATCCCTAGATGGGTGTAGTAAGAAACAAAAACAACAACTAAAAGAGTTGCTACATGCATATAAGGATGTGTTCCAGGAGCCTAAAGGGCTACTGCCAAAGGGGTAAGTGGAGCATGATATATAGCTATTTTTTGACTCCCTATTACCAAACATTGGGTTGTATAGGCAACGTGTTATAAAAGCAAGTGAGGTGAAGAAACAGTTGCAACAATAACTAGAATATTGTGTTGTTCGATCAAGTACATTATCATGTGGGTCACCCATTATCATTGTGAAAAATAATGATGGTACTTGGTAAATGTGTATAAATTACAATGCATTGAAAAAACTCACACTCAAGAACAAGTCATGGGGGCTTCACTCAATGAACCTCTAGCATATCACGTGCGATCATAGCATATTAAAAATACCCTTAATTTGAATACATATTGGAAAATACCTCTAAAAATCACATTATTTAACCCCATGCCAATATAAACCCAATACACCTTCCCAATTTGAAAAACCCTTACTTTCACTACAAATTGTAGGTATATATTTTTTCATTAACTTTGAGCTCCATTTTTTATACCTGCCAATATAAAAACCCTTTACCCCTATATATACCCCAATAAATTATGTCATTTTTTCCTCATTATATATCCCCCAATGTGAACCCATGTGCTATGGTATTGCTCTCGCAGTGAAGCCCCCATGGAACAGGTACTCCCTGCCCAGGATAGATGACTTGCTAGATCAGTTGTAACAAGAAAAATACTTCACTAAGCTAGAATCAAAGTCTGGATATCACCATGTTTGAGTCAAAGAAGAAGATACCTAGAAAATTTCCTTCAAACTAGGCAAGGTTTGAATGAGTGGTTATTCATGCTATTTGGCCTATGCAATGCACCGACTACATTTATGAGGTTAGTGAATGATATACCACACCCTTTTATCAAATCATTTTCTATTATCTATTTGGATGATATAATACTATATAATGCTACATGGGAGGAGCACATCTCACATTTTACAAAGGTGTTGGATACATTAAAGAAGTGCCAACTGCTAGAAAATCTCAGGAAGTGTAAATTTACAGAGAAACCTTTGGTGTGTTTGACGTATGTGATAGGAGGAGGAGAGTTGAAGATAGATCCTACCAAGATGGAGGCCATCGTGAAATGTCGATGCCTACTAATGTTTCTGAGTTTAGGAGTTTTTCTGGAGTTCCATAGTACCTAAGAAAAATCATGCTACACAGTATTTTGTCGCATTCCCTATTCCCTATCCTAAGTGTCACACTCTGTGTCACTCATGCCACAAATGTTGCAAAGCAAAAAAATTAGTGAAAACATGTTCACCATGAATAACATGCTCAAAACATCCCTGAAGAAATGGAGAGTCAATGTATTACAACGATTCTGGAGAAAGCTTGTAAAAACCCCTAATTTACAGCCCCAACGCATTTCTCTCCTAGATGGCCTCGCGCTTGTCACCCTGTGTGTAAATTGTAAACAACACTGGGAGCACGGGAATTAAATTGAAAATTAGTGTTGGTCCTGTTCAGGCAGGTTCTCCAAAAATGGAGGAGAAGATTATTCCTCTAGAAATATCAAGAATGGAAGTCTGGTATCAGTTGGCTGAAGATTGAGTTGAGATATCCCATTTTGAGTCCTTGATCCTACCTTTAATTATTTTCCCCTTAATATGTGAACCTTCCTCCCTCTTATATGGATCCTTAACCTCTCCATTTTCCCTATAAATGAATTCCATTCTTTCCCCAAATGTTTGGTCATTGTTGGTTGCCTTTCTAAGGGCTCGAATGCGCCTAAATGTTGTCAAAATTCCAAGGAAAAGGAGTGCTTGAAGTCTTTGGCTTGGACTTCGAAACTTGTCCTGAACGAGGTCTCCAACATTAAGGAACTGGTTATGCTTCCCTCTTTTATTCATTAATAATACAAAACATGTTTTTATTTCCATAAGATTTTTAACGATCACTTGCTCAGTATGATAATCCTTTATTTTTCATGTGGTTTACATTAGAATGAAATATACTATGCCATCTTTGTTTTTTGTCGTTTGATCTCTCTTGCAAGTATTCGTGCGTAAAGGAATAACGAGGAGTGAGCTTGGAAGCGAAGGGATCAATATTAACATCGACAAGTGATCGCATAGGAGCGAGGTAGGTCATCTTCCTCTCTCATGTCATTCTAATGTTAAACTAGGAAAGTTTTCATTCTTTGTCTCAGTTGTTACTAGACCCACTCATTGGGCTAGAGGGAATGCTTCTATCCACAGAAGGGATTGTCTGGATAACAAAATGACGCCTCCACTGGGGAGCCTATAGCCTTTTTAGTCCTCCTTTTTTATTTTTCCTTCATATTTAGTTTGGCCAACCATTGAACGACCCTTTGTTTGGATTGGTTTTCAGTCTTTAATCTTCTTTGAAGGTGTCTTAGGGTATCATATCTAGAGTTTCTCTTTGATATTTGCTTGTTTTTCCCCTATTTACCTCCATCAGCGCATTTTTTATTAGTTACATACGCGCTTCCAAATCATATTTTATCTGAAACAATCATGCTACAGGCCTCTAGTGTTAACTGGAAGTCTATGCTAGTCTTTGAATGTGGAAATTTTTAGAGTCTCTGCTAGAAAATTTAGTGTGTTTTGATCCTTAAGGTGTTAGCATCTCTCACAAAACAATAACAAATCCAAAAATAAATAAATAAATTAAATATTACGAGTTAGGAATTTGTGCCTAACTCTTGGGTTGTTCCTCTAAGATAGGAGATAGTTTAGGTAGCTCCTATATTGGTGTGTGTTTGGTTGAGAAATTATCTCAAAAAGGTGTTCAAGATAGCACGTACTATCTTGAAACACTGTCTCCTCATCTATTTAATTGTAACACTACATTATTTTAATAAGGAGAAAATATGTGAGGAAGCCGTAAGGCTGAAGCCTTTTCTGCCTATGTTTTGTCTCTAGTTTATTATGTGTGTTTTTCTTGTGTCAAGCTTTGATTGATTGCTTTCAATTTCTTGGTGGAATGCAAAAAAATTGTCTCATACTTAAAGTGGTAAATTGATGTTTTTGATTGAGTCTTTCACATTTTGAGTCTATTGAAAGATGTGTTTATTGATTGTATGATTTGAAAATTGTTGAATTTCTATCAATGGAATAGTAGTGGTTATTTTTCATTCATAAGAAATTGACTTTTTCATTTAATTAGTTTTCATTTCAAAAAATTTGCTTTTCGTTAAGTGCATTAGATTACTTACATGGAAAAGTTATTTTTTGGAATTCATTATTGAAAATAGATCACATTTTTTAGTAATTGAAAACTAAAGAAGTGCATTTAAGTGCATTAAATCATTCAAATGAAAAGAATGTGAAAAAACATATAAGTGCATCTTAGTAAAAGTGAAAATGTTTTTATTTTTAAAAATTTGCATTTGGGATAGTGAAAGTGAAAATCATCCTTTTACTTTTTAGAATTGAATTTTTTGAAAAGTGAAAAGAGAAAAGCTAGTTAAGGGAATTGTGTTTGTTGTGTTATTTGTTTGATGGATCATTGTTTGAAATTTCTTCCCTTATTAATTTAGCTTTCATCGAAATAAAAATGTCTTTTTCTCATATAGTAGCATCTTAGGCATTCAGGTGACATCGCTTTGAGCCTCAAAATAAGAACTTAATTTCATATCAACATTAAAATTAACCTCAATTAACCTAAATAACATTTGGAATTAACACAAACATTTAGAGGTCTAGGCTATAGATGTGTTTTGACGTCGTAAAACGTAGCAGTTGTCTCTAACATCCTGTGTTGCATCTCGAGGGTGATATCTCGTCCCAAGTACAGAAGTATATAGGACTATGTTCCATATATGGTAAGTATATGGGGACACTCCCATCGAATGGTTACACATTAAACAACGCTACTACAAACTTGCACTCCCACATGCCATCGCGTATATTTTGGGAGTCCCCATTAGGTTGTTATCCTGTCATAGGTAGTCGAGTCAGTTGCCTTGTAAACATGATACACCGAACACAGCATTCAAGGAGATTGGTTGTCGTATGTTAAGTCCTTGGTTTGACAAGGTGTATTGTATTTTACGATTGCTTGGTAATCCTTTATGACTAGTTTACCCCTTTTTTATTTATTTGTTGTTATTTTCTAAAATGAATTGCCCACAGAATAACATCTTACCTGTGCACGACTCCTTAGTATATCTTAGGTTGAACCTAATGGCAACAGTTCATGAATTTTCCAATCAAGGAATCCCCTCAGACGGGAATCTTGGTCCTTTTCCTTCTTTTGGAAACGTTGGCGCTTCTTATATGGCAATGTTGTCCCTATAAGGATTAACCATTGGTTTGCCAGTTTAGTTATTTTCAACCCCTATTTTTCCAAATTTCCAAGCTGCTTCTCAACCAATTTTGCCTCTGCCTAAACAATGTGAACCTCGTGTTGATCCTAAAGATGACATCTCGCCTTCTTCGCCAGTTTCTTCACCCCGTTCTTCCTCTTCGCATGGTGAAAGTCTATATTCTAGTAAATAGGAAGCTAAGAATAAGAAGAAGATGACAAAGAAGAAGAAGCAAAATAAGCAAGGGGGGAACTAAGTAACCATTTCTATCAGTGCAACTGATGTTGAAAAATATTTCATTCAGTCCCACAAAGTTAAATTCTCTTGCAATTTACGTAAGGGTGGCAACATTCTTAGATATTGTCCTAGTATTCCCAAGGTGTTATAAGTGTGGTCCACTTGCTCACATCAGCCTTTTTCATCAACCTCTGGAGATCATGTTGGTGACAAACCTTAAACTAGTGATAATAAGGCCCATGGGATAAAGGGAAGTTATGTGAAGGGAATGATCCCATTCACCTTTGTCCTTATATGGATGAAACCTCCAAAGTATTGGAAAACCTTACAGCTTCTTAGCCCCATCTTTATGTTGGCTCCCAGAAGCTTTCCTACGATCCTCTACTAGTTGATCAAGTGATTGATTATAATTCATCTATGGTTAATCCCACTCTCTCTGAAAGTCAATCCCATAAGTTCATTCCCGACCAACCATTGGTTGAGGAAACGGTTGACCTGATTGCCTTCGGTTGATCAAGCCTTTCCTGTAGAGGGTGAACTTCATACCACTCATGTTATTTTTTTTTCTTCAAATTCCCATGAATTTGAGGGAAATCCTCCCATTCCCACGGTATAGGAGGGTGATCCTCCTATTCCCGTAACACAAGGGGGAAATTCTCCCATTCTCACGACAGCCCCTTCAAGTAGTTTATTCACTTCCTTTGATTGGAGTCGACTGGCAGGATATCACCTTCCTTCTTACGTGCCCTTTGAGATCACAATACACGCCTATAATGCGGTCGTACCTAGAAAAATAATATATGAAGGCACATTTGTTAGTAATATGTCCTTAACTACTTGGAAAGCTTTAAGTTCTCTGCAGCTTGTGCTTGTTACTAAAAATTTGTTGGCCTTTAACAGAGGAACCAGTCAACCGTTAGGGATCCTTCCAAAATTGCCTATTTGTTTGGGCGGAAAGACTCTCTATATAGACATGATGGTTTTCCATTGTCCCTTGGATTTTAACTTACTCCTTGGGCATGACTATACTTATTTCATGGGAGATCTTGTCTCTTCTTTCTTTCGTGTGATGTGTTTTCCGCATAAAGGAAGAATTGTGACCATTGATAAAATTTTATTCATTGGTCCTAATATGGCTCCCGGCCAACAATCATCCCTAAATGGTCCTTACATGCAAGTGGTATCTTCCTCGCCACAGGTTAATTATGTGGCAACATGTTCCATGCCCATGTCCACTGATGATCTAGTCAGCGATATAGTGCATCATGTATTAGGGGCATTGGAACCTGATTTCCAGAGTGTTGTTCTCCCATCTGATGAGAACCTCTTGGAAGTTGTGACCTCTTATGGCCCATAATCAAAGTGTTGGATCATATTTCATTTTATTGTGTCAAGCTACTTAAAAAATGAAACAAGGTGTCCAGAGCAGAGTTCCTTGTCTTGTGTCAAGCTCCTTCAAAAATGAAACAAGCTTTATGGAGTAGATTTTCTTGTCTTGTGTCAAGATCCTTCAAAAATGAAACAAGGTGTCTGCAGCAGAGTACCTTTTCATATGTCAAGATCCTTAAAAAATGAAACAAGGTCTCTAGAGCATAGTTCCCTGTATTGTGTCAATCTCGTTAAAAAATTAAACAAGGTGTCATGAGGATAGTTATTTTACTGTGTCAATCTCGTTTAAAAATGAAACAGGTTCTTATGAGCATAGTTATTTTACTGTGTCAATCTCATTAAAAAATGAAATGAATATCCTTTCAATTCGATTCTTTTATTAGATCTCGTAAATTCCCAGTCGATTCTTTCACTTGACCTCGTTGTTGGGTCAATTTACTGTTGTAAACTAACGCAAGTATTTATTATCAATCCGGGCTAGTGGAACTTAGAAGCATCCCCAAAGTATATGTGTTTCAGTTGTGATCAATTTAGAAGATGGTTTATTAATGATTAGGGAAATGCATATTACAAATATAAATCTAACTTAAACAATTTCTAAATTCAAATGTGCAATCAGAAGCAGAAGAATCTCCTAACTTAAGAGATTTGTTTGTCCTTCTCTAACAAGATTACCTCATGAATTAGAAATAAAAAACTACTTAATTGAAAAATAGATTAAGATACATGAATCAAGAATTGAAAAGGCTCTTCACTGAAGAGGTCCTGATTTTCCTTCATCATACATTCATTTATCAATAATGCTATTGTTAGAAACAAGAATTCAGGAAAGCATGTAAAAGCATGAAAAGATGAATTCTAACTAAAGATCTTGATTAGATAGAAAGAATGTTTAACTTAAACATTTGTTTGTCTTTTCATATGCAAGTTAAGAATGATCATTAGATTCATTAATACTCATAAATAATCAACATAAACAATTTAAGCACAATCAAACTAATTCAGAAACTGCAACTACAAATAAACTAAGAAGTGCACTTAGCTCTGTGTGGGGGCCCTCCACCCTTGCCTCACACACTGAACGTGAATTCAGCTACTTAAAAATTTAATAAATCAATCATCATATAACAACAACAAATATGATGCCCACGTGGTGTAGAACAGTCGGTGATGGGGTGCACTGTTAAGGCACTCCGTTCTGTAAGGTCACCGGTTCGAAACCCGTGGGTGGGATGAGAGGAGAAAAAATGGAAAGATTAGGATTAGTCTAAACGAGAAAAAAAAAAAAAAACAGAAAATATGATAGAATAGATCTTCAATTATGTCTCCAAGTCTCAAAAATAATAATGTTAAGTCATACAAGTTCTACATACCAATGCCTTCAAAGTTTGAGGCTTAAATAGATAAAGTATCTAAAAAATTCATCTAAAATAGCTCCTATAATCATGACTATCCTTATCTTATCAAATCAAGTCAAATTCACCCATCAGATCCATCAAAATCTAGAAAATCCCACAAAATAAGAGTTTTGACCTAGTTTCTAGGGATCCTCCATAAAGACAGGTCTTGTTTGACTGCCTTTGACTTGGCCTATTAAAGCTCGGTTTGACTGTACCAACAAGTGTACACTTATTATTAGTTCCCAAGCCTTCTATAAATATATCCATCTTGAGCCCAAGTGTCCTAGAAATATGAAAACCATAAGGCCATTACGGGAATTTCTGATGTTGTCCAAAAATGCACTTAAATTTCAATTTTTACAAAAACATCTAATAATTGAAAAACATAATTTAAATACCTGTATATGCATCTTTTGGTCAAAATAAGGTGGATATGATGGTGAATAGATGGATAGTATGGAAAAATAAGATGTATTTTACAAACAAAAAGAGATAAAAAAACGAGGGCCAACATTTCCCTCAAGCTGATGATCAAGCATGTCCTCATGCTTTCTTTTTCCTCTTTGACCTTCTGAGTTCTGATGTTGATCCCATTCCTAATCCTGAAACTTCGTGTTGTGCTGCATATAGAATAAAATCCATATATTTGCATTGTTCTTCCTTGTAAATGGAGGTCTTAACCTTCTGTTTCTCATATTTGGCCTTCCAGGATTTTTTCTCATGAAGCCACCTGAATGCTTGTGTACAGAAAAGATTGTTTTTGGTTTTCAACTTTCCCATTTCTCCACTTATCTTCCCATTTTCTTTAACCAATTTCTCATTAGTTGTCTTTTAGGTTTCATTTTCTTTTTCAGGTGCCTCTCCATGATTCTGCTTACCTTTAGGCTATCAGTTAATTCTCTGACCCTGCTAAGGTTTTGATCTTCCTCCTTGGTATTTTTAGAAACTGAAGTAGCTTCCACCTCATTATTTTCAAAAAAGGAATCTATGTCTACATTATTTTCATACACTTCTTGTTGCAACCTCTCAAGTATTTCATTTGCATGTTTAGTTAAAGGAGACGTCTCTATGACTTGCACTTTTGGTTCTGTTGAATTCCTCTTTTTCTGTCTTCTAGAAATGGTTAAAAATGATGTTTCCCTCTCTACCATAACTGTCTCCTGATGTTTCTTTGACCTATTTTTAGGATAGAGAGGTGAATGCACAATATTTATTGTTTCATGTATTGGTTTAATTTTGTTTTCAGTGACTTGTTCTACAAAATTATTTTCAATCCGGAAATTTTCCCAAACCATTCCCTTAACTTTCAGTTGGTAATCCAGAAGGAATTTTATGAGTCCCTGGTGAAAAATTTGGGCTTCTTTGGGTTTCGTCTCAGATTTTACACTCTTAATCATCTTCATCAATTTTTTATAAAAGAAGTAGGGAAAATTGATCCTGATATCTCCTTTAATATTGTGTAGTAACCTAACATGATATAGGTGTACTACACTATGTCTTTTATCACAGGTGAAAAACTTTTGAATTATAAAAACTAGCTCTACCCAAGGTTCATTGAACCACTCCCTTGGAATCCCCTTTGACCTATCAAAATAACCCTTATTGTTTTTATCCAAGAAGAATGCCCAACCATTGTCTTTGAAATTCAATCCCTTGTGGTATAGTTCACCTGATGATGGCAACTCTAAAGCTTCAAAAATATATTCTAGAGTCAAAGGAATATGTAAACTACCCACTATGGTTTCATCCTATTTGCAATTATTTATAAACTCTCTTGTTATGTCCTTATTGTGCCCTTTGAATTTTTGAAGAAAGCCTATTAAGCCTGCTTGATAAAGTTTATCAATTGTTTCCATACTCCAATGTTCAATTTGAAAATCTTTGGGTTCTGTTCTTGAAGTCATATTTTCTGAAAACCATTTGATGTACCCATCTACTGTCATTAAATTCACCTTTGTAAACAAAAATTCAAGTACTAGATGTTATCACAGTAGTAAGGCTTACCTCTTTTTTACTGCTCTTGCCAATCAATCCTCTGTTTTTGCTTTGAAAATGTGAGCTTACTGCTTCAAATAAACACAAGATTTGATAGAGAGGTTTAATAAAACATAAAAAGAATTAATGTTTCTATTATCCCACTCTCCATTTGATTCTCTGTCTCTTTAAAAAAAAACAATCCTCTGCCTTTGTTTTATAAAAAAAAATTTGACTGTGTATGTTGGAGAGGTAAATCCCCTCTGCGGACAGAGGCGATCCCTACTAGCCTAGATCGGGTCTAGCAACAATCAGTCATGCAGTGACGCAGGTCTCTAGTTACAAAAACAACAAAACATAACAAGTTTCCTACCTCAGGTCCTACGCAATGGTCGCCGATGAAAGGATGATGCTTCTCGTCCTCCGCTTTGGCAGATCACGATCCTTCTGCTTAACACGTCCGAACACCTGCACACATGCGAAGAAACACAACGATACACAGCATAGAATCTAAATCTTGTAACCATACATCAGTCAGAGAGGATGTAATTCATTGCATCAAAGACAAAGACACATGAATGAAACCATAATCAAAGTCACTTATCATTAATAATAACGAAAGAAAGATACAACCCAAAGCTCTGACGTCGTATCTTCATTTGGTGGGGTCGACAACGGAGCATGTCTCAATGAAGCTTGTTGGAAATGGGACAAAGCTCTCTCTCTTCGTCTAGGCTCTCAAAGGATGTCTGGCGATGGTCTCCTTGCTACAGGTTCGGCTCTTGCTTCTATGACTACTACTAAGACTAGCTTGATAAGGAAAAATGGCAAGCTTATATAGATGGTGGAAGGGGAGTTTGGATCCCTACAATTGTGGGATTGGCCCTATCCTCAGGGAAGCTTCCATGATAGGTGGAAAACCACTTCCCCTACATGGAGATCCGGAGCCAAACCTCCAAATTCATTTTAGAGACTCGTTCAGGAGTTGGTTGGAATCAAACTTCCACCATTTATTTTTAAAAACAATCCTTATTAAGCTTGGTGCGAGCAATACACTGGGACAGAGCGCCAGTTGGCACACCCTCTTTGGTGGATTTCCCCCATTGGCGTGAGGGTTGAACTGGCTGATCGCGCCAAGGCCAAAAGGTCAGTTTCTAGGGTTTTTCAGGGGAGACTTTCTTCAGAGGAATGATTGTCCTTGTAAAGGGGAATGCCATGAAAGTGGTTTCAGGTTATGTCACTGCTAACAGGTCACGGAAAAGGCCCTCCAATGTGTGGGAAAGGGGATTGCAGGGACGGTGACAAATTACTGTGTAACAGATGCTCTCTAAAGCATGAGGCCCGAGAGAGAGAGAGGGGTGAAATGATTTATGAGAACGTGCCCAACTGAAAACACTGCCGTCGGAAAACCTGCATAGACAAGTACAACTGATATCTCAAATACATGATATGTGGTATGGGCGCAGCCATCCATAATAGAGTATACAATAATCAAGATCCAAGGTATGGGCGCAGCCATCCAGGAAGGATCAATAAATAGACTCAGGTATGGTCGCAGCCATCCAATCAATGAGTCATGTAAACAATCATAATAATCCTCAAAATTTGCAGCCTGGATTCCATCAGACAATACCTAGAGTCTTGCGCTCCATCTCGACCCGAACAGAGTACAAGTTCTAGCATGTGAATAAGTGAGCTGAAGTAGAACATGAAAGAACATTGTCAGATTACTAGCCAATGATGAAAGTTGTCAACAGACGCGAGAGGAACCACCAATAATGACAATGGACCTCAAGGTACTATAGGTAAAATCCACGGAATGTGAATAATGAGCTGGCGTTGAACACCCACTGAATCATCTGATCGAAGGTCGATGATGAAAACCTTACATCGAATGCGAAGAACCTGCCATTGAGGCATGCAGGCTCCAAGGTACCTAAGGGGAGTCTCTAGATCAGCTTCCTGGATAATGAGCTAAATTCGACAGGAAGTGACCTTGATCAAAGGTGGGACATAGTGTTTCCCACATCATCGACACGAGACAGAGGAACGTAATGTTTGTGAATCAGGATCAGATGAGAATAAGAGGTAGGTTGAGAACTACACAGGTCAACTTCTCTTGAACATATCGGTAGCACAACACTCGATTTGGTAGTATTTGACATCAAAAGTTCTGAGGTCATGATGACAAGGCAAAGATCAGATGAGTGGTCAAAAAAGGATAACCCAAACCCAGGGAGGCAAGTAGAAAACGAGATGAGATGTCCCCAACCTGACACGAATGCAGACAAGTGCCATGTTCAAGAGCGACATACTGCCGACACGACACTGATACTAGTTTCATTTTTTCCCCACCATTTCTGGCGAGTACCCCAATTATTTTTGAAAACAAGCTTGAAGGGGATAGCATATGCTTGCGATATAAGTTTGTCCTTCGGAAAAATCCATCCTATTACATTTAACGAGCCCTAGGAAGGAGGAACTCGAGTATCGTCATTACGACAGAATCCGATGTCATAAGGTTTTAACGAGTCTGACAAATGAAGAACTCGGTGTCTTTTCATGCTTAGAGCGTTTGAAAAGATAGCGGAAAAGTAAAATCCAACAGTCCCTTTTCGTAGATAGTTCCTTAGATCCAAAAAGGTAGAAAACTGTGTCTGAGAAAAACTCCTAGTCACGATAGGCTAGGGTATTCATTTTTCGTAAATAATCTATCCCAGCCCGAAAAAGGGGTAAATGTATACTAGGTAGATGTCGTTTCGCATCCAATTTAACGAGATCAAAACAATAAGTGACTCAGAGATCTTTTCATTTTTAGAGAGTCAGAACAGAGCTGAAAGTTGACTCCTCCTGGAGGAACGATTGGTATAAAGGGTAGCAACTGGTTCCGGTAATGGTGGAATTGCTCAGAAAAATTAAAGGTTAAGAGGTTGGCTAACAAGACCACTCATCGCATCAGTTCCTCGGGAATGGGTAAAACAACCAAGTGAAGGCATATGATCGGCCAACCAGATAGTGATGATGGAGTGAGAAAACCAAGGCTCATCTAGCAAAAACAGGCTGATAAAATGGCAATCACAAGAGGTAAAATGGGAATGGTTTCATTTTTACACAAGCTTGAAATAGAAACAAACTATGCTTGAAGTTGGTTTCAATTTTACACAAGCTTGAAACAAAGATAAACTATGCTTGAAACCGGTTTCATTTTTACACAAGCTTGAAACGGAAACAAACTATGCTTGAAAAAGTAAGCATGCCCCCAGCATGGTGACTCAATTCGAGGTACATGCCCCCCAAGCTTCAATCCATATGAAAGATAGATGGAGTGAAGGTTCAAGTTACGAGATCAAGAGAAAGACTCGACTAGGATTTTACGAGATCTTATCAAAGACTCGAATTGAACAGGAAAGTGTTTCATTGTTTTAACGAGGTTGACACATTAAAAGAACTATCCTCATATGAGATTGTTTCATTTTTAAAGAGCTTGACACAAGAAAATGAACTCTGCTTCGACGACCTTGTTTCATTTTTTAGGGAGCTTGAGACAAGAAAAATGAACTATGCTCCAACAAGCTTGTTTCATTTTTTAAGGAGCTTGACACAAGAAAACGAACTCTGCTTCGACAAGCTTGTTTCACTTTTTAAGGAGGTTGACACAAGAAAAAAAACTGTGCTCTGACGACCTTGTTTCATTTGTTAAGGAGCTTGACACAAGAAAACGAACTCTGCTCCAACAAGCTTGTTTCATTTTTTAAGGAGCTTGACACAAGAAAACGAACTCTGCTCCGACGACCTCATCATAATGAATAGGAAGCCATGGCTTCCAAGAGTTCCACACCGGAAGGGAGAACAACATCTCGGAAATCAGGACCCAATGCCCCCAGCACACTATGCACGACGACATCATCACTGTGTACAGGCATGGGGTAGGTAGCCACATATTTGACCTGCGGTGGGGTAGATACAACGGGTGGATAAAAACCAGGAAGGGATGATGGCGGGGTAGCTGTCACATCAAGACCAAAGAACGAAAGCTAATCAATGGTCACGATCCGTCCTTCATGTGGAAAACAGACCACACGAAAAAGGGAGGAGACAAGCACTCCCATGGCATAGGTGTAATCGCGTCCCAAGAGCAGATTGAAATCCAAGGGGCCTGGAACAACCATCATGTCCATATGGACGTTTTTACCTCCCAAAGTAACAGGTAACCTTGGAAGGATCCCTAATGGTTGACTAGTTCTTCTGTTAAAAGCCAACAGATTTTGCGTAACAGGCACAAGCGGAAGCAAAAAGAAAGCTTGCCAAGTAGTTGAGGATAAAATACTAACAGACGCGCCTTCATCTATAATGGTGTTGGGCACGACCAGATCAAAGGTCTATACCGTTATCTCAAAAGGCACATAAGACGGAAGGCGGTATCCCGGAAATCGATTCCAATCAAAGGAAGCGACCAAACTACTCATAGGGGTTACCATCGAACCGAGATGGTCTTCCCTTGGTGTTACGATTGAAGAAGGAGCATGCTCCATGACCTCCATCCTGAAGGTGGGAGGAGAATCCTCTGGAACCTCCATCATGGGAGGTGGAGGAGTAGCTTCTTGAGGTGCGGGGACAGGAGAATCTTTCTCCAAGTCCGAAGAATCTGAAGAGACAAGAAGAAAATGAGGGGTATGAGATTCACTCTCCACAGAAAATACCTGGTGCACCGTAGACGGGGTCAGCTCAACCGATCCCATGACCAAAGGTTGGTCGGGAATGGATTCCTGAATTTGAATTTCCGGGGGAGCATGTATCTGGTGGAGGACTCAAAGAAAGCCGTTTATAACCAGCGGGAAGGCATGGTGTAGAAACAGTTGAGTTGTCCAAAACCCTATTGGCTTCATCCATATATAGACAAAGGTGAATTGCATGGTGCCCTTCACACAAATTACAGGGATTGGTAATATTACCCTACTTCTTAGGAGCCTTACCAACAGCAGCTGAAGACGTGCCCCCAACCTGACTCCCAGGAGCCAATGGAAATAGTGGGCGACCATCGGACCATACTTCGAGCACCTCGGGAATGCCAGGGCAGTCTCAAAGAAGATCGTCTCCCGTGCACAACATGCAAGGGAACTTGATTTCTGTGGAGGGTTGGGAGGTTCATCAAGAGGAGATTTTTCAAAAGAAGTAGCTACAGATTTAGCCTCTCTCTTATCGGACTTCTTCTTCTTTGTCTTCTTCTTCTTCTTCTTCTTAGCCACCTGGTTACTCGAATCCATACTTTCACCAGGTGAAGTAGAAGAGGAGGACGCAAAAACAGGCGAAGAAGGGGAGAGGTCCACCTTGGAATCAACATGATGTTGCTCAGGCGGAGGAACTGATTGAACAGTAGCCGTGACATTCGGGACCACAGAGGTTGAAAACAACCAAACAGGAAACCCAACAGTTAACCCGGGGAGGGACAACGTTGCTATGTAAGGAGCACCAACATTCCCAAAAAGAGGAAAATGACCCGGATTCCCATAGGAGGGGATTCCTTGGCTGGTGAACTCTGGAAAATTTTCCATTAGAAAAAACTGTAGAACAACACCCTAAGGAAACTAACTTTAACAAGGAATATTTCGTGGGCAATTAATTATTTAAAACATTGAAACAAAACTCAGCTGTTTCATCTTTTAAGAGTCGAGAAACAGGAAAAAGGTGACTCTATCTCTTTCAATTTGGAAACAATCATGAAAGGACAAGTGCTTGATGATCTTTTCAAATTTAGTGAGTCAGAAAAGATCGAAATGGCTACTCTAGAACTCTAGGCAAAAGGGTGTATCAGATATCCGTGAACTGCAATATACACCTTGGTTCAAAAATGAAAGAGAAATCAACCAAGGACTTGACGTACATGTAGGCAATCTCCCCGAATGTTGTGTTTGGTGTATCGCGAGTATAAGGCGGTAGATTCAGCTTCCTACGGATAAAGGATAGCAACTTAGTGGGGTCTCCCTTTATATACGCGACGGTATGGGGAGCACAAGTCCGTACCAGTGTTGTCTAAAGCCAAGAGGCGAATGATAGCTACTAGGTTTAACGACGCCGAAACATGTCACTAGCCTAGACCTCTAGATATTTCGTTAATGTTTCAATGCTGCCTTAAGGTAAATTGAATAAATTTTAGAGTTGATCTTCAATTATGTTTCAATTTCAGGCCCTACCGAATGTTATGTCTCAAAAATCCTCTAAATGCACACTACATGCCACAATATATCACTTTGTTTGATGAATAGCTAACTACGGGAAGGTTGAGAGCTTTCCAAACAACAACAAAATGATCACAAAACAACCACTAGTGTCTCTAATGCATGCTAATGAAACTAAAAGCTTTTCCTTTAGAGTTATATAACACTAATAATGCAGAATTTTTTTTAATTTTCACTAACTAATCAAAATCAAAAGATTTGTTTTTGTATTTTCAATGTTTTAAGAGAAAAATGCACTAAACAAAATGAAAACTCATAAAGAGATCAATTTTAGAAACGATAGCGGAAGAGTAAAAACAAGTAAGTTCACTCAATGCAAAACACACAATCAGACCTCAAAGTGATGGAGAAATCCCTCAAATCAAAGAGGAATCCCAAACTCATACAAACTGTGTAATCTAGGCTCGAGATGAGACAAAGCGAAACCTGAATGAGAAAGAGAACAATCACTCAAATAACGCAATAACACAATGGAAAAACACCAAACGAATACAAGGAAGAAAAAACGAAGTTGATTGAATAAACGAAAACCAAAAAACTCCCACAGGAGGCTCAGCACACCATAGCACCTAGATGCCTTAGGGCTAGAATTTAAAACCGATAGTAGAGGGCAAACAACCGGAGGATGGAGGTCACACATATTCAACCAAGACTTTAGGGCACTCAGGCAGTCGAAAAAATGACACAAAAACCATAAATCAAGCTCAGAAGGCTCAAAAATAAGAAAACCCTAGCACCACACGGGATTGGCACGACTGTCTGGCTGCATATAGCGCCAGAACAGGATTGGCACGGGGGCCTAACTAGCAACAAGCGCCAGTTGGTGCGACTGTCAGGTCAAAAAGTGCGCCAATCAAGTTTACTAATGACAAAAATAAAAAAGAGCAAACAGGGAGCAGATCAGGTATGGTGGGGGCTGAACAGAGGTTTTACACCAGAAGGAGGCAAACCAAAAGAGTTGATCAAGCAGACAAAATCCAAAAGCAACCAGAAGAGACAAGACAAACTCCAATCCAAGGGTCCCCAGTGGATTTTCCAGTTTGTTGGAGAGGTAAATCCCCTCTGCGGACAGAGGCGATCCCTACTAGCCCAGATCAGGTCTAGGAACAATCAGTCATGCAGTGACACAGGTCTCTAGTTACAAATACGACAAAACATAACAAGTTGCCTACCTAGGGTCCTACGCAATGGTCGTCGAAGAAAGGATGACGCTTCCCGTCCTCCGCTTTGGCAGATCACAATCCTTCTGCTTAACATGTCCGAACACCTGCACACGTGCGAAGAAACACAACGATACACAGCATAGAATCTAAATCTTGTAAGCATACATCAGTCAGAGAGGATGTAATTCATTGCATCAAAGACAAAGACACATGAATGAAACCATAATCAAAGTCGCTTATCATTAATAATAATGAAATAAAGATACAACCCAAAGCTCCGATGCCGGATCTTCCTTTGACGAGGTCGACAACGGAGCATGTCTCAATGAAGCTCGTTGGAAATGGGACAAAGCTCTCTCTCTTCGGCTAGGCTCTCAAAGGTTATTTGGCGATGGTATCCTTGCTACAGGTTCAGCTCTTGCTTTTATGACTACTACTATGACTAGCTTGCTAAGGAAAAATGGCAAGTTTATATAGATGGTGGAAGGGGATTAGGGATCCCTAAAATTATGGGATTGGCCCTATCCTCAAGGAAGCTTCCACGATAGGTGGAAAACCACTTCCCCTACATGGAGATCTGGAGCCAAACCTCCCAACTCATTTTAGAGACTCGTTCAGGAGTTGGTTGGAATCAAACTTCCACCATTTATTTTTAAAAAACAATCCTTATTAAGCTTGGCGCAAGAAATACATTGGGACAAAGCGCCAGTTGGCGCGCCCTCTTTGGTGGATTTCCCCCATTAGTGCGAGGGCTGAACTAGTTGATTGCGCCAAGGCCAAAAGGTCAGTTTCTAGGGTTTTTCAGGGGAGACTTTCTTCAGAGGAATGATTTTCCTTGTAAAGGGGAATGCCATGAAAGTGGTTTCAGGTTATGTCACTGCTCACAGGTCATGGAAAAGGCCCTCCAATGTGGGGGATGGGGGATTGCAGGGACGGTGACAAATTACTGTGTAACAGTGTAAAAAAATGATATTTTTTTTATACAACAGTGTCTTGTGACCCTTCGATTTCATACAAAATTCTTTTCCAAAATCATAGCATGATGTATCTAATATAAACTCACTATTTATACAAGAGAATGGCTCAATCATTTCATCAAAAATCTCACAATGAGTTCATTGTTTTCCTTCAAAAATTCACCAAACTCCGCCCTCTGCTATGTAAAAATAAAAACATGTTTGATTGTTTCTTCTAAACCAATATCTCTTCACAAATCCTGATTCGAAATCTTCTACTGAGTGTGAAAATAAAATTAATCTATTACACAACTCAACTAAAACAAATTCACTGTGCAATTCAAACCAAAATTCTCCATTCTCTATTTTCATTCATTTTGAAATAGAAGACTGTGTATGAGGACGTGTTCAAGCTTACCTATCTTTGCAATGATCCTCGTGATTTTTTGGTATGATCCTTGTGATATTCCTTCTAGTTTAACTGAGGTCTCTATGTTTCAATCAATGCCAATATCATCAAAATCCTCACTCAATATTTTACCATTTACTCACTTAATCAACAGAAGATTTAGTTTTTGACTGGTGGCAGAGTATTTATGAGTGGTGTCAAAGCGTTTACGAGTGATGTCAAAGACAAAATGTAACACAATGACAAGTTTTAAATATCGAAATAGAGAACTCCTTTTATAACTCTCAGTTCATTTTAACAACCCTAGATTTATTCATGCAACCCATCATTGTTTTAAACAACCAAATCTGAGTTTGCTTCTTACCTTATCCTTCACGAGATTTTTCCTACTGATAGCGTGGTTGCTTGATAAATTTTCTGGATTTTTTGGCTTGAAACTTCAATCAATTCCCCTTATCGCTATGTTCCTCTTCACTTCTATATTTCTTGCCTTTTTCACTGCGTTATATTTCTTCTATACTCCTCACAGCTTCTTCATTGTCTTCTCTCAGCTTCTGCATTTATTTGTTTCTCACAGAGTTGCAAAAATGGATTTGTGTTTTGATTGCATGCCCTCCTTCTCTCACTGAGCCTTCAAAAGGTGATGATGGTGAAAAACACAACGTATATCAGTTGTTCCGGGTCTTATTAATGGTGGAAATGTTCTCAATAGTTTTACGCAGTGTTGTGATATGAAATTTGAAATTGTTTTCACCGTTCATCAACCACCGCTTGATCGGTGCATGCGTGGCTTTCCCTTGACTTTCATGTTGACTCTGGTGTACATTTTGTCCTTTGATTCACTTATTACGCAGCCCCTTTCATGTTTTTCTTTCATACTTTGCGTTGATGACCATGTCTGCCTCCATCCTCCATTGAAACGCATCATCTCCAATTGCATATGCGCCATCATATTGCTTGTATTCACATCACCGTATGCCATCACTTCTTCATTCCTCCACTGTTGCATGTATCATGGTCTCATCATAGTTTCATCCACATCATACATCATTGTCATGCTTTTTATGTCATAGCATCAAACTTTAGGTTAGTTTGCATTCCACTGTTTGTATTATGATTGCGCGCTTGCTCCATTACCTTAGCTTATAACCATTTATGATTGCGCTCTTTGCATTTTGTTTTGTTGTTTGAAATAGTTGCGCTATCATATGATTTTGAACTTTAGGTTTTCTCTTTTATTTAAATTTTAAAATTGACCATTGAAATGGTCATATTTTAAAATTAAATATTTATAATGATACTAACCTCTTGTTTTTTTATTGTAGGTCCACCAAGGGTTTAATGTTAACCTTTTGTTTATGATTCTTTTGTTTAGAAAAATAGGGTAGGGTATGGTATGGATAGATTATAGAATGTTTTATTGAGTAATTAGGATAGTGGTATGGATATGGATATGGATAGAGTAGGGCTCAAAATCATAGATGATGAAAATGTAGGTGATAAAAATGCACAACCAGTACTAAATTAGCTTTACAATTCTAGAATATTTTCACAAAAAATTGAACTTTTAAGAGCAATTTTTAATTACTGTACTTGTATTCCCTCAAACCATTTGATGTTCATGATGGTCGACATTGTGTTTGTTGTTACAATGGCTCTTGTAGACTATGTAGAGACTTTATTTCTTATTTGCATCTGATTTGATTTGGAATGATGTTTTTTAGGTCTCTTCTGTAGATTAAAATTTGACATTTCAGGTTCCTTCTGATATGATCTTCATTTGATGTAGCTGAGGTCCCTTCTAAATTTTTAAATTTTCAGGTCCCTTCTGGCGTAATTTGCAATCATGTTTGAAAATTTCTTCTGTCGTAATGATACAGGTCCCTTTCTGAATAATTTTCTCAATAATAATTCAGGTCCCTTCTGGATATGTTTAATGATGTACCAGGTTCCTTTGTAATTGTAGTTCATATTCCATCTTCAATCCAGCTGCTGAAACTATTTTCATAGTTTTTTTTTATTACACACCTTCCCCCAAGCTGATGATTTGACTTGTCCTCAAGTCTGCGATGTCTTGGAGGGTATATCTGCAAGAATATTAAGTAAAGTAAAATGAAAACAAAAAGAGAATTCATATTGGCCAAACAAGTTGGTTTTTCGACTTGAATTTGAGTTTGTATTGTGCCAGTTTCCTGGATTTTCACAACCAAACTCCTTTATTATTATTATTTTTTATTTATTTTTAGTTTTATTTTATTTTTTATTTTTTTTATTATTTTTTGTATATAATTCTTCTTCCTCTAGAATTATGGAAGATATATTACTATGCTGCCCCATTAGTTCTAGATCTGAATCTATCGATTTTTTCTCAGAAAATCCTCTTTATTTATAGGCTTATTGTAAATTTTAAGCCTATGTCCATTAACGACAAACGAAACAGATGCTTCGTCAATTATTTTTATCTTCACAGCTCCATTGTCAAATATTTCTTCAATTATGGCCCAAGACAATGAGTCGTAAATTTTGCTTTGAAATCTTTGAATTTGGAGTCGAACACGAGTGCCCAATCTCCTTTCCGAAACACTTTATTCTTTATGAATCGATCATGCCATTTGATCCTTTGTTCTTGGACAAGGGATGTGTGTTCTACTGCCTACTGTCGTATCTCATCCAGTTGATTTAATTCCATAATTATGTGTTGTTGTGCCTCAGACAATTCCATTCCCAACTTTTCTGCTATCTTGAATATATGTATTTGAAATTCTATGGGTAATAGGACTTCTTTTCCATACACTAACTGATATGGACTGAACCCAATTGTGTTTTCCCAAGTTATTCTATATGCCCATAGTGCATCTCTCAATTTCTCTGACCAGTCCTTTCTGTTCATTTCTAACCAGTCCTTTCTGTTCATTTCTGTTTTCTAGGACTTTGTTTGTTGATTCCACTTGTCTGTTTGCTTGAGGATGATACCGAGTTGATTTTCTGTGTTTGATCTTGTATTTCTCCATAAGATCTTGAACAAGTTTTGATGTGAATTGTGCGCCTTGGTCAGTTATTATATGTCTCAGAACTCCATACCTTACAAATATCTCTTCAAACATAAAAGACACAACATGATTTTCTGTTGCCCGTGCTACTGCCTTTGCCTCTACCCACTTAGTTACATAATTTGCACATACTAGGATATACTTTTTTCCATTGGATGGAGGGTTGATTGGTCCCACGAAATCTAAAGCCCAGTGTTCAAATGGTTCAATCAGTACTTGTGGCTTTAATGGCATTTCACCTGATGCCATTGGTCTACCAATTCTTTGGCAGATGTCACATCTTTTCATATACGCCCTGGAGTCTTTGAATATGGATGGCCAGTAGTAGCCAAGTTTCATCACTTTGTATGTTGTCTGCTTATCTGCAAAATGACCACCACATGGTTCGTCATGACATGCTTTCAAAATTTCAATAATCTCATCTTCTCTAACACATTTTCTAATCATTAGATCAGCACTGGTATAAAATAGATCTCCATTGACCCAACTATTTCTAGCACTTTCTCTAATTATTCTTCTTTTCTGCTTGTTTGTGTAATGAGATGGTAGGATTCCAGATGATAAATAGTTAGCTATATCTGCAAACCATGGAGTTTTGACATTTATAGCAAATGGATGTTCATTTGGAAAATTATCTGATACTGGATTTGGATCACCAAGTGAATGTAGTCTTGATAGAAATTCTGCAACTGGATTATCTTTGCCTCATCGATCTTGTACAATAATGTTAAATTCTTGTATTAATAACATCCATCTAGTTATTCTGCCATTTGTAATTGATTTGTTCATTAAATATTTTGTGGTTGAATGATCCTTGTGGATATAAACTTGATAATCTATTATATAATGTCAAAATTTATTAACTGCATGTACTACAGCTAACATTTCTTTCTTTGTAACAGTGTAGTTCAATTATGTCGGTGTTAAGTTTTTTCTTATGAAATATATGGCGTAATTAAATTGATTCTCTTTTTTTCCAAGTGATGCTCCAATAGTTGTATCAGATGCATCAGTTGAAATGTGAAATAGCAAACACCAATTAGGTCCTCGAAGAATGGGTGCAATTGACAATTTTTCTTTTAACTTTTCAAATGCATTTTGACAATTATTTGTCGATTGGAATTCCACATCTTTCGCAAGTAACTTGAATAATGGCAAAGCTATTTTACTGAAATTTTCAATAAATCTCCTATAGTATCCTGAATAACCCAAGAAAATTCTAACTTCTTTTTGTGTGTGGGTGGTGTTAAATTCACAAGAACTTGAATTTTTGTTGGGTCCACCTCAATCCATGAAGAAGAAATATGGTGTCCCAACACTATGCCCTCAATTAACATCATAAAAAAAATTTCATTATTGACTGATAGATTTGTCTCTATGCATCTTTTTAACAATTTTTCAATATTTTTTAAAAAATCATCATATGTTGTACCACACACAGTGAAATCATCCATGTCAACTTCTACACACTCATGAATCAAATCGGCAAAGATTGCAATATTTGCTCTCTGAAAAAGTAGCAAGTGCATTACATAGACCAAAGGGTAATACATTGTATGCATATGTTCCCCATGGGCATGTGAATGTTGTCTTGTACTGATCTTCCAATGAAATCTTTATCTGATTGTATCCGCTAAATCCATCAAGAAATGAAAAGAATTTTTTTCCAGCTAATGAATCTAACACTTGATCAATAAATGGTAAAGGAAAATGATCTTTTAATGTAGCTTTATTGAGTTCTCTGTAATCCACAAAAAATTCTCCATTTCCAAATTTTCTTAGGTACTACAACTAAGGGTGAAACCCATTAAATCCGACTTGTAATAGTTTTTGTAATTCTTCTTTCACTATTTCCTTTATCATGGGGTTCATCCGTCTTTGTGGTTTCTTTATAGGTTTAATTTGATCATCAGTGTAAATGTGATGGATACATGTTTTTGGATGAATTCCCTGCATGTTTGTGTAATCCTAGGCAAAATATTTTGAATATTTTTGCAACAATGTTATTAGCTTTTCCTCTTGTGATGATTGTAAGTTATTACCAATATTCAAATGTCTCTCAGGACTGATTTCAATGAATTTTTTGTTTGAATTGGTAATTGAATTTACAGGAAAAATTATTTCGAATTTATTTTGCAATGACTGTATAGTGAAATTTTTCTGAAAACATTCATTTAAAAGATAACTAGCAACTTCATATTGAGTTACTCTAAGCTGCTCTGAAATATTTTGTTCTGAGATGAATAGATCTAATAAGTCCTCATTTTCTTCCTCCTCTCAAAAATTATAAACTTGATTAAGACTAAGAACAGATTGAAGCTCTTGTGGTTCTTCTCCATCAAGCCATGATAATAAAGAAGGAGATTGAGCGGGAGGATATAATGTAACATGTTTTCTTTCATCTCCATGTGCGATAATCATGCTTCCTGGCCTGCATCCAATGTAAGCATCTGCAGTGGCTAACCATGGTCTGCCTAAAATTAAGGGATGCCCTCCTAAATTTTTTTTTGGCTGCAAAATCAAGAAGTCTACATGATACTCTCATGAATCCAGTGAGACAATGACATCTTCCAATATACCTTCTGGTACAACTTTAGATCTTTCTGCAATTTCTAAAACTGTATTAGTAGGTCTAATGTTGTTCAGATTCAAATGTTTCAGTCTCTGTAGTCATAACATTGATAGCTTCTCCCAAGTCTATTAAAGTATTTGGCACTAAAAATTACGGTTAATCGAAATGGTAACCATAGGAATTCTTGGATCAACATACTTTTCAATGGTTGTGTTTATAGACATGAGAATTGATAGACTTCCAATTAGCTGGATTGTAGGTGGATCCCTCTTTCTTCTACTAGATTTCTTAATGCATAATTCATTTATTGTTTTTTCAAATATCGGAATGTCTTTAATTGTCTGCAACAAAGGAAGTTTAACATATGTGTTCTTCAATTCATCCAGAATATTAAATTCAGGTAGAGATATTGGAATATTTTGTTGTATCAATCTCTCTGGATATGGTGGAGTCTGTGTCATAATAGATTTACCTTTCTGAATTTTCTTTTTTGGTTGAGATTGTTGACTTTGTTCTCCTTGTTCAATTTCTTCTTCAATTATTGGAGGAGAATCTTTGTGTAACACCTTCCCAGACCTTAGGTGGACATCTTGTATGGGAAGAATTGAAAAGTAGGATAATATGTTGCCTCTTCCACATGATATGTTGGTCTATCCACCTTGTTACTTGGATTAGATATTGGCTGAGCTGGCAATTGTGTTGGTCTAGGAGGTGATTGGTTAGTGGGCAGCTGAAGTTGTTGTGGTTGAGTTAGCATTGGTGGGTGTTAACATTGGAAAATCGTACAGAAGAAGATGACATTAATTAATTTCATGCCAAAGGATTTACAAGGATGGAAGACATTACAGGATCCGGAAAGTATTTAAAAATCTCAAAGGTTTGAAGAAAAAAAATTTTGAACTAGTCTTAAATGTTGATTGCGCGCATTATCCTTCGAGAAGAGCGCCTTCTGCGCGCCTTTTGGCCCGATAAGCGTGCATTCCTAAGAGTGGAAAAATGTCACTATCTGGGACCACATAAAGCAAAGGACAAGTTACTCCTTACTTGAAGTCACCTAAGAACAGCCACCAACGCCTCCTTAGACACTATGTGAGAACACAATGGAAAATTTGGAGCACACAAAGGAATCATACCTCTCCCTTGGGTCACCATCCACAATGTACCAAGGGAGGGAAGGAGGATTTGAAATCCCCTATATAAAGCGACCATGAGATGAAGAATGGGTGATCACATTGTTATCCTGGCCATAATTTCCCAAGCAATACCAGTAGTGTGTGACCCGGAATTGAAGACAAAGGAGACTCACTTGTTGGCCATCCAACAAGATCAGTCCACATAGTAGAGAGAGAGGGAGACTGCACCAAGGCAAGCTTGGAATGAACAACATCCTTGCATCGAGACCTAGAACCATTGTCTAGGGGCTCTTTGGCAAGAGGGTTAAGTATTTCTCTCCTTACTACCAACGCTCAATAAGAGGGGCTTAGAGACACCGTTTGCATTATTGTGTCGTTTGACTCGTTCAAAGTTTCTGTTTATTGATGTTTATTTTTAGTTTAGTTTTTAGATTATATTTGCATGCTTCTTTTTATATGTAGTATGCTCATTTACTTCACTTCTTTCTGCCTGTTACCAATATTTTAAAGGGGTAAACCACACCCCTTAAACTAGTGCGATTTCGTACATATGTGCATCAAACACACCACAACAGGATTGGCGACTCCACTAACGTTTTATTACCAAGTTTATGTGGTTGTGCCTTCTTTTGCATGAGACCTCTGTCTATGCTGTGGAGTGGAGTTGAAATTCCTCTGATCTCTCTTGCAGTCCCTAGATTCACCCTGAGTGACAGACTGAAGAAGAGAAGCTCCTAAAATTTTTACTTGGAGGAATTTGCGCGTGTTTCTTTCTCACAGACATGGAGGGCACGCGTTCAGTGCTGACCTGCGCGCAGAAAGCGCACTTGTCTCAGTCTTTTGCGCGCAATTTACAGAATGAGAAATTTCTCCCTAAATTCTGTCTTTTTCTACTTGTAAGGTGCTTGGTAGCCCCTAATGTATCTGCCAGCACTGGTTGTGGTACCCCGCAGTTTTTTAAAACTCAATTTTAGCTGCTTTCTGTAGGCTTAGTGTCAGTTTTACTTCAAGTTGATTTTTGAAAAAATTTCACATAGTTTAAGTAGGGGGCAAAGTAACTTGCATTCCGAAAAATTTATTTTTTGCAAATTTTGGTACTCACACCTAAATAACTAGTCCAATCAAGTGGCCCACGACCACGCATGCATAGCTAGTTTGCTTTGTTCTAGTGTAAAATTTTTTAGTTTAGTTCAATTTTTGCACTAGGAATTGCGGGACTAGGATTGAATTGTTTATAGAAGAGCAAGTAATCTTTGCTACCTTTTCACCCTCCAATGATGCTAGGTAAGCATATGAACGCTCCATATTCACAATTCGTCATCTCCCTATATTTAGTCACATATATTAACTAGGAAAATTTGAAAGCGGCCCATTATCCGCACATGTTTTCCATTTAAGCCAGGAACAATACAACATAGTTTAAATAGGGGATTTTGTAAAGGATCAATGATATCCACATGTTCAAACTATGTGCTTGTCCACTTTATGCTCACACACACTCACCCACTAAGCAAAGCAAAGACACCTAAAACTAACTTAATCAAACTCATTAAATTCTCCCCACAGGGACCACAAAAGAATTCATAGCTTAAATTAGGATTAAGGGGGTAGGCATCCAATAAGACACCTTGATCATACTTCATATTGAAACATAGAAGTTGTGTATTTAGGGAGCTTCAAAGCCACCTATCAGCCCATGCCAAAGAAAACCTGAGTAAGGAAGAGACCCATTTCAGAGGGGGTTAGGATTAGGCACAGTGCGTGCGGTATCAGTTAGGGCTACTTGACCTGGCTGATACTCGGTACTGTTAGCTGAATACCAAGAAGCCCAAGACTTGAATGCTCACGTGGGACGGTGGTTCTTAGTGGCCAAAAACTAGGGCAACCTTTACCCTATAGGTGACGGTGTAGGCAAGCGCCAGACCCTCTACCCTTACCTTGGTGGACTCTCTTCGGCTGATTGGGGGCGTCGCCAGCTCTTACGGGATGTTGTGCCAGCACTCACGAGAAATTTATCAAGGCCCAATTACTTTTGAGTGTGTGAGGATGCATAGATATTCTAGGATTTTGAGTATCATACGCAAACGAACAAAAACCATTTTTTTGCTTCTTGATCACATAGATTAATTTAAAGGGAAAATTATTTTATTTTTCGCTTTGTTTTATCTATGTGACAAGAATTTTTCTTTGATCATAGACTCTATCCTATCGAATTTTTCCAAAATATGGGAAACACCTAACAGGTCCCAACAGAACCTCGTCGATCCAGGCATCTTTTGGACCTCCCCCCATTACCAGGAGGGGTTCCAAGCTTTCGCCATTCAGAGGTCAAAAATGGAACATTGCCACCATCATTGGTTCTTCCTTTATTGGGGCAGTCATAGTTGGGAACCCTAGTCAGTCTCCCAACACCACACCACACACCACTCCTCCCTCAACCCCTAGGGGGCAGAGGAGTGCATCCCATACGGGAAGCCAGTTGAATACACAATAGGGTACGTCGCAGACTAACCCTCGTTCTAATAAGAACTTTGTGTCTTCACACATTGCAATGGCGTCAACCTCTCAGTCACCTTTCTTAGCTTCATTGAATCTACCCAATTTAACCAAGCTAAAGAATGACCCCATCGCACATGATCCTACATGGCCTCTCATGCCCATGAAGCTCCCTTCAGATATACCAAAGTTCGAAGGCAAGCAAGTGGAAGACCCAGGTAATAATGTCATGACCTTTCACCTGTGGTTCTCATCGAATAGTATCATTGACGACACTATTTGATTGAGATTATTTCAATGCACTCTCACAGGAGTAGGAGCAAAATGGTACGTGGAGCAACCCTCAACTTCACATGAAACTTTTAGCGCCCTCGTTACTACGTTCCTAACATATTTTCAGTTACCCATTCACCATGATTCCAGAATGGACTTACTGACTCATTTTAGACAAACCCCCGTCGTCCATATCTCGGACCATCTCCATGAATGGAGGCAGCGTCACAGTTTATGTAAAGCTAAACTTGACAACTGGGTTCTCTTAGATTTTTTCTTGAAAACTCTAATGACAGATATTTCAAAGGATGTGGCGCAGCAGAATCCCACATCCGAAGAGGATGCAATCAGCAAAGCCTAAAATCTTGAGTTGATTTATACGCAGTCGGGATACATTTATAACATCCTGCCTAACGCCCCGCGCCTGCAAACTTTTCAAGAAGTGTCAGGTGTGTCGAACTTTGTAGATGGGCTAATTGGGTCGATGACCTAGGGTTTCCTAGGTAGCAACAGTCAAAACCCCGGTTACACATATAGTTCTACCTAGAATGTGCCTCAACCCGGTTTTCAGAGTCATCATATGCCTCAGTAAAATTTGACTAATAGGGCGCAAACGTATCACCAGGGAGGACCTTATCCTCTGGCACAGGGGAATCACTACGCAGAAAGAAAAACTGACAGAAGAAATCCCCTCCAATAGTTAGGTGCAAACCCAGGACCACATTACGCTCATTCCCCAACACATGACCCACCTATGGAAAACAATGCATAGGTGAAATTTGTGCAGTTGTCCCAAAACCAACCACACCAATATAACCAGGAGAACTACCCTCCTAACGTGGTAAAGAAAAAATCCAAAAACAAGCCAAAAGGGAACCCTGGACAGGGGGGCAACAACTAGCAGCGCCCACCGCGATCCCGGGCTAGAGGTAACTCCAACTGGAATCAGAACCAGGAGCCTAGCAATTCCCAACGGCAGAGCAAAAGGCCACCTCTTCGAACAAACCATTCATGTTTGATATGTGGTGAGTACAGTCACTATACTCACCATTGTCTCGATCTCCTCGAGCTGAAGAATCTATAGAGTATTTGAGGACAAGGAGGATCTTCCCAGCAACCAGCCATGATGCAAGAACCTTTCCCCAACCAAGGGACGGTAAGCACTCAGCAGCAAAATACAGACGATTCCGGGAAAAGTAGCCATGAAATTTACATGACTGGAGAAGAAATGTTTTTCCAAATACGGAATTGCAACGACAACACCCCACCAGACACCAATACATTAGGTTCAAGTACCAGTGCACCGACTGCACCTTTGACCATTTCAATTATGCCTATAGAACCATTTCCAAAAATGGCCAAGGGACCTAATAGGCGAGCAGGAAACTACTCCAAAGCGGGCCATAATTATAGCATCGTGGAAGATTTAACACATTCCCCCACCGCTATGTCAGTCTTGGAAGTTTTGCAGTCATACCCAAAACAACGGAAAGCCCTACTTTCCGCATTAGGTGTTATCGACCTTGCCGACACGCGCCTGATGGATTTTGACTTAGACAAAGCCACACCTCGACTTCCTTCCATGATCGCCTTCCAGATACTAGTGTCGGTGCAGAATATCACTATCCACCGATGTGTCATAGACGAGGTTGCATCCACATGCATCATGTCCAAAATGTTTGGCAGAATTTAGGTTCTCCTAAACTCAAACCCTTAGTCATCACGCTTCGAGCATACGATAGTCATCCCTCGACTCCCGTCGGCCTCTACCAAAATTTCCTAGTCTGTTTAGCCAGAAAGACGGTCCGCATAGACATCAAAGTCTTGTACGCTCACTTGGATTACAATATAATCCTCAGACTGATTTATATGTACACCATGTCTGCCATAGCATCCTCTATCTTCCGCATTATGATGTTCCCCTACGAGGACCGCATCATTACTTTAGACCAGCTGACACACAGCAAGAAGCGTCCCTAACAAACACGGATGTAATTCTACCCTATGTATATATAGTCTCGGATGGTCTTTCACGGTACCAAGAATATGGCCCTGGCCAATTCAAACCGTCATCCATTCTAGGGTCATTCCTAGGAGATCCTCCCATTAACCCTGAGGCATCACCTGATGGCATAGGGGCTCCGGTGTGCATGATGTCCACATAAAACGCTGAAGCTAGTCAGGACATGGACACAAGTATTAAAGACACTAAGGCATCAGCCATGACAGCCTCTCTAGCCTACGTTGCCTCCAAAACCCCTTTCCTCTACCCCCACTTGGCTTCGTCTCCCAGCAGGTTTTGGCAACACTGGTATTACCCAACATATCATTGGCATTCCTAGTTTGGTACCTTGTTCCCCCTTCCGAAACAGGAGCCACCCATGTTACTGCCACAAGGTTGAAGCCCCTCAGTCCCTAGGAGCTCTCACCCATCCAAGAAGTAGTTGAGACCACCCCAGCAAAGGAAGTTCCCATTCCAAAACTGGTGATCACCATTATTAAAACCGATAAGAGAGGAAAGAAGATGGTGACCCCTGCCATTCAACGGGAATCACCAGTCTGCACCATATGCGACGTAATAGGTCATCCTACCCACATCTGTCCAGAGCTGGATGAATTAAAACCACTCCTTAGATTTGAGGCAGAAATCGCGACGTTGCATTCCGGAAAAAAGGAACCTACCACAAAAGGTAAAGGAAAATTGTTGCGGACCAATCACGCATGCACTCTCTGCAGTAATTATGGGAACTATACCCACCATTGTCAAGAGATTCTACGATATAGAGATGCCTTACATGCCGTCGAGCGATCCTATCAAGAGGATCCGGCCATCTAGTCTGTCGGCGATGAACCTCGTATCATCCTGTACCTACAGGAAGAACGACAGTCACCTGAAAGGATCCCCGCCAGACCCTCTCCCCCAATTGAAAGGTTCGTACTTTGTGATGATCTTGATCATTTCATCATTGACTGCTTAGCTTTAGAAATGTTCTAGCGATGGTACCCAGTCCATATAGTATATCGCGCCGAAATGGACGTCCCGTATTCATGTCAGATATGTGGTGACAACCACCCAGTACGTCATTGTCACTACATACCACGATTCCATACAGCTTTAGCCTGTATTCGATCAACCATAGTCTGCCTCTCCCACGAAGATGGAACAGACTCGGAGTCCATGAACAGTTTGACAACTCAAGAGGATGTGACAGATAGATCCGTCCCGTTGCGGCCAACTGGAAGACGACCAATAAGAGAGATTCATCCCCCACCAAGCGTTGATGTTACGACACATCATATACAATTCATGTCATCATGCATCGGAACCATGACTCGAGTTGTCTGCTCATATGCCATAGGTGTCGAGTCAGCTACAACTATAAGAGTAGTTGTCCCTACGATAGTGTAGACCCAATCTATCTGCGCTTTGTCGACCGCGTCTGGTTCCACCACATCCACGATGGAATCCTTCTTGTGTATCTCAACTAGCTCCACCTAGATAACCCCCATTTAGCATAACCCTACACAATAACAATCCCCCTTTAGGTCCTTGTTTCATTCGGATGAGGATATCCTAGAAGCCATGACGGAGCCAGATTACCCATGGGATGCAATGCATCACTGTTCGCTTTTTCTCCCCAAGAAAATGCTCAGTCCTAACAAGAAAACTACACAAGAGATCTATGCGATTGAATCAAAAGATTTCCTGCCATCAGGAAAGGTCGATTGGTTCAAAAACCCCATCCCAGCACCCGATGCGTTTGAGGAAGGAAATATGTCAAATATTTTGCCTACCATCAAGGTGAACATATCCCAAAATCTGGCAAAGGTCGAAGAAATATCACTGGGGGCAGAATGCTCTCCAGAAGAAATAGCCTCTTACACCAAATTGTTACAAGAGTATAGAGATATCTTCGCGTGGGACTACTCAGAAATGCCTGGGCTCAGTCCTACTATCGTTGAGCACCATATTTACACTTAGCCTAACGTATCTCCAGTACGCCAGAAATAACGTCAAATACACCCCTCTAAGGTGAGCAATGATCTGAACATGGAATGTACTTGTTTGAGGGTGAAAGGTATCCATTTCCCATAATTTCAAATTGAGCTATACACTCCAAGTGACCTCTGAAAATGTGAGAACAAACTATTTCCTATACAGAGATGGACTGTAGGGGCATTCACCGGATGTTTCACCTTTCTGGGAAAGGATGAATCCGGAGGCTACCTGGCCCTCTACAGACTCTGCCTAAGGAAATAATATGTAAACACTTAGAAGTCTTTGACATTCACATACTTGAAATTTGATGTCTTGCGGAATAAGACAAATAACTTTCTGCAGCTGAGTAGGTGATTATGTGTATAGGAAAGTTATGTATATTTGTTGTTTAACAATTTATATCAGTTTTGTTTAGCATATCATCTTCAGCAAATAAAGACATCAAAATGATAAGCAGTTCACCCCCTCCTCTGGGCTACATCTGCTGGACCAAGCCTCTCAAACTAGGCTTGTCCTCTTGTATTAAAAATGATACAAAGGCTAATACAAGAATAAGAGTGTCTCGAAAGACAGATCTGACTGTAAATACAGAATCAGAAGATAGGAATTAGCTGAACATGCTATTTCCCAAACACTAAACAGTGAAAATTGTACCTGATACAGTACTTTTCCCCAATTGGCCCTAGTGGCCCTTTAGACTTGCAGGGAGAATTTCGAGGTGAAGATGACCTCAATTGGTTCTGAAACCTCTGCCATTCAACTCAGAAGGTCGAAAATATCAGAAACAGACTTTTGAATCACCAAAAATGGAAGAACATAGTCCCCAAACAGCTCCAACACTGAAATGGCCCTCTTGGCCCTGAAAGCTTCCATGAAGCTAAACAGTGAGAAGAATTCCTCAAAAGGAAAAACGAGCTGTAGAAATGGATTCAGACTGCTGAAAAACTTCAGGAATGACCTTCGTTCCACATAAACTGGCTGCACAATTCCCAATGCAGCTCCCAAACTGATTTGGCCCTGGTGGCTCCTGGAACTTCCACGGAGAAAAATCACCTGCAAACGGCCTCAGATGGCTGTGAAACCTATGCCAATGGCTTCAAAAGGTCGAAGAGACCCAAAATCAAAAAAACATTCGTCTTCAAAGGCCTCTCCTAGCAGAAGTTATGGCCAAAAAACTAAACTGCCTCTTTCCCCTTGAGAAACTCCACTAAATGTGGAAGGACTGCAGTTAAGAGCGCCAAATTAGGAACTAGCGCCAAAAAGGAGGGCGGAACCGCCAAAATAGGCGCGCGGTTTAAACTTGGCATTAAAGTTATGTTTAACGTGCAAACGTGTTCACATGGGTCACGGCGGTGTTTAACCGTTTGCAATCAATACAAACATTATATAATTAACAACCCACCAACATATAACATTAATCACAATGTTTTGAAATGTCCGCCGTTGCACATTGCGCGCCGATGAACTTGTGAGTTGGTTCTCCGCCACGGTTCTGTGGGAAGGGGGCTGGCCCTTCGGGGCTGGCCCCCTTCCGGGCCCCGCCCAATCAACCACACACTATAATTATAACTCTGTCCGCCCATATAACAACAACAAAGCCCGTGGTGCATTGGTGAAAGTGCTTGTTTGGAACTCCAGTGGTCGCGTTTCAAATCCCATCCGCGCCATAATATAATTTTTGAAAATGTGCCATTTCAAATTCGGACTTGGGGCCCACGTGGCGCCATATGATTGGCCGATACGGGAATATTCTCCAGAATATTCAGCGAAATATTCCACGGAATATTCCCAGAATATTCTGTGGAATATTTTTTTTTTAATAAAAATTTTCCAAAGTCCAATTTGCCCTTTTTTAATTGAAATTGACAAAACTTTGAACTTGAATAACTTTTGCATACGGAGACCATTTTTCGAACCGTTCACGGCGCCGGAATCAGGAAGACGAGCACTATCCGGTCGTTCAGGTTCAAACCAGTTCTGAGCACTTTCATTTTTGACCATTTTACGACACTTGGTCCTGAGCTCCTGATCAAGCAATAAAGTGAGAAATCAACAAGCTTCACAAAGTTGGGTTTATCTACCCCATTACCTATACATCTTGGGTTTCCAACCTTGTTCCCGTCATGAAAAAACAGGGCACGATACGCGTTTGCACCAATTTTCGGGATTTGAACAAATCTTGTCCTAAATACAATTACCCCACTCCATTCATCGACCAAGTCATCGATGCTTGTGCAGGACACAAGGCTCTATCCTTTATGGATGGATTCTCCAGGTACAATCAAATCCAAATCCGCCATATAGACCGGTACAAAACTGCGTTCACTACCCCCTGGGGCACATTCGCATACAAGGTAATGTCATTTGGCCTAAAAAATGCTGGAGCCACCTTCCAAAGGGCCATGAATTATATATTTCATGACTTGCCACACCTTATCCTCTCCTACTTGGACGACCTGACAGTCTGCTCCAAGAAGCACTCAGACCATCTTGAGGATCTGTGATTGGTATTCCAAAGATGTCACCAATACAACCTATGCTTAAACCCCCTCAAGTGTGTCTTTTGCGTCAGGGCAGGAAGGCTCTTAGGTTTTATTGTGTCCCAGCAAGGGATTCGTGTGGACCCTCTCAAGGTCCAAGCCATTAAAGAGGTACCTCCACATCGAACCCTCAGACAACTTCAAAGCCTACAAGGGAAGGCCAATTTTATGAGACGCTTCGTCCCAGATTATGCCCCCTATGCTCAAGGGTTCTTACGCCTTCTTCGCCAGGACATTCCCTTTAAATGGGATGACCATGTCCAAAAAGCATTTGATGCACTAAAGGAGACGTTATCTTCAGCACCACTCATTAGTCTCCCATACTATGACAAGGATTATATCTAGTATCTATCAGCTTTCAAATCCACATTGGCCAAAGTATTGATTCAGGAAGGCCCAGATGGGAAAGAGCACGTAATCTATTATGTCAGAAAAACCTTGTCAGGCCTAGCATTGAGATATGAACCTGAAGAAAAGATTTCCCTAGCATTAATCCACGCAGTCCAGAAACTTCGCCACTACATCATTTTAAAAACTACTACGGTTATCGCAGATATTAACCCCATCAAATACCTTCTCACACGCCACCTAATGAACCACAAGTACGCCCGCTGGATAGTCATTCTCTAAGAATACAACTTAAATTTTCACTCCCCCAAAAGCAAAAAGGTGCTCGCATTAGCAGAGTTCATTACGGACCTCCCAGGAAATTCCAAGGGATCACCAGTAAATGATTTGCTACCAGATGAACATTTTTTCTTCGTAGCAACAGATGACCCTTGGTACGGAGACATTCTCCTATTCCTGCGAACCTAAAAGTTTAGACCTCACCTCACGCAAGACGACCATCAGCGCATACGCCAGTAGGCCCCTCGATATCTCCTTTTGGGAGATTTCTTATACTGGCAAGGCATCGACACCATTTTACGTCGATGCGTTACTCATGAGGAAGCGGAACAAGCCCTTAATGACTGCCACGGAGGTGCTTGCGGCGGCCATCTATCCGGAATGTCTACCACCCAAAAATTCCTATGGGCAGGACATTTTTGGCCCTCCCTGTTTCGCGACTGCATCACAGCAGTCAAAATATGTGAACGATGCCAACGCTTCACTCGTAAGGCAAGAGCACCGCTCGCTCCTCTGCACCCCGTCATAGTAGCTGACCCCTTTTGTAAATGGGGGATTGACTTCATGAGTTGTAACCCCGCCTCATCAGGCAACCATAAATACATCATGTGGCTATTTATTACTTCACCAATGGGTTGAGGCCATGCCCACATATGACAACACATCAGAAACCGCCGCCCGATTTCTGTTTAACCACGTGATAGCCCAGTTTGGCGTACCCAAAGACTCAGTCTCCGACCACAGGAAACACTTTGAGAATGAATTTTTCGAGGAGCTATCCCACAACCTCAGATTCACCCATGAATTCACTTCACCATACTACCCCCAGTCCAACAGACAGGTAGAAGCTATTAACAAAGTACTCAAAACTATGTTACAACGCATGGTGAATAACCATAAAACCAACTGGCACCATATGCTCTTTTCTGCCCTATGGGCATACCGCACAACTGTAAAAACGTCCACTGCTTTCACTCCCTTCCACTTAGTATACTTAGTCGAAGCCGTGATTCCCATAGAACGCGCGATCCCAAATTTTCATGCCGCTATCTAACTCCTCAATGACACCCAGCCTCTAGAGCAGTGCCTAGTACAACTAGAGCTTGTCAATGAAAATGGAAGACAATCACTACAACAGAACGAGGCCCACAAGACAAGGGTAAAATCATCATTCGACTGCCACATCACCCCTATCTCGTTCACCGAGGGAGAATTAGTCCTCCGCTATGACGTTGCAAAAGAGGCCTTGGGGCCAGGAAAGTTTGAAACCTTATGGAAAGGACCCTACATCATTAAACATTGCCTCTGACAGGGGGCATACATCTTGACAGAACCGGACGAGACCTACCTTAATAACCCCGTCAACGGCCTTTACCTCAAGAAATTCTACCCATAAGGGACAGGACGGCCCTTCCCATAGAGTGAAAGTACATGTAAACCTAACCACTCAAATATTTTGACCCAAAGACTTATTTAAAAGTGCTCAAAGTATCACCATGGATCACCAAAACGAACCCTATTTCGGATTTTTTGATGGAGCATCAAGATAGTCTCAAAATTTAGCCGTAGCTACCTGGGTCATCTACCACCCTGATCAATCACCACTATGTTCAAATGGTGTGTGCATCGGTTCAGCAACAAACAATCTAGCAGAATTTGGCGTTGTCATCGAACTTATGTGCGACGCCCTCCATCAGGGCATACGCCATATGCATGACTACCTCCATTCCCAGTTAGTAGTATCACAGCTAAACCAAACATTTGAGACAAGAGACACATATCTGTTTAGAAAATATTTGCATGCCAAAGGATTAAGCAGACAATTTGACTATATCACATTTACACATGTACCAAGGAGTCAAAACCAAACAGTTGATCGCATAGTTAACAATATTCTAAACTGGAATGCATCTCGAATCAGCCATCATGCTTAAAACCAAAAATCCATCAACATAACAAAACACACAAACTGAAACAGGTGATGCATCATGTAGAGCCGTAAAAAATATCTCGCATATATATATATATATATATATATCACAATGTGTATATTTGAGTACAAAAATAGTGTCGTTGGCCCAATTGCCAGCCCAAAGATACAAAAGTCGTCAAAAATAAGGGGATCATCCTCATAATGGGTGCTTTCCCTGTGTACAAAACTACTCTAGGGGGGTGCCCCCTCAAGAGGGGCACCTGGACCCACCACTTCTCCTGGTACCGCCTTCGAAGCTATCATTGCAACTGCGATCGCCACCCGACGTAGAGTGAGCCAATAGTCCCTCTTGCGGGCCATCACTGTCTCTAACCACACCTCCTCGAAGTCATCCATGAAACCTCGAGTAGGCATCCCCTGGGTCAAGCGGTCCACTCGACCCCGGAAGTCCTCAAGAGCAGAAATCTGAGCTATCAGCTCTGCAATGCGAGCCTCTGCCGCATCAACACGAGCTCACTCGGCCGCAACCTCTCCAGCAACCGCGCTGCTACCCTCCCCAGAAGGGTCAGCACCACCAGTAGGACCGCCAGCACCACCATCTGGTCCACCTGCATCACCTCCTCCCTGACCTCCTCGAGGTCGTCATGGAGGATCGTGGCCCACCAGTCAAGCCACGGGGCGGCCTACCTCGCCAACATCTGCACGAGTAACCAAAATAATTTCAGTGTCACTAGAAAAACACATAAGCACATATATCCTCAAACAAATGCAGAAAACATATAAAATATACCTGCAGGCCCCCAAACATAACCAAAATGGAGACCTGTGTTTGGGCCGCCTTGGAATTCCATTCCCACATACGGGTATGGCAAGAACATCTATGGGTCGGCCTCGAAACAGGCCTTTGTCGTGGTGTTCCAATAACGCCCCACCATGCCACCACCACCTCATGGCGTCACTAGAGCCCACCTCCTCACACGTTGCTCCTGTGGCCCCCCAAGAGGCACCGCCACTATCGGCCTCAGCAGCACTACCCTCTCATACATGATGCTGCACAAAATATTGGCATACGCAAATGACTTAGATCCATGTTGGACATTGTTCAGTTGCGACACCATCCCATAAAAATAAAAGTGGGCCAAGTCGAAAAAGTGCCCAAACCTCAGCCGGCGCAAAACTCCAACCTGCGGGCCAAATGCCCAATGTGGAGCAAACAACCCCGCTATCTGTACGATCACTGCCAGAGCACACTGCTTTGCCACATCTGTAACTGAGGAAATGTTGATGCAGCCCTCCGTAAGAGGCACCCCACCACAATAACGCCTCCAGAATCTATCCAAGTCCACTCTCCCTGCAGGGAGTGGATACCTCAGTGCCTCACCCTGAGGCAGTAACCCAGTCACAAAATATATATCCGTCTCAGGACGGATGATCAGGCTCATACCACACAACACAAACATGTTGCGCCTCCTGCGCCAGTGCTGAATAATGTACCGCATTAATCAGTCCTGTGACCGAAGAAACTCATTCTCAGCAAACTTCAGAAGGCCCCATAGTGCCAACTGACGATGCGCCCCAGCATCAGCAGCTAAAGCAATTCGGATCTCAAGCCAGTCCTGCTCCCTCCACACTAATCTTTCATTAACACAGGTACCCATCAGTACACAAAAATAGGCAAAAACCAAAGAATTTTGTCACCTCGGCCTTTACGCGCCTGTATTTTACACAGGCACGCCTAAGGCGCTCTAAAATTGGGGAACAGATCGCCCTCACGTTCCTATCCCTCAAACTTGTGCACAAATAAGGCGTGCTTTTGCCCAAATCACTCACGCAATCTAGGGAAAAATTCACCTAGAATCTGTACAAACCCAGTCTGCACGGACCCCGGCACCATCAAACTGTAAAAATTAAAATGCAGGACGTCATGGAAGTTACCTGGGCATAGTATCGCTAGTCCTTGGTACATGGGCTGACCGCAATGGCAAGAAATGCTATGCAAATGCCTCTGACCTCTCAAAACTCAGCAAGTACAAATGAATTGAATTAGGGCCATATTCACCTATTTATCTCCCTTTTCAAAAAAAATTTGGAGGAACATAACGAGAGATCAGAGGGTCCATTTTGCGAACCGTAAGTTTCGCCATAATCAGCACTCCATGATGAATAGAAGCGATGCCACACATTCGTATTCCAGATAAAATAATTTTTCAGCACTGGTAGGTATCCCCTCTCTCATCTTCCTTTTTAAAAGCTCATGCCTTTCAATAAGATTTGATAAAAAATATTCTTTCACTTGAGGTAGTTGTTTTTGCAGGAAAAGCTCGCAAACCATTCACAGCACCATCTACTGAAAGTTCTAGAACAGGTATCATTCTACCCCTAGCATGATAGAGTCCCAGAGAACTTTTCATATCTTGACATCATTTCTCCGTAAAAAATAAACCATAAGGTCTTCATATCCGACCGTGTTTATCATCACCTCACCCTACACATGATAAACATCTGCGTTGGTCAGTAGAGCTTCCCCTCCATGGCACTCGTCACCCACAGTAGACCACATCACAAACAAAAGTGATGTCATGGCCATACCACTTCAGTCCGGGAAGAACCTCATGCCCATCCATTCATCAGGCATAAGGTGAAGTTTACCATACAAGCTGAAGCCCCCTTCTCAGACAACCAGGTTGTACAAGAAGATCACAAGCGCACCACCGTGCCTCACATTTGGCCCACCATACCTCCACCAGCATAATCCCATCTGTGATATTGTTACATCCGCTTCATCAACCCCGCACATGAGACCAACCAATGGGACCCCCACCCTCAGCAAAACACCTTCCTCACACCATCAGTGAGAGAAAAATTTCATGTTTTGGAATACCCGTCTTTGTGTTTTGTACAAACCAAACCCCATTATTTTATTCTTTTGGTAAGTGTACAAATGTGGCAAACGGTGCACTTCATCCCTTCACCCTCTAATTTCATCTTTTCTCCCACGGTAGTAGTCCCTGAACACCCTTGGTTGGAGTATTTCACCCCCACGCACAAACCATCACGACATTAATAACCGTTTTACACCTGTCGTGAAAGTCCTACCGACTCCAGGGATTTCCCTTCAGAAATAACTATGACTGCTGCGAAGCTACTTAATTATACTCCGACCTCAGGCCACTGAATCCTCATCACCAGTTTCAGTCACCTCTCGCCAAATGCCTATGTTAAACCCACCGCATCTAGGTCCCCGATCCCTCATATCAGTGACCCCTCGTTCGGTTGAGGCTTCCTTTTTGTCTACTTCAACACCTATATTCCAGAAAGGAAGTGGTACCTCGGATCACCCAATTCCATGCAAAGGAGCATCCTCGGGTGGCACTATGGGAGACATCATTGTCCACAGATGTCATCGATCCTCCTGACATTCGACAACGATAAAAGCCTTCATGTCAAGATGGTATCGTACCTTACAACCATTGCACTTTGATCATATCCATCAAAGACCTGTGCCTCCATAAGCGTCTTTGGCAACAATGCTTACATGGGAAGGTCCCAGCCAGCACCTATGCGTACATTGCGCAGCTATATGGTACCACATTCCACCTACTGTCAAAGAAAAAACACCCCTGAGGGCGTTAGCAGTCATCGTCAACTACCACTAGTATCACTACCATAGTAGTGGCATGACACAATGTATATTTGTCAATTTTGTTTAACTAGCCATAGCATCACGAGCATGGGACATGCTTGCCTCGTTGAAATTTTGTATATGTATTGTAAATTGTATTTGCTTGCAGGGATCTCTTAGACATGGTAATTCTTGGAAACGGTGCAGGATATTTTCAAACCCAAGGCTTCACGCAGGTCTCTCTCTCTCTCTCTATGCACGATACAGAAAAGAAACTATAATGTATTTCGACTATACAGTCCTTCCTAGACCTAACACATTAGGGGGAAATTGTTAACACTGGAAAATCGTATAGCAGAAGATGACATTAATTAATGTCAAGCCAAATGATATACAGGGCTCGAAGACATTACAGGATCCAGAAAGTATTTAAAAATCTCAAAGGTTTGAAGAAATTCAAATTTGAACTAGTCTTAAATGTTGATTGCACACATTATCCTTCGATAAGAGCGCCTTCTGCACGCCTTTTGGCCCGATAAGCGCGCATTCATGAGAGTGGAAAAATGTCACTATCTGAGACCACATAAAGCAAAGGACAAGTTACTCCTTACTTGAAGCCACCTAAGGACAGCCACCAACGCCTCCTTAGACACTATGTCAGCACACAATGGAATATTTGGAGCACACAAAGGAATCATACCTCTCCCTTGGGTCACCATCCACAATGTACTAAGGGAGGGAAGGAGGATTTGAAATCCCCTATATAAAGCCACCATGAGATGAAGAATGGGTGATCACATTGTTATATTGGCCAGAATTGCCCAAGCAATACCAGCAGTGTGTGACCCAGAGTTGAAGATAGAGGGGACTCACTTGTTGGCCACCCAACAAGCTCAGTCCACACAGTAGAGAGAGAAGGATACTACACCGAGGCAAGCTTGGAATGAACAACATCCTTGCATCGGGACCTAGAACCATTGTCTAGGGGCCCTTTGGCAAGAGGGTTAAATATTTCTCCCCTTACTACCAGGGCTCAATAAGAGGGGCTTAGAGCCACCGTTTGCATTATTGTGTCGTTTGACTCATTCAGAGCTTCTCTTTATTTATGTTTAGTTTTAGTTTAGTTTTTAGATTATTTTTGCATGCTTCTTTTTATATGTAGTATGCTCATTTACTCCACTTCTTTCTGCCTATTACCAATAGTTTAAAGGGGTAAACCACACCCCTTAAACTGGTGTGATTTCGTACATACGTGCACCAAACACACCACAACAGTGGGTTTTGAGGTGGATATGGCATTGGTTGATGTTGCTGGAATTGTTGATATTGAGGAAATGGTTGTGGAGGGTATGGTTGTTGATATTGATACTACTGAGGATACATATATTGTGGTGGTTGGTTTCCATAACCATATCCCCTCCAACCTTGTTCAGGTTGGTTTTGATATTGTTGTGGTCACCAAGCCTGCCATGGAATTGGTGTATTCCATGTATTTTGAGGATATTGAAAATTTTGGGGGTTTTGTTGAGGGAATTGTTGAGGCATCCTTGGTTTCCAAGGTCTCCTTGGTGCCATATATTAGAGAGAATCTACTCCTTGCACTTCTTCTCCTTGCAATTATTTGTATTTGGGACATTTTTCTGTTGCATGATTTTCTGTGCAAAGTCCACACACTTGTATACCTTGCAAAGGACATTCCCTGAGTGGATGTTTTTGCCTACACTTTGGAAAAAAAATTTCTAAGATTTCATCTTGCTCTTCTTTCTTTTTCTTAGCTTTCAAGACATCTACTTGTGTTCTCAAAGTGCTTAAGAGATATGTTTTGACATTTTCTAGTAGGCTTCCTGTCTCTGCTCTTGTTACTGCATTTGTTGCAGATTTGGAAGCTTTTGATGCAATATCTCTCTTTCCACTCTTTACTCTTCCCCTAGAGTATTTCTGACAAAGTTCAGCAATTTATTCAAATGGTAAATTGGAGATATATCCTTTTCCCATCACATTAAGAATGTCTAAATACTCATCTCTGATACCCTTAAGAAAAATGGTGCAGACGGTATTAGGACTAAGATAATGATGTTTGGATTTCTGTAAATTGTAAAGAAATCTTTCCAAATATTCTTCCAAACTTTCGTCTTCTTGTTGTGTGATTCTGAAAATATCTTCTTTCGAGTCTCTAGCATTGCAGTAAGCTTGATACTTTTTAAGAAAAAATTTCTTCATCTCCTCCCAAGAAGCAATTGTATGTTCTCCTAATCCCATGAACCATTTCAAGGCTGTTGCTTTTAGACTAGCAGTAAAAAGTCGAAGCTTGTGTGTGTCATTGGTATATCCATTAGTTCTACACAAGATATCAAACTTGGACATGAACGCATCAGGATCTTTTTTTGACATTCCATAAAAATTAGGCAATATGGAAGGTGGAATGTTTTTCATTTTTATTTCTTCTCTGAATATTTTTCTTGCGTCTGAGATTGGAAATCCAAAAGTAGTTTCCTGATCATTGTTTACTTCTTGCTCATTTTCTTGTGTTCTTCTATTTTGATTTTCTCTTCTTGCTTCTTCCTCTATTCTTCTAAGTGATTCTACTCTTATGTCTTCCTCTACCTTTCTTTCTGCCTCAATTCTTCTTTCTTCTTCTCATTGTCGTCACCATTCCCTTTGTTGTCTTTCATATTCTAGTCTTTGTTCAGGAGTCATGTTTAGTCTAGTTGATCCTTCTCCTTCTTCAGCCATTTCTTGTTCATAGATTTGCAATGTTTCGATATGAGGTTGATTTTTTATTTCTTCAACTACTTCGATTTCCTCAAGGACATGTTGCTTTAGTTGTTCAACAGTTGATTTTCTTGTATCTTTTTGTTTCCATAGAGAAGGAGGTTCTTTAGGTGATTTCTTTCTTTTTACCTCTAAGGCTAATAAGATTTGTCTTTCAACTAAAGTTGATCTTTGTCCTGGTCTCTGTTTTTCCTCTAACTCTTCTATAGTAGGTCTTCCAGCAATTGCTGTTGTTAGTCCTGTGGATGAATGAGATGTTGGGGGTTTTGTTTCACAAATCTACCCTTCTAATCTCTATTTCTAGGCATAAGAAAACATTTATTGAAAGAAAAACTATGTTTTTGTTGTTTTTGGTGATTTTTTTTTTAATCTTTTTGTCTTCCTATTTGACCGTTTTGAATATGCTTCCCTAGCAATGGCGCCAAGTATTTATTATCAATCCGGGCTAGTGGAACTTAGAAGCATCCCCAAAGTATATGGGTTTCAGTTGTGATCAATTTAGAAGATGGTTTATTAATGATTAGGGAAATGCGTATTACAAATACAAATCTAACTTAAACAATTTCTAAATTCAAATGTGCAATCAGAAGCAGAAGAATCTCCTAACTTAAGAGATTTGTTTGTCCTTCTCTAACAATATTACCTCATGAATTAGAAATCAAAAACTACTTAATTGAACAATATATTAAGATACAAGAAGCAATAATTGAAGGGACACTTCACTGGAGAGGCTCTTCACTGAAGAGATCCTGGTTGTCCTTCATCATATATTCATTTATCAGTAATGTTGTTGTTAGAAACAGGAATTCAGGAAAGCATGTAAAAACATGAAAAGATGAATTCTAACAGAATATCTTGATTAGATAGAAAGAATTTTTAACTTAAACATTTGTTTTTCCTTTCATATGCAAGTTAAGAATGATCATTAGATTCGTCAATACTCAGAAATAATCAGCATAAACAAATTAAGCATAAGCAAACTAATTCAGAAATTGCAACTACAAATAAACTAAGAAGTGCACTTAGCTTGATATGGGTGCCCTCCACCCTTGCCTCGCACACTGAAGGTGAATTCAGCTAATTAAAACTTCAATCAATCAAACATCATATAACAACAGCAAATATGATAGAACAGATCTTCAATTATGTCTCCAAGTCTCAGAAATAATAATGTTAAGTCATACAAGTTCTACATAGCAATGCCTTCAAAGTTTGAGGCTTAAATAGATAAAGTATATAAAAAATTCATCTAAAATATCTCCCATAAACATGACTATCCTTATCTCATCAAATCAAGTCAAATTGACCCATCAGATCCATCAAAATCTAGAAAATCCCACAAAACAAGAGTTTTGACCTAGTTTGTAGGGATCCTCCATAAATACAAGTCCTATTTGTCCGTCTTTGACCGGGCCTATTAAAGCTCGGTTTGAATGTATCAACAAGTGTACACTTAGTCTTAGTTCCCAATCCTTCTATAAATATATCCAACTCGATCCCAAGTGTCCTACAAATATGCAAACCATAAGGCCATTATGGGAATTTTTTATGATGTCCAAAAATGCACTTAAATTTCATTTTTTACAAAAAGATCTAATAATTGAAAAACATAATTTAAATACCTATATATGCATCTTTTGGTCAAAATAATTTGGATATGCTGGTGAATAGATGGATAGTATGGAAAAATAAGATGTATTTTATAAACAAAAAGAGATAAAAAACGAGGGCCAACACTCGTAAATGAATCTTCATTCCATCTACCTGTTAGTAACCAGTATTCTGCTTAGGCGAATGAGATGAAGCTTAGGGGGCATGTACCTCGGATTGATTCATGATGCTCGAGGCATGCAAACTTATTTTACGCAGAGTTTTTCCTTCTTTTCAAGCTTGTGTAAAAACGAAACCATCTTCGAGGGTTCTCAAGCATAGTTTCCCATGTTTGAAGTGTGTGTAAAAATGAAACCATTCCTATACACCTCTCATGATTTACCCTTTATCTGCCTCTTCTACCGGATGATCTTTGGTTTTCTCATTCCATCGTCACCATCTTCTTGGACGATCGAACACTTTCACTTGGTTTTTACCTTTTCCTGAGGAACCCTTGTGATGAGTGGTCTTATTAGCCTACCTCTTCACCTTTACTTGTTTTGAGCAGTTCCACCATCACCGAAACTGGTTTCTACCCTTCATACCACTCGTTCCTCTAGGAGGATTCCTCTTTCAGCTCTTTTAAGACTCCCGAAATATGAAAATATTATCGATCACTTGGAGAATTAAATGAATTGATGTCTACTCAGTATAATTTTAACCCTTTTTTGGGCTGAGGTTGACTAATTATGAAAAAGGAATACCTTATTCAAACATGATTATGAGGTTCTCTCAAATATTGTTTTCTAACTTTTTATATTCGAGGGACTATTTACAAAAAGGGACCTTTTGGAGTTTTATTTTCCGTCTCTTTTTCAAACTCCCTAAACATGAAAACGCTACCCCTCCGTCGGACTCGTAAAAATTAAACGATGATGGACTTGTCACAATGATAAGGTCGAGTTACTCCTTCCTAAGACTCGCTGAACTTACTAGGATGGATTCGTCCGAAGGGTGAACTTATACACTAAGCATATGGTATCATCTTCAAAATTGCTATAAAAAATAAAGAGGTACTCGCTAGAAATAGTGAGGAAAAATGGAAGTAAAATATGTCGTGTATTATGTATTAATGGTAGCATGTCGCTCTTGAACATGAAACTTATTTGCATCTCGTGTTGGTTTTGGTTATTTTCTCTTCGTCGCCTGCCTTCCTGGGTTAGGAAATCCATTTGCCTCTCATTCGATCATATCTTATTGTTACCATGACCATTGATCCCATTTTGAGTCAAATTCTGCCAACGTCTGGAGTCGTGTCGTCGATGTGTTCAAGAGAAGTCCTATATGAAAGAGTAAAAATCCTTTCACTTATATGACCCTCTTTAAAAACAATCTTGAATCATTCATATCTACCTTGATAAATCCTATGTTTCGTGTCAATGATGTGGGAAACATTATGGCCCTCATTCGATAGATCGCTTACTGTCGACATCAGCTTATTATCTAGGAAGTTGATCTAGAAACTCCTTTTCAATACCTCAGAACTTCCATGCCTCATTGGAAAGTTCTTCTTGTTCGATGACAAGTTCACCTCATTGGCCTTTGATCGAATGATTCTGCAAGTGTTCGACTTCATCTCCCTTATTCATGCTTGTAGATGTGTTGTCATACCTTGAGGGCAATCGCCATTATTTGTAGTTTCTCTCATGTCTATTAACAGTTTACCTCATCGACCGGTATTCAGGTGGTTTCTACCATGTTCGACATCAACACATATATTCACATGGTTAGATTCATACATTGAATGGATCGAGAGAGAGACGAAGACCCTGGATCACATCTATTCGAATCCAAGATGCGTGGAGTATTCATGATTGTGCACATGATCCCTTCTATACGGATGGTTACGACCATGTCGTGGATCTATACATATGATCTTATCTAGTCAGATAGTTGCGCCCATGTCATGGATTCATGTGTTATTTGATGCCTCTTCAGTATTGTCCTATTAGGCATCTTTATATGAAATATGTCACATATTGTATCTGTTTGATTTGCAGGTATCCTGACAGTGGTTTTCCAAAGTCCTTGCCTTGACTGATAAAGCATTTCAACCATCAATTCTCGTTCTGCTTTCATGATTTAGGGGGCATCTGTTACATATTACTTTATTGCATTCCTTATTCCCTATCCTAAGTGTCATCATTTGTGTCACTCATTCCACAAATGTCGCAAAGAGAAAAAATATTCACCATATTCAGTGAAAACATATTCACCATAAATAACATGCTCAAAACATCCCTGAAGAAATGGAGAGTCAGTGGATTACAACAATTCTGGAGAAAGCTTGTAAAAAACCCTAATTTGCAGCCCCAGCGCAGTTCTCTCCTGTATGGCCTCGTGCTTGTCACCCTGTGTGTAACTTGTAAAAAACACTAGCAGCATGGGAATTAAAGTTAAAATTCACGATGGTCCTCTTCAGGCAGGTTCTCCAAAAATGGAGCAGAAGCTTCTTCCTCTATAACTCTTGAGAATGGAAGTCTGGTATCATTTGGTTGAAGATTGAGTTGAGTTATCCCATTTTGAGTCCTTAATCCTACCTTTAATGATTTTCCCTTTAATATTTGGACCTTCCTCCCTCTTTTATGGATCCTTAACCTCTTCATTTTCCCTATAAATTAATTTCATGCTTTCCCTAAATGGTTGGTCATTTCTAGTTGCCTTTCTAAGTGCTCGAATGCGCCTAAACACTGTCAAAATTCCAAGGAGAAGGAATGCTTGAAGTCTTTGGCTTGGACTTGGAAACCTTACCTGAAGGAGGTCTCCAACATCAAGGCATTGGTTGTATGCTTCCCTCTTTTATTCATTAATAATACAAATCATGTTTTACTTTCCATAAGCTTGTTAATGATCGCTTACTTTTAGTATGATACTTTTTAATATGCCATATGGTTTACATTAGAATGTAATATACTATGACATCTTTGTTTTTCATCATTTCATCTCTCTTGTAGGTATTCATGCGTAAAGGAATAACGAGGAGAAAACTTGGAAGCAAAGGGATTAGGATTAACATCGACAAGTGATCGCATATGAGCGAGGTAGGCCATCTTCCTCTCTCATGTCATTTTGATGTTAAACTAGTAAAGTTTTCATTCTTTGTCTCGGTTGTTACTAAACCCACTCATTGGGATAGAGGGATCGCTTCTATACGTAGAAGGGATTGCCTGGTTAAAAATTCATAGCCTCGTTTTCAGTGGTAGAAACACCACTCCATGCCATAACAACAAGTGGCAATAGTTTCCCATGGGAAAAGAGTCAACAAAGGGCCTTTGAGGACATAAATAAAAAGATCATTCAAGCACCATTTTTGGCATTACTAAACTTCTTGCAACCCTTTAAAATGGAGACAAAGTTGAGTGGGTATGTTATGGGAGTGGTATTGATGCAAGGAAGAAGGCATGTATGCTATCGTTTTGACGTATTTTATGGGGAAACTCTTAAATACCCTACCTAAAATAAGGAGTTCTATGTGTTGGTGTAAGTTGTGAAGAAGCGGAAGCATTATTTGATGGGAAAGGAGACAATAATCCACACAGATCGCCATCCACTATAGCACCTACAGGCCTAGAGTAAGCTACAATAGACTAGGAATTACAAGTGGTTGGGGTTTCTACAACAATATCATTTAATGATAAAGTACAAGAAGGGAAACACAAACAAGTTGGTCGACATGCTTTCAAGACCACCCACATATAAGATCAAAACTTTGGGAGCTATGATGCACATGGATCCATTCACCAATGATGGATACAAGGAGGCATATTCAAAATATGAGGACTTTAAGGATGTGATTTAGCATTTGTATAATCAGATTCATGTGCATGATGGTGAAAACATCATTGACTACCATCTCCAGGACATGTTACTCTACAAGATAGAGAATTTATGCGATCCTAAAGGTGAGCGATTGCATCTGATTAGAAAGGCTCACACTTCCATGTTTGCAAGGCACTTTGGTGTATGGAAGACAATGGAAAACTTGCATAGGTATGTGTATTGGCCCAAGATTCAAGAATAGGTAGCTAGGTTCATAAGAGGATGCATTACAAGGAAGAGGAATGCATGAATGATTATGATGATATTGTACGAATGTGTAAAGGAAACTATCATTGCATTACACATTCATACAATATCATCATAATCATTCCATTATATGGAAATCAGACTTTTCATGCTAGAAAATCTAATTAGCTCAAGTCTGAGAGTTTCAAGTTAACTCTCTCCACTAAAATATCCATCTTAAAATTTATTAGTAGTCAATTTTTCAACTTCACTTTCTGTGGGGTAAGGGTTTCAAACCACTCACTTAAGCAATCAACACCTTTTCCAAAATATCAACAATCATTACTTTCCATGAAACTTTGTCATATTAATGCTTGTATCAGTCATATATGTATACTAATGTAACAATCTCTCATGTTGAGAGCTTCTTGCCTTTATCATATTCCAATGAGTATTTTGTTAAAAGGAATTCATATAGCCATGCTTTCCCTTAATGCATCATCAAACATGAATTTCTTTGGCCTGTGAATGTATTACTCACTTATTCAACTGTTGTTCACAGTGATAGTTCACGCATGCACATATTTCTAATATATTTACCAAATCTCATGTGTTGACAGTGACCTGCATTAACCACACGCCTCTTGGGTATGCATGAAATATATGCGTTCGAGTGAAAACATATCAAAGATATAAAAACTTAACCTAAAGGAATTCTTACCTAATTTCTTCAAATTACTAGTTGTTATAACATGGTTTATTTTTCATACATGCATATTTGTCATCACCATTTATACTTAACTAATGATTTCTAAAGGAGTCCACCTGGCTCCTTCTTTATCCTTTTTTTACAAGTATTCTCTTATTATTTTTTTCAGCATTATTTTTAATGGCTAAAGGCACCTCCATTGCCTCAAACCCCATTTCCAATAAGGGAGTTTTTAATGCCAAGTTCTCGAGATTAGTTTACATCCTTTTTTGATCCACAATTTCATCACACATCAATTATTAGTCAAAAAAGTGAATAAAACATGTGCTACAACACTTCTAAATCAACAACCAACTCGTTTTATTTTCCTACATTAATTTACTCCTTTCATTAGTATTTTATTAGTGTATTCATATACCAGTCATTTTTTAACATTCCCAAGCTTAAGGTATCTCACAATTATACATTTGTTATACTTAAAGGAAGACATAAAAGTCAATATAACAAAATAAATTTCAAGGGATGAATACCTTCTTAGTTTTTATCACACTTGCATATTCACTAAATTTGGTTATTCTTGTTAGCTCAGTCAAGTCCTCCTTGACTGATTTCTTTGTCTAAGTCTACCCTTTTGGTGCACTCTAAATTCAACCTAGTTAAAGAAAATCTTGGAAACTCATTTTCAACTTTGGCATATTAAATGTATGCAAAAAATTTAATTAATATTTTCCTAGAACTTTTAGTAGACTTAACAACCCAATTATTTATTTTGAAGGGTACCTTCCCCCTCACTCCTTAGTTGTCTCAATGTATATTATATAAATACCATTATCTTGTAATTTATGAAAATTAAGGCACACTTGCCTTCATTCAAGCATCCACTTTTTTTTTTGCTAAATCATTTGCACAACTTTGTTGATCGTGACAAAGTATTTTCTACAATCCACCCAAGGGACTATCATTCCATGCAACCTTACGTGACGCATTCAACCTAATCCCGTCATAATCAAACCTTTTAATTTCTTGATTCAACTAGCACTTACTTAGCTGGCCTTCATGTTCATAACAACCACACCATCCAACCAAGCTTGATCATATCATAATTAGTACTTTTAATTTCTTGATTCAAATGACACTTGTTCAACTAACCTCCACGTTCATATTTGTGCAAATCTTGCACTTCATTGTGAAAAAAAAAAAATGTCATTTAACTTTACATTTATCATACTTCCCATCCTCATGGATTTGTTTTCATCATGACAACCAAATCATCCAACCAAGGATGAAATCCTTTTAAGTATGTTAAAATATGGCCACTTCCACACCATCCCTTTAGGCAATGTAGTATAACATTTCCTTAAAACCAAAGCATCCAAAACTACCCACATATTGATGTCTATATGCATTTAACATGTATGCAAGTACATTTTCTTCCTTGTTCATCCTTGACTATACATTTTTAATTTCCATGTCAACATCATCACAAGTGATGGGCTCCTTAAAACAATCTTCTTTAAGACACTCCTTCCAATAATGACTCTCATTTCTTAGAAAACATACTTTCTTTTAGACATTTGTTTCAATCAATGAAGCATAACCCTTTGTCTAAGGTCAAACCCAAGTAGGACTATTGCTTCCGAACATAACTAGAAATATTTTTGTCTTGCTCCAAATTTGTCTTTGTGGTATATCTACGGTCCTTTAGGCCTAATGTTTAAACCACATCTATGATACTAGTACGTAACATGCCCCAATCCCTTAAAGTTTGTTTTCAGGGCACGAGGAACATGCCCAACCCGTAGGGTCACTTTATGGAGGTGATATATCCATACTTTCCCTTGTTTTAACCATCTCAAGCTTCTCTTACATGGCCAATGTTGTCTTTTTCTCATCAAGAGATTTCTAGAGAGATAAATTTGGTCAAATTTTGAGCTTTAAACCCAAAGTTATGGCCCTCAAAAGTTTCATTGCTTATGCCATGTTAGCATTATCGTACCATTGACATGTGGCAGTCTTGTGGCCATGTGTCACCAACACATAACACCATGTCATTTTCCATGTGACAATCCTACACCTACTTGTTTCCATAGTACAATGCCATGTTCATAAACCAAACACGTGGCCATATTTAGATCTAAGTATTTCAATTAATCCCTTTTTATGAAAATATCATATTTCTAGATATCCCAAAACCTCCACCATCCAAAATTTCCAATAGATACTTTTTAATGAAAAACCGAGATCCACATATTAAGAGCATGCTCATCCAAAAATTCCATAAAATACCCTTTTTTTTCCAAAGAGTCAATTTTTTCGATTCTCGAATCATCCACTTTCAAGGATCCCATGTCATCATGTCACATGATTTGCCAATTTTACTGCACCTTAGCACTATCAGACCTTTGTGCCCCTATGTCATTGTTCTACCTTAGCACAATTAACGCGGGTCAAAATTTGGACCCTTTGACATTCCAAAAACCCTAAAAAGTCCATTTTTACAAAGTTTCAGATTCCCACACTCCACATCACCCGCCATGACAAATGCCACATCAATTTCCATGTTGAATGTGTAGCACCTTCATGCCACATCAACATGCCATTCTTGCATGCCACACCAACATGACATGTTAGCCTACCATGTAATCATGTCATGTCAGCACCTACTCACTTGTGTTATTTAGGGTTTGCATACATAGACTTAACGTGTCTTACACGTGCTTTTCCCTACTAGTATCTAGATGTTTTAAAGGTTGGTAATTAAACAATTCTTCAAATGTATGGATATTCAGAACATCCACTTCTTTCCAGACTTGTACATTTTAGCCCCTTTTTTACTAGGTCCACAACCACGACCACCACTAACTCATATGACTAGGGGCTAGGGCTAAAACTTCAAACCCCAAATTTACAATTTTGGTAGGTTTCCCAATGGTGTAAAATGATGCCTCCTTTGACCAAATTCAATTCAAAAAAGGGAAATTACTTTGCCCAAACTCCTTTTAAGGACATTGCATGAACAAATTCAATTCCAAAAAGGAAAATTTCTTTGCCCAAACTCCTTTAAGGACATTGAGTGACCAAATTCAATTCTAAAAGGGAAATTACCTTGTCTAAACTCACTTTAAGGATATTGAGTATTTTCCTAGTCTGTAAATGCATCCACAACTCCTTGTCCATAGCCATTGACTAGGATTTTCTTTAAGCAATCAAATGAGGCCATTATTCATAGTTTTCCCAATAAGTGAATTCTCTCACTCATTCTCAATCAGATAAACACAAGGCTTCAATCAGAATACAATTCCAACTAAAGGCTAACATCAAGGCCTACTTTCATAAATAGCATGGTCCATCTAAGGCACAGACACAAGAAGAACTCTAAGTCGGGCTTATCCCAAAATAAGGATACATTCTAGCTGTTGAACCTCGCAGTTGATGAGATAAAGGTTATTTACAATAACTAATACTTAAGGGCCTTGATAACTCAAGGGAGTTCTTGAACTATCAATAAAGGTATTAATGCTTAAATTAATTTTAGAGGGTTTACAAACCTTTCAATTGAACCCTACACTACTTCATAAGTTCATTAGGGAACTCTTGAACACTTTACCTCTCATGTTCTATGAAGACTCCTCTCTCTATGTTTCACTTTAAAACCAAGCCATTTAATCATGCCCTTAAAGTCCTCATCATCAATGTGACTCCATGCTCATAAGTAGCAAATTCAATGCTTATCTTGCCCATTTGGAGTAGATGTAGCTCCCATGCTTGAGGCTCGCTAAAAGTCTTCCACAACTGATCAACCATCATGGTTTTTCCAAGAGGATGAGGAGTTAAAATCCTCTATATTTTTAGCCATGGCCTAATTCTCATCAAAAGGATTATTACAACCACCTATAAGAGCTAGACAAGCCACTAACAATTTATATGAGAATTATGCTTAATGATTCATTACATTAGGAGACCATCCATTAAAATATACATTATATGATCATACACAATTCAATAGGTAAGCACACGAATATACACAACCAGCAACATCATTTCTATTTCATTTAAAATATTTCAAATTATAGTTTTGAACTCCACGACGACGCTTATCTAATCATGATGCATAGTTGCCTACAATTGATGAAGGGTGAGCCACTTTCCACCCAACCATTGACTCAACTATTTATCCTATCCTCTGCAGTTGGCCACTCTTGAGCTAGACCATAAAGCCATGAGGGAAGTCTCTCTCTCTCATTCATTAAATATGGGTTCATGAAGGTGACTCTCCTTCATTAATATAATTCAACAAGTTATATTAGAATCATACTAAGCTAAAAGCTTGCAATTATCTTATGGGTGATTTATCGATTGTCTTGCAGAGCAAAAATGAAGTCGCTTCATTTCTCAGTAGTCCCTCAATGACCTCCCTTTTCTTAGTATTTAGTTCCCTGTACAATAATCCTCCAGGAAGTAACTCTCTCTTAGGTTACACGTGGTGAAAGGGTGAACGCTACTCTTCATTGACATAAAAATATCAAGTTTCCCACAAACTTAAATGAGCTATAAGCACACACTTAATCGTGTGTTTTTTCTCAACTATCTTTCATAGCACAAAGAAGTCCATCGGTGGCCTCCTCTCTTAATGCTTTGATTCCCTCCTCAATAAGCACCTAGAACACAACTTTACATAGTAGCTTGGGTTTTTAGACACTTGCATTCAAATTTCCTAGTCGATTTAGGATATACTAATATCTTCCTCTACACTTTATTTCATGGGTAATTGTTTCTTTCTTCCCTTCCACATGATAGTTTCCTTTTCTCTCTACTCGTGGACGATCCAAAGATCAAGGTTTCTTGTCTCCCAATTCTTCATTGTTTTTTTCTCCCCTTCAATTTCATGTAAGATCTAGTACTTTGCAGTTAGATCAGAAGCTTTTGGTTTGAACCCTATAATTCTTTGTATGTACTCTTCCCTTATCTTAGATGAGATAGTTGGTACAGATCCCAAATTCCTTAATAATTATGAGAGTTGTAGCTCAACTACCAACTCCTCCTGCATTGACTGTTTTCTTGGGAAAATTGACAATCATGGATATTCTATATATTCTAATTAATTTATTGACATGGATTATTTCCATGGTTAGGTTTACAACCATATTCCCTTTGCTGGCTTATGTCTTTCCTAGTTTCTCATGGTTTGTATCAAGCTCCACATCTTCAACAATTGCTTGGGATTTTACATTTAAAATACAATTACAACTATTATGAGTCTTTTAATCCTTTTACAGTTACATTCTCTCGCATGAATTAATATAATTAATTACAATGTTAATGGGGGATTAAAGGTTGGGGTATTACAAAGAAGGCACTTTTCCTCGTTGGATTTATCATAATCTCTCATTTAACCTAAAGACCCATTAGTGAATGATAATTTCCGAGAGCACTTGTTCTTAGTTTCATCAAATGACCCATTGTATAATGCATTTTAACCTACCTTCGCACCTAAAAATTTGTTCCACAACTCTCCCATGATGTCCGATGACACATCCATCATCAAGCTCCTTAAGACTCCTCACATGATATTTCTTGTATAGGTGAGGAGTGGATACTATATTGTGTCGATGCCTTATCCTTGAAGAGGTTGATTAGGCCTTAAATGACTATCATGGAAGTACTTATGGCAATGATTTATCAGGGATGTCAATTACCTTCAAAGTCATCCACGTCAATTATTTATGGACCAACATTTTCCCTCATTACATTCACGTAATCAATAGATGTGCGAAGTGCTAAAATTTCACTCACAAAACCGTAGCTCCACCAACTTTGCTACTTGTTGTGATCTTCTTCTCCACTCGTCTTTCTTTTTGTTTGCCATGTTAGATCACTTGTGTTGCCAAGAATGGTTGTTTCTAGCTAGAATAAGTTAGTTGAGACCAAAATTATTTACATTGACCTCATGCATGACATTGATGGAAAAATAATAGAGAATATAATATTTTGATACTATTGATTCAGAGTACGTCAAGAATGAAAACAATATCATATAAAATAAACACAAATATAAACTAAAACCCAATTACTTAAAGAATGCTAATAAGGTTGTAAAAATATAAAAGCTAGAACGATGGTAATGACCTCTAAGAAGAATACATCTATTAAAATCATCTACAAAATGCTCATAACAAGACATTGAAATTAAGACATAAGCTTGAAAAGCATACACATATAATTAACTCAACATTATATTTTATTCTCTATTAAGTAAAATATATTATATTACCCTTATTTATATAACTATGAAAAATAATACCCAATCAAAAAATTCCAAATAATAAATTTATCCTCACTTTAAGCTAACCCACATAATAATTTAAACACAAAATTCAACCCATCCTTTTAAAACAACATCCAACCAACATGATATTTAAATACCAACATCAACCCATCCTTATCAACCCTTAAAGCAAGGAAAAGTTAACCTTTAAAATAAAATCCAACCAGCCAGCTTTTGTTTGTGGGTTAGTGAATCTAACTTTTCAATGAGTCAACCTTCTTATAATAAAGGCCATAAAAAAATTGGTTAGATAGCGTTGTCTTCAAACAATAAATTGGTATCGTCAACCATTAACTTAAAAATTAGTTGGAAATTGAAGAAGAAACCTACCCACAAATATAAAAATTCATTCGGTTGGAGATTCATTTTCAAAATCCGAAAAGTCTTTCCAATTTGTACTGCTCAAATGTCTTATAAGCATTTAATTCGAGGACATTTATTTCAACGGCCATTACATTGTTTTAGAACCACAACTCCATGGTACGCTCTCACAATAAAGTTTGTGTTAGACCACCTACCGTTTACCTAATACCAATGGTGTATTTACTCATTTATTTAGTGAAGTATTGATGTGTTTTGTTTTTAATATTAAATTGAAAGAAAGTAGAATTTGAAAAATTTATCTACATTATTATGGTTTATTGGAAAAATTTTACTAGTCCTTAATATGTAAATTGTAAATTTTTTTATAATATAAGTTTCTAATTATTTTATATTAGTATATATAAAATTTTAGCGATTTTTAAGGTAAAATAATTTTATACTATAAAATTTTTGCGAATCAATTTTCAAAAAAACTGAAAATTAGCGAATCTTTTTTTGGAAAAAACATGAAAAATTAGCTTAACTGCAAAATTTAGCCCCTAAAATTTTCCCTAATTTATAAATCACAAAAATCTTAAATCTAACATCAACAATGTTATACATATATAAACAAATATTAATTTAAAAGCAAAACAATATAGAATAACATTTTTACAAGCATTCTAGTTTTAATAACTTATAGACTTTTTACTAATTAAATGCGTTCAATAATAACAAATTTAGAAGCATTCGGGTTCTAATAATCTATGGATATTTTTTCTAATTAAATACTTTTTCATTAAAGTGTTTTAGTTTATATATATTTATTATGAACATATTATTATTTAAATTTAAATAAATTATTAATTATAAAAATAGTGTTAAAATTTTAAATTAATATTATTATAAAGATTATATTTATATAATTATGAATTTATTTCGAAAATTACATATATTAAATTTAAGTTAAATTTCTGAATTGAGATTTTTGTGATTCATAATAATTTTCTGAAATTTTTTTGGATTAATCACATATGAATTTTATCTTCAAATTTTCAAACCCTATATTATTGTGGTTCATTATTGGGACATGAACCACAATAGAGGGTTTGAAATATTGATGACAAAAATCACATGTGAATAATGTGAAAATGTTTCTCATATATATATATATATCAAATTATTAAAATAATAATAATAATAATTTAAAGTATTACACTTTTTTTTTTAAGGATAAACTATTAATTGTTGTACTCATATGCTCTCTCCAATTTAGTATGGAAGATATGTTATAATGCTTTATTTATGTTATGTGAATATTTTGACTTTGAGAAAATTATATAAAAATAAAAATAAATAAATAAAGTGTGTGTGTGTGTATATATATATATATATATAAAGTTTAGTTTGGGTAGTTGGGTGGAATTGTTGTTATCCACCCCACCTATATTCAAATCTTGTGAGTTTACATCAAATCTTTGGAAGTGCAAAACTTCTTCTCAAGTTTTGCATTCAAAAAAGAAGTTTACACCATTTAATTCCTTTCCACCCTTACTAGATCTAGAATTAAAATGGATTTAGACTAATTATAAAAATATGTGATATTCCTTCATCCAAAAGTTTTGCATTCAAAAAATAGGTTTGCACAATTTAATTCCTCTCCACCCTTAATAGATTTATAATTAAAATGGATTTAGACTAATGACAAAAATAAGAGAAAAGGGGTTTGCACCATTTAATTTCCAGAGAGTGTTTTTTTTGTCAATCAAAGTACTTTCATTAATTCCTCAAACATTTACAACATCCAAACCATAGGCCCCCTGCTCTCCCACCTTCACTCCAACTAGATTTTTTGGCCAGGAGAGTAGTGCAAGAACTTAAATGATAAAGCCATTTCTTACAAGGACTCCAAGGCATACTAGCCATATTGCCCAAAAAATAGACAAAAAAAAAACCAACAAATACCATTTTACATGAGGGGATTTGGCACCTGAGAATTTCTGGGGACCATAGGAGGGTTTTGCCCTTCATGAACATGAAAATCAATAGGAGCCAACCTCGGCACAATATCATCCAGCCTCTCATTGGTTCTGCGTTGATTGCGGCGAACAAAAGTGAGGCACTCTAGAATTTCTCCCTGAGAGTATTGAACATTGTTGATATAAGTTATGGTCTAGTTTCGGTCATCATACCTTTGTTGGCAGATGACATCTAGACTGGCATGGATATCTCTCAATTGTTCTACAACTTAAGCTAGTGTGGGAGGTTGCAACACACAACCTAGTGATTGAGCACATGTGTGGGATACCTCGCCTTCTAGGTATGCTCCCTCATCATTATGCGCCTCCTCCCTTTCGGCATGTTCCCCAAGCTTCCCTCAGGGACCAACCCCACGACGTACTTGTCTTTGCTATCTCAACATGATTTCCAGGTCAACCTTGCTCTCAAGTTTTCTAGCAATAGAGCCACTTTTCCCACTAGGTTTTCCCAAGAGAGGGGACACACCGACCCAATAGACGCAATGTGCACACACTTGACTTACCCACTAATTCTAAATCTGATTATCCAAAATTTCTAAGAGTTAACCCTCTACGAGGATTTACAAACACATTAGGGAAATTTTAAGGTCTAAAATGGGCCTCCTAAGAAAAATGTACAACTAAAATAAAATTTATGAGAACCAATAGGATTTAACATGATGATGTCAACCATGGGGGATGATTCACCATTTTTGGAGTAAAAAAGTAAGAAGATTAAAAAATAATAAAATAATAAAACTACTTTTTCAACTCGTATTTTAAACTTATCTCCCTAAGGGTTTACTCAAATTTCAAGAGGGAGTACTCGTTGGATGCAAAATTTGATTCCTCATCCAAGGAGTACCCATGTTGCATACTTTTGATGGACCCTGCTACACCAAAAAACGAGAAATACATGAAAAACATGATTTCAATTACATTTTTCATGTAGTAGATTCCATCAAAAGTATGCAACATGGGTACTCTTTGGATGGGGAATTAAATTTTCCATCCAACGAGTATTCCAACTCGAAATTTGAGTAAAAACTTAGGGAGATAAGTTTAAAATATGTGTTGAAAAATTCGTTTTTTCTTTTTTCCCTCTAAAATTTAATGATGTAATAAAATCGTATTTTATTATTTCCAATATTATTTTATAATTTCCTTAGGAGCCCCACTTTAGACCTCAAAATTCCTCTAATGCAAGGGCAACCCAATTTTGCGACTGTGACGCTTCAAAACACAACTTTTCTACTTCAGAACATCATCATCGCCATAGGGGAGGCTAGCGAGGGCGACCCAACACTTATGAGAAACTAAAAACGAAGAGAAAATAGAACATGTAGGACTTTTCCCACTTACCAAAATTCTAACACAGACACATCATGTTTTCCTTGGGAAAAGCGTTATCTCCTATAGGCAAATCTCAACAATTGCACCCTCCATTCCAAGTTTTCCTTGCAAGCATCCCCAACCTTGGTCTCTAGGATCTCACACCACTATCACTATCACTTGAACAAGGCCTGCAGAGTATGCATTCTGCCCCCAACCAACTCCTTTCAACACACTGATACCCAGACCAACAAACATGCATAGGTGAAGAGCCTGTGCACGCTCAGTTGTAGAAAAACTGTTTAACTAATCTCGCATACCAAGAAGCCAAATAAACGAAAAAAATTTGAATTTGCAGGTTAAATAAACAATGCCCTCCTTCTCGATGTTTCAGCTCAGCAGACACCACTTGGGTTCGCCACCTCCACATTTATCTCCACGTGTCATATCACTCCATTGGGTTCGCCTGAGGCCAAGCTTCATACCACTTGCCCACCCACCTCCGATGTACTTATCAAGTTAACCACCCCCATTGGGGAGTAGTCCAGATATTTTAAAAAACATGAGTTTAAGTCATTTAATTTGTATAATTAGAGTGCCCCAAGGAATTTTCAAGGTGTTGAATCCATTTATGCATTAAAATATATATATTTTAAACAACAAAAAATGACATTCTTACTTTAAATTATATTGTCGAATTGTAATAAAATAAACTACATCATAAAAATATGTGATATTTCATTATCATACAAAAAATTATGCTCAAAACTAAATATTTCCACAAATCACAATAAAAACAACAACAACATTAAATATTAATTATTATTTTTTTAATATTTACTAGCACCTAATGCCACCCACATAAGCTAGAGTTTTAACCTCACCCACCTTTGAAGTCATAGTGCATTGACTTTTTTTCCCATAAAGAAAAAACAACTACAACTACTTCCATTATCAAATAAAAGGAGTTACATAGTACATTGACATTGTATGACGAAATAAATAATACTATAATCAAAGGATGACTATTCCTCATTTTAATATCGCTTGACTAATTTTTAAAAACTATTAATTAAAGAAGCTTGACTGTATAGTAATTAAGCCGAAGGCTTTTTATTGTGAAGCTCTTTGTTGTGGAGACACTGTTCAAATTCGTCGTCACTGACAAAATTTGAACAGTGTTCCTGCTTATATTATTATAAACCCACCCACCATCTCGTGTGTTCACCTCCCCCAAATAGTACGTCACTTAAACCAACCCACTCAAACAATACGTCTTGCACTGCAACTTCCCTTGGACACTGAATTTATCTTGATCTTGGATCAATCAACAAGATTTCGCAGAGCATTTTCATGGATACTATTTTTGTTGTTCACGATCATTGTGCCTGTTTTGAGTTGTTCATAATTTTCTCTAGCTATGATAAGCAAATCAGAGACCAAGGATATTCCTTTGATAAACTAGTACAAATTCCAGAATCAATCCTTGCTGCCATTTCTTTTTTTTGCCTCGCTCGTTACCTGCAAAAACATGGCATCCAAAGGTTCTTGTTCTTGGACCAACTCTGTGAAGACACTCCTCAAGTCCAACAAGGATACACGTTGAACTCTTCCATAAAGTCTCTGGTATTCATCTGCAACTGTTTCAATTCCCTATATCCATCGTCGGATTCTAAGCAACTGGGTTATATTTGTAGTTGTTCTCTTTTCCTTTCTTGGCTTTTGCCATCTGGGAAATTCCTCCAGTCTCGTCAGACAACTCCTCTGCAAATTGATAGATTCGAGGGTTTTAGAAAGTTTCCTGTCATTTCAGAAAACCACACAGCGTTTTTCAGACTTTCCAATAACACAACACAGCACACTCACGGTATCCTCAAAATTTTGCTTACTAGCAAGCACACTCATGGTATCCTCAAAATTTTACTTAATGAAGATTGGATAAGTATAAGTGAAATCCACACATTCAACCTTTAACTTAATTTGGATATTCTGAAACAAGGGCTACATGGTAGCTAGTACCTGCCGGTTAGATTAAATATAGCTAATTTTAAATAAAAAACAATAAAAAATTACAATCATATATATTTATATAATTATACTTATTTATAGTAGCCTTACAACAGAGTAGCTACTACCTGCCCCTTAATGTAAATATAAATGCTACAATTTGAGTTTGAGTATGTTTATGAGTATTTACTTTGAGTGCCTTGTTAATTCACTTGGTAAGGACATATGGATAACACAGTTTAGAGGTTGAGGCTCGAAGCTGCATTTGGCCTGAGGCTGGAATCTACATAGTAGTTCAGAGGCTGAGGCTCGAAGCTGCAGAAGCTATTAGTTGCAACTAGGCTGAGGTATTTTTTCAGCTTTGTCTGATATTTGAAGGAGGGGCTTTCTTTTTCATGCAATTGACTTGTTTTTATTTTTATTTTTATTTTGTGATTTACATATAAGTGGGAAGGCTGAAGGCTGCAATCAGCGTCTACAGTTGCAATCAACATTTGGCCTGAGGCTAGAGCCGGCAGATCGTTTGTGGCCGGAAGCCGTTGGTAGATCATGAACGTGTGTTGCAACCTGTTTCGGTAATTTTATCAAAGAAATCTGTTTCTTAAAATTGTTTCCTAAAATTTTGTTATTTATAGTTTTGTTGAGATTCAACAAGATGATGAGCTTAGTGAAAAGAGTCGCCTTCACTAAGTGGGCCCGCAGGCTATTTTTGGCACAAGTCTATTTTTAGACTATGTCTATTTTTAGACATGATGATCATATTTCAGAAGTTGCAGGATGCTATTTGTGGATGGTTGATCAAGTTGGAAAAATATATGAAATTATATTTTTAGAATATTGGGCGAAGTCTATTTATAGATCGTCAATCTAAAAATAGATGCATGTCGATTATTATTAGCTCTTAATAATAATCAGACTCTAAACAGCAACTTATTCTCTTGGAGCACTTTGTTTCAGTGCACAGATGTGGCACATCAGTGGACTGAGGGAATTATGCAATTCCCAAGGGTTTACTGGAGCTAATGCATGGAGGACTCAGTTAGAACTCAAGTGGCAAAGTTATGACACAGTTGGAAGAAGTAGTTATGGAGTTGTATTCAGTTTAACTCAGTTAGACTTAGTTGAGCTAGTTGTATCTAGTCTAACCGATTGATACACTAGTGAGAGTGGAGTGAATTAATTAGTTAATTAATTCACAAATAATAACTCATTAATCAACTGAACAATACAGCAGTTAACTACAGTGCATGGCAGTTTCAGTGGAGACCCAGTGGAGAGATAGGTGAAAGGGCAAGATAGACTATATGTTGTGACTATAGTGATGCATTGATTGCATCACACACACATTGGAGTTGCCAATGAGGATTTCACAGTCAAGGCAAGGGTAATTTGAATTCATTCGTAGCTATTCTTCGACAGAGATTGCGCAAGAAGAGTAAAAAAGAAGCAGAGGGCAAGACGGCATGGATTTGCAATATTGGTCCCGATTAGTGTATGATGACACAGAATGCATCGAGAGCTTGTGATAAGATTTGTATGTTTGTATGAGATTTTCATATGATCTCCATGTTACATAATATATAGTTATGGTTTTCAGCTTCATGCTTTTTCGGTTAAAAAATGTGTTATGTGCGATTGAATATTTTTTTTTATGCTTCACATGTGTGTGCAATTAATTTTTCCGAAAAAGATTAACAAGTGGAATAGATTCAATATCTTGCATAAAGTTAAATAGTGTGAGATAAGGTGGATCTTGGACATATGCATGCTTAGTGCATATAATTTCTACATGGTATCAGAGTATTGTTGATTGAAGATTGCAATTGTGAAGTGAGATTGTGCTGGTGGACAATTCGAATTTGCTACAGAAGATTCTTGGTGCAAAAATCGAGTATACATTGAAATGTCTCATTAGGGGAATTTTGAGGTCTAAAATGGGCCTCCTAAGGAAATTATAAAATAATAGTGGAAAAAATCAAATAAGATTTGATGACATCATCAAATTTTAGAGGGAAAAATGAAAAAACTACTTTTTCAATTCATATTTTCTACTTATCTCCCAAAGTTTTTACTCAAATTTCGAGGTTTTATTTTCACGAACCCATATTGCATACTGAAGGAAACTTTACATGATGAAAATGCCAAAATAAAAAACGTGATTACAATCACGTTTTTTATGTATTTCTCATTTTTCGTGTAGTAGAGTTCATCGAAAGTACGCAACATGCGTACTCCTTGGATGAGGAATTAAATTTTGCATCCAACAAGTACTCCCACTCGAAATTTGAGTAAACATTTTGGGAGATAAGTTGAAAATACGAGTTGAAAAAGTAGTTTTATTATTTTATTATTTTTTAATATTTTTACTTTTTTACTCCAAAAATGGTGAATCATCCATTATGGATGACATCATCATCTTGAATCCTATTGGTTCTTATAAAGTTTATTTTGGTTGTACATTTTTCTTAGGAGGCCCATTTTAGACCTCAAAATTCCCCTAATGTTCAACGGGTTGAGATTGGAGTATGCCCTTGATGGGAGCTCGAATTACATAGACTGGAAGGACAGGATGGAGGCAGTGTTGGAGGATAATGGGCTAAAGGAGTTCATCGATAGCAATGTTGCTAAGTCGAGATCTAGCGATGCTGCATTACTTGATGCATGGCAAAAGAAGACAACAAAGATGAGGAGAATTCTGTTGGAAGGTGTGAAGGACCGTATTGTGTCCAGCCTTCACGGGAAATCCACTCCATTCTTAATGTGGAAGGCTTTGACAGACTTGTTCCAAAGCAGAAGTGACCAGAGGAAGTTGGCGCTTAAATACAAGCTCAGAAAAATAAAAATGGAGAAAGGCGACAGTATTCCAAAATACCTCACGAAGTTTGTCCACTGCAAGGATGAACTAGGAAGTGTGGGGGTTACTGTTGATGAAGAAGACTTGGTGAGCTTGGCTCTCCTTGGGCTTCCGGAGAGTTGGCATAGCTACGAAGACTCTGTCAATGGACAGGAGAAACTGCCAGGATGGGAGCGACTTTGGTCGGATCTTGTGCAGGAGGAGATAAGGCAAGGTACCAGGGATGGATCTTCATCGAAGAATGAAGATGAAGAGAATTGCGCTTTGGCTGCCAAAGCAAGGAAAGGGAAGTGGAATAAAAATACTTCAAAATCTGGAGCTAAAGGCAAGAAGCAGGATTTGTCCAAAGTGAAGTGTTTTCACTGTCACGAGCATGGACATTTCGCCACTAATTGTCCACAAAAGAAGAAGAACAAGCAGGCTGCTGGATCTGCAGCTGCAGAGGCCTTAGCCTTGCAATTTGAGCTTGATTTCTCCTTGATCGCTTACTTGGTTTCAAGCTGCACGGGATCAGTGTGGTATCTTAACAGTGGTGCATCTTTCCATATGACGGGAGACAAAGAGTTGTTTAGTGACTTGGAGGAGAAGGACCTCCAGATGCATATAGAGATGGGCGATGATGGTCAGTACAGTGCGACTGGCATTGGGACCATTACCTTTAAGAGGGAGTCCGGTAATCCATTCTTGTTGAAGAATGTTATGCATGTTCCAGGTCTGAAGAAGAACTTGGTCTCAGTCGCAATGCTGGAAGACAAGGGTTATGATGTTGTTTACAGTGAGGGAAAAGCCTTCCTTCGACATAAAACAACGGGTCAAACCAAGAAGATAGGGGTTCGAATTAAGAATCTCTACAAGCTGGAGGTAGATGGCTGCGCTGCAATGGTGGGGAAAGTAGAAGAAGTGGTGAGCCGGGATGAGGGCGAATTATGGCACAGGAGATTTGGCCATCTTCACCATGGCGCTTTGAATATTTTGCAGAAAATTTCTACTGGACTTCCCAAGGGTACTCTTGCGCAGTCAGATCAGTGCAAGGGATGTACTATGGGTAAGTTTGTGAATACCACCTTTCATGAGAAGGAGAACCGTGCTTCGGTGATCCTGGATAGAATTCACACAAACGTGTGTGGACCATTCTCGGTTGCTTCAACAGAAAAACACAGGTATTATGTGATATTTGTTGATGAATTTTCTCATAGATGTTGGATCTTCTTCATGCAGAAGAAGAGTGAAACGTTCTCAAAGTTTTGTGAGTTCAAGGCATTTGTGGAGAAGGAGTCGGGGAAGCAAGTGAAAGTTCTACGGAGCGATACTGGTGGTGAATACATCTCGGGCGAATTCAAAGACTTCTGTAGCAAAGAAGGAATTCGAAGAGAACTCATATCGCCTCATAACCCACAGCAGAATGGGGTCGCGGAGAGAAAGAACAGAATTATCGTGGGTGTTGAACGAGCGATGCTACATGACCAAGGCCTACAAATGCACTTGTGGGCGGAAGCATGCAACACTGCGGTTTATGTGCAAAACCTTTGTCCTCATAGAGTACTTGGCATGAGTACACCCGAAGAAGCTTTTACTGGTAAGAAGCCTGATATTTTTCATTTGAAGATTTTTGGCTCACCTGTTTACATTCATGTGATGAAGGACGCCAGGAAGAAGCTGGAGCCGACTGCAGAAGTTGGGATATTTGTGGGGTACACAGAAACACCCCATAATTATCGTGTGTATTTGCCAGATAGTCGGATGATTGTTGTGCGACGGGATATAAAATTCAATGAGGTGAAAGCCATGAAGTTGTCACTTGAGAGGGAGCTACACTTGCATGCGGAGGAGGAACTTCTTGTTCCCAAAGATGAGCCTCTGGATGTGGATCAGCCACAGGAATAGATTCATGGAGTTGAGGAGTCCACTCATGCAGAACCAAACATCAGACAAGGCAGAAAGCGTACCACAGAAGCTGAGAGACTGAAGCTTGATGCGGCATAGACTGTAGGAGTCCCTACATCACAACACAGAGAGAGACAGTCACCTGACCGATATACTGGATACATGGCTCTTATGAGCAAGTTTATTGTGAGATAGCCATATTCTTTCGAAGAAGCAGTGCAAGAGCCCACATGGGTAGATGCCATGGTGGAGGAGTATGACTTCATTGTCAGAAATAGTGCTTGGGAGATTGTTCCAAGGCCAATGGGAAAATCAATTGTAAGATCAAGATGGATCTACAAGGTAAATCAAGCTGTTGATGGGAGTGTCGAGAAGTATAAGGCAAGATTTGTTGCCCGGGGCTTCTCACAGATTGAGGGGATTGACTATGAAGAAACCTTTGCACTTGTCGCACGGTATTCTTCCATATGGACCATCCTTGCTCTCTCAGCGCAGATGGGTTGGCACATTCATCAGATGGATGTGAAGACTGCGTTCCTTAATGGGATCATTGAGGAAGAGGTGTACAATGAACAGCCTGAAGGATTTGAGATCTTCAGCAGCGAGTTACATGTGTGCAGGCTCAAAAGAGCGTTGTATGGGCTGAAACAAGCACCCTGTGCTTGGTACACTCGGATCGACAGCTATTTCACTGGACTTGGCTTCACCAAGAGTGAGGCGGATGCAAACCTGTACCAGATCATGGTTGAGGGTAAGCTTTTAATCATTGTACTTTATGTTCATGATTTAATACTAACAGGTGATGAGCAGTTGATACACTCATGCAAGGCAGATCTTGCAAAGGAGTTTGAGATGAAGGATTTGGGCCTCTTTCATTATTTCCTTAGATTGGAAATATGGCAACGGGAAGGTAAAATGTTTGTGTCTCAAGGCAAGTATGCCCGAGAGATACTGGAGAATTTTCACATGCAAGGCTGCAAGCCTATCGACACTCCTCTTCCAGGAAATCGGAAGAAAGAGGATGTTACATCAGCAGAGGTACTGGATGCCACTATTTATCGACAGTTGGTGGGTTCGCTCATGTATTTAGTCAATACAAGACCAGACATGTGCTATGCAGTGAACCAGCTTTCACAAGCGATGGTTAAGCCTACCAAGCTCTTTTGGCAGGCAGGCAAGCATGTCCTGAGATATCTCCGGGGCACATCTGAGTATGGTTTATGGTACAGACAGACGGATGAGGTGAAGTTGCATGGACTCACGAATGCAGATTGGGTAGGAAGCCCAACAGACAGAAAGAGCACATCAGGAGGAATTTTTAGTATCGAATCTACAACATTTTCTTGGTACAGTAGGAAACAAAGATATGTGGCACTCAGTTCAGCGGAAGAGGAATACATGGCAGCAAGTCAAGCTGCATGTGAGGCTATCTGGATGAGGAAGATCTTGGTTGGTTTGTTCGGTTCACATTTAGATCCCACGGTGATTCATTGTGATAATCAGAGTTGCATTAAACTCTCGGTTAATCCTGTGTTTCATGATAGATCTAAACATATTGATATACGGTATCATCATATCATAAATTGTGTGCAGCGGAAGACCATGTTGCTTCAGTACATTCCCACGGAGGATCAGGATGAAAATATTCTAACGAAGGTGCTCACCAGGGGCAAATTTGAATACCATAGAGACAGGATCAGGGTGAAGGATAATCCCTATCTTGTTGAGAGGGAGTTTTGAGATTTAACAAGATGATGAGCTTAGTGAAAGGAGTCGCCTTCACTAAGTGGGCCCGCAGGCTATTTTTGGCGCAAGTCTATTTTTAGACTATGTCTATTTTTAGACATGATGATCATATTTCAGAAGTTGCAGGATGTTATTTGTGGATGGTTGATCAAGTTGGAAAAACAGATGAAATTATATTTTTAGAATATTGGGCGAAGTCTATTTATAGATTGCTGATCTAAAAATAGATGCATGTCGATTATTATTAGCTCTTAATAATAATTAGACTCTAAACAACAACTTATTCTCTTGGAGCATGGGTTCGATTGCACGGATGGCTTGTCGGTGGTAGGGAATTATGCAATTCACAAGGGTTCCAGAGCTAATGCATGAGGAATTCAGTTAGAACTCATGTGACAGAGTTTGGTGGAGTTATAGAAGTAGTTGGTGGAGTTGTATTCAGTTTAACTCAGTTAGACTCAGTTGAGCTAGTTGTATCTAGTCTAACGGATTCGATCTGCGCGCGACACTTTTGCATTAAAAAGTCATTAATTCTGGTAATAACTCATTAATCAGGCGAAAAAAATACGAGCGATTAACTACGGTGCATGGCGATTTCGGTGGAGACCCGGTGGAGAGACGGTGAAAGGGCAAGATAGACTATCTGTTGTGACTATAGTGATGCATTGATTGCATCACACACACATTGGAGTTGCCAATGAGGATTGCGCAGTCAAGGATGGAGTAATTTGAATTCATTCAGAGCTATTCTTTAGCAGAGATTGCGCAGTGGAGGCAGGCTAGCAGGAGGGCAAGATCGGTGCATGGATTTGCAATATTGGTCCTGATTAGTGTATGACGATTGTACTGTACTGAGAGCTTGTGATAAGCTTTGTATGCTTGTATGAGATTGTCATATGATCTCCATGTTACATAATATATAGTTGGGGTTTTCAGCTTCAGGCTTTCCCTGTTAAAAACTGTGTTATGTGCGATTGAATATTTTTGTTTATACTTCACATGTGTGTACAATTAATTTTTCCGCAAAAGATTAACAAGTGGAATAGATTCAGTATCTTGCATAAAGTTAAGTAGTGTGAGATCAGGTGGATCTTGGACATATGCATGCTTAGTGCATATAATTTCTACAAGTTTTTCTTTTTGTGCAACACCTTTCAATTAAATTGTTTCTTAGAATTATGTTATTTATAGCTTTAAATTGTTCCTTAAAATTATGTTATTTATCGTTTCTCTTTCTCTTTCTCTCGTTGTTGCACTGTTGTATTTGTTAGTTGCAATTCATTGCCGTTTTTTTCACCATATTTTAGATTCACTATTTGCTTACTTTTGAGCTCTTTGTTAGCTACATATTGTGCATCGAGTGTTTAGTTTTGGCACCAAGTTCCATGCAGCATTTAGTTTATGAAGGATATGTGCAGCACTCCATAGGGAGAAGACTCCCCATTGTGATAAATAAACTATCTCACACTATGCAAGGAGTATTCTGTCTGCCATTGTTTAGGGAAAACTTTACTTCTTCCCTGTCGATGGTTATCTCTACAGTCTACGTGTTGTTGGAATATTTTCATGAAAAATTAACCTTTCCTACAAGCAGGACCTGGGTCTATCATTTATTTGGCTGCATTGTACATCTCTGGACAAAAGAGGGACAAAAAGAATTAGGCAACAATTTTTAAAGTTGGGAATCAAATAGGGAAACTATTAAGGCTCGTCGACCTGAATAAATGGTCTCTATGGCAATCTGGAATCCGTAGAATGCTCGAGCCTACAAAATGAAAATTAAAAGATATAGTTTGATGTAATCTACGCATAGAAAAAACGATTCCTAGTGGATTCAAACTATTAACCACGCACTGGTTTGAAATTTCCATTAATACCCTTTGATCAAAATCGTAGCTCCCTAAGATTCTGATATTAAAATGAATATAATGAACAACATAAATCGTAAGAATTGGAGACTGCAAAAAGGAATCAGAGAGTGATAGAAAAGACAAACAAAAAATTAAAGAGGATAGAGAAAAAGGCATATCTCCGGAACCTAAACATCATTCAAGAATATTCCAGCTAGATTCTCCAAAACAACACCATCTGAGGCCACAGAAAAGGCCAAAATATGGTTAATGAAATGTTTTTTGTTGTTGGTGAGGTTTACCCATTGATATAGGTCCTGTGAAAGGTCAACTTCTTCCACTGCAAACAAACAATTCAGTCAATAAAACACCAGACAAAGCATTGGTTCGGGGCGTACTCGACACATCCCATATGTGCACCAATATGCAATTAAATTATTGTTTTTTGAAGTTGCTTCGAGAAACATGCCCTGAAAAACAGATTCCCTTCAATTTAGATGCAAATCTGATGGGTATCTATGTGCAAGCGGTATTAAACCAAAATTAACAGGTGTGTGCACCTGCCCTCATTCTTTTTTGATATACTATCCCAGTCGAGCATATCGCTGCAAGAATAGAACATCAATGCATGAATCAATAAACCATCAAACTTCTCCAGGGATCCCAGAACTCACGGGCGATAGTGTGGTAATTTTCCCAAGAAATCGTGAAGCGACACTTCATCCTGCAACAATTATGGACTCTGGAAACGCAATAGAACAACATTGAAGCTTTTCATAAAAATTATCGCCCAAAGACAACCTGACTCGACTGCGAAAAACTTAAACCCACACTTCATCACCAAAACTCCAAACACTTCATTTTCACAACGTTGGCGTTGCAAGCCAGTAAGTGTAATTTCCCAACAAGCAGGCAACTTTTGCTGAAATTACCGCCATTGCATTATAACTAATCGTTCAATGCATCGAATGAATTTATCGGTAAAATGTAGCGAATTAATTTTACGTTGAAATTCGAAGTAACAGATAACTTTTTAAAGTAAAAATTCAAGAACAAGATGAAGATTTTAGCAACATTTTAGATAACGAACGATTTTTTTGGAAAACTGTAGGAGCTAAAATTTAAATGGATAAACCCGACAGTGAAAGTATGAGAGGTATGAGCAGGTTCACAACCATGGAAAAACACGAGATTACTAAATACCTTTCCTCTCTTGCTAGAGCCATATGGACATGTGGCACAGCACCTTCATTTCCAAAATATTCGAAATAGGAACAAAATCATCAAGCCTGAAGGTGGACTGTAGATGAAGGTAAGATAAAAGAAATTTGTACTCGAATGTAGTTCCAGAAATAGGCAGAGTTAAGCCATCCCTTCTGGGCAATAACAGAAATCTAGTTAATATCAAATGGATACCTACTCTCTAGTCGTAAAACAATTTCATGAAACGTAGAAGAAAAACGAATGATGTATTACCTGGAGCGTGGACGGTGTGAAGAATGTCTTAGAAATACTCGGCCTCATAGATTTACGGAATTCCTCGAGTCATAAAGGAGAAATTCCAGAGAAAATGGCCAGAGTTTGCGAGCCGAACGAGAAATGTCGAACCAGAAAGAAAAATGAAATATCTTATACAGATGGAAACCCTAAGTAGCTCGGTTAATCCGGATCGTCCACGCATCGATGGATCGTGGAGATCTCTCGGGTTGACGTGTTGGAGACTGGGCATGGGAGGCCATGTGATTCAGAGCAAGTGGTTTAATATTAAGAAATCTCGAGAAAACCAAAATCCCAGATTTGGCATATCAAATACGAAAGTGTCATTTCATATTGAAGTCGAACGGTGGTGAAATCTTCGAAGTATCAATCTCAAATAAACTCTAATAACAAATTTAAATGAACATACGTATTAAGTACCGGATCATTGAAACGTAAAACCCAATGGCGTAGGAACTAACATTTAATACAGCTGTAGAGTTGGAAATTGACGACGCACGAAAGCAATTGAACTGGCACGAAGAACTATGAGTTCTACAATAACATGTTAAAGTTTTGAACCAATGAAATTTAAGATAAATAAATTAAAATACTATTAAAAAAATATAAATTTCAATTCATTAACATTAAATAAATTTTAAAATGTTTAAGTCAAACAAAAATTAATATCAAATCAATAAACAACCTAATGCAATAAAGTATAATAACTACTTTTAATGAAACCAAAGAAAATATTTTCAAATATGACACTCATGGCCTGAAATTCTTATTTCTGTTGTCCTATTTAAAATCGCTGAAATATTTTGGCCAAATCTTTCATAATATTTTGGCCGGTTTCCAAATGGATAAATTAATGTTGTGTGAATCTTTAATTATAATTTTATTTATTTGATATTAACAATTATATTGTGAGCATATGTGTCACAGTTATTTAAATCTCTAAAATTAATTTAAAATTTGGCTAGAATAACACGAATACCAATACATGTATATATAAAAAATAATGTTAAAATAAATCAGTTTGTGTCTTAGAAAATGGAATAAGATTATAAGCAAAAAGGCTTAGAAGAGGGCACGACACTTCACAACGGTTTTTAATTTCCCCACATCAATTAACGAGCATCAACCATAATAGAAATAACCTTACCCGACCAGCATTCACACGGAGTGACTTTATAATTTTTATCAATAAACTAAAATTTTGATATTAGAAAAATGTAAAAATAAATAAATTCTATATTAAAATATATTATATTTAAAAAAATGAAATTTAGTATTAAAAAGTAAAAAGGGTAAGCTATATATTAAAATAATTTAAAATAATTTTTAATTTGGACAATAGTTATTAGCAAATTGGATGACAGTGGTTTATTATGCCGAAGGCATTTTCTTTGTTGGAATGGGGTGAGCAAACATTGTTCACCCCAGCCAATCAAAACATTTTCTCATTGTCCTTCTATCAAATAAAAAATTGACAACTATCGCCTCCAGATTTGTCCTGCAATCTCCTGAAAACGCCCGCACGGTACTTTAATCCAGGTGAGGCAAAGAAGGTATGCAGTTGGCGCAAAATGAAAATCACTGACGGTGCTTACCCCGCATCACTCCTAAGTAACAAGCCCAAGCCCATAGAAACGTGTGGAACACTTCACGCTGCAGAGGCCCTACGCAATCTTTTAATCAAATAGAGGCTGAGTCGCTGATACATGGAAGGCCGACAGGAATAAACAGCTCGCAAAGTGCTGCGAACACTGGATTCCCATGTGTCGCGAGTTGAATGTGAGTCCCTCCTGGATTCGAACGCACGACCAAACCCTCGTCGTGAAGCAATGGACAATCTCGTGACTACAGGGATTTCTGCACGTAAGAGAGGACAATGTCTTTCACCTAGCGATTTGTTGCACGCGAGAGGAAGGGAAAAATGTGCATCCATTTCATGTGTCAACGGTGTACCCTTTGCACGCTTGTGCAAATGCTAGTTGTAAATGTTGGTATGAAATTCAATTAAAGAGGTGCATTTTCTATAATCACCACAAAGATTTTTGGCATGTGTTGATCACTTGAAGTTTATTTTTAATATTTAATATCTCATTTTTTATATTAAAATTCAAGTGTGAATTTTTATTATTTATATTATTATATTTCACTTACATATTTTTCAAATTTGCAATACTAATAAATTGATGCATTTTTTTTCTCATTATTTTTGGATAATATTAAATAGACATAAAAAATTTAATGTTATAAATAGGTAACACAATATCATTCATTTCATTTTTTTCCTAAAAAAAATTAAAAATTGTTAGTCTTTATACGATGTATACTCTCAAAATTTTGGCGTATGCATTTTACATTGATGATTTTTTTATGTATTGAATCCAATTTAAATTTGGTAGTTTTCTCTATTGAATCCAATTTGAATTTGGTAACTATGCTACTCATTTTCATTCTATCTATGATAACATTCTTTCTGGCCTCATCGCGTTCTCTTCAAATCTTTTTGTCTCCAAGGCCAATATTTCCCTTGATAAAAGAGATACTCAACAGAGATATCCTCTAAGAAAGAGGATATCAACTAAGTGCATTTTCACTTTGAGATTTTTATAGGTATTCCACATAGTTATAAACAATTTGCAAATGCATTCTCATTTTGTTTGATTTCTCTGGGAAAAAAAACATTTAACGAATTGGTGGGTGTTATGGGTTCATTTGGTGCACTTGAACAATTATATGGCATGATGTATGGAGAGAGAAAGACATGGCAGATAGAAGTCTACTCAAATAGGATTAGTCACTCTCCAACGATCATTCATATAAAAATTATCATATTATTATCATATTAATATTATGTTTCAAGATTATTATTTTTTATTTATTTTCATGATTAATATGAATTCTTAAAAATAATATATATAGTATTAATTAAAGAAGTGGATTGAAACCCTAACTCTTTATGGACCATAAACAAGGTAATTTCATGTGACATAGTAAGTTTTCATTGTTGGTTTGACAACTAAATTGTGATAGGCTTACCCACAATGTAAACAAAAAATATAGCATCAACTATTTATATAATTGTTTATGTATTAAAAGAATTATAGAAAATTTGACATATTTTATTTCTTTCTAAATCTCCAAAAATTAATGTGAAGTTAAATTTAATTAATAATATATCTCCATTATATAATTTCATTAAATCATAATGGTTTATTAAATCATTGTTTTCAATAATATATATTCATTTTATTGATATTTAATTTTCGCATATAAAATATTTATATACATTACATAATCTTTTTTAAATAAATGTGAAATTACTTTTGCATCATTATTATTAAAATTAATGATAATTAATGAGCATGTATTGAAGTTAATGCACTTGATTGTTTTGAATTGCATTAAGATTAAAATTAGTGAATTGAATTATTTTTACATCATATGGTTGCGCAAATTATTGTATCTAAATATTTTTTATCATTTCACTGTTAAAATCAAGGCATTAAAACATTTAACATTATGTTTTCATTAATATTAATGGAAAGTATTGTTTTTCTTTGCATTGTTGTTGACATTAATTTAACTTTATCATTTTACATTATAGTATTATTTAAAGTTATTTTCTAATTTTTTGTTGTGGTGTGTACCATTGTTAATATCAATACAATATCAAATAATTTCACAAAATCATCTTAAATTGTAATGCTATTGACATTAATATATTTCATAGTGAATCATTGTATGGTGTTTTTAAAATTAATGAGTTACATCTCTTTCGAGTTGTTTTTAGTGCGACTTTTTGAAGTTTCCGGTGCCAAAATCCGGGGAAAAAATAGAGGTGAAATTTTTATTTCTATTATTTTTTAATGTACATATGGATTCAGCACCCTTAAAAACCCCTAGAGCACTTCGATTGTGCAAGGTTACCCATCAAACTTCTGTTTTCAATGAATTCCTTTCGGATTTTAGAGAAATTAGACCGGAAAAATCCATCGGGAAAAGCCTTCAAAAAGTCGCACTAAAGACAACTCGTATCTCTTTAACATTGTAAAAGCAAAATAAAATGGAATCAATACTTTAGAGTAGAAAACACACTTAATAAATAATTAAACTTGACTTTAAACAACTATTTTATTAAAAATATAATGACTACTTATAACTTGATGCTCTTTTATATTGTTATGATTTTAATAATAAAACATATCACATAGAATGAAAATGGAACATACATTTAAAATTGGATAAATATTTAGCAATATATCACAATTTTATTCAGAAGTTTTATGTTAATGTTTGTTATATTATTTTTGAAAAACAAAGTTTGATTATTATATTTATACAATGTTAAGAGTTTTATCAATATATATATATATATATATATATATATATATATATAACAAATTTGTTTTGATGGTTTGAAACAACTTTGATGGTGTTGCTTATCAAGTTGTTCCCCCTTTTCAAAATAGCCAAATAATAAGGCATAGTGTACATGGTACATCTCTTGTGTCACATAAGGGATTTGAGCTAGCTCTTGAGTCATAGCGGCTACTTCAATATTTCCCAAGGCAGATATCTTTATCTGATAGATACCTCGTAGTTTTAGTGTTTAGAATTTATTTCATGCCATTTTAAAAACCCCCAACGAAATTGAAATCCTATCTTATGTAGCTTCTTCTAGCAAGGATTACCATTGTTCTAGGAAAAAATTACCTTAGTATAACACTCTTCTTAAATTTAACCCCTTGCTACATTGTTTAGAAGATATAGAAACTCAAATATTGATTGTATTTTATTGTCCATATATTTCACTTTATTATTGCTTTCCACATTCCACTCTTATCAACATTCCTTAGGCGTTCCTTTGCTTTTATGGGTGAAAATGCTAGTATTTAAAAACCATTCATTGAAGGAATTTAATTGTGTTGAGAAAACATCACTAAAACTTGAAAGGTACACGAGATAGCATGCAAAATGAAAGTAATCAAAATTTAGCAATACACATGTTTTTGAGATATATCTCATTGTGCAAAATCCAATTATGGAAGAATTAATAATAGTTTTTCTATATTATCATGGACCTTTTTAAGTATTTAAAAACAATAATTTGTATTTAAATTTTTAATTATTTAAAAACTGAGGATGTAGATAGCTTTATAGTAGTTTTTTTTTTAACATTAATATTATAATTTTTTTTTATTATTTTTTTTTTCTAAAAAAGAATAATTCTATTAAGAAAGTGTATAGTACAATGAGAGATTACAATCATGAGTAGTAGAAATCAGGGATCTGGAAATGATAAACTATCAACCTCGGTCCCGAAGAGTAACCATGGACTAAGCAAAATGATCACAAAAAGACCAAGCAGGATAACAGGAATCAGTGGGCTAGACCAAACAGTCTACCCAGAATGGGTCGAAACTTCTAAATGACATTTTTCCCCTTTTTCTTACTCACTTTGACCCAGCCGTTGTTGGATGGATGGGCTGGAACTAATTGCAGACCATTTTGCGCAGAAGGTGGAGTCTCCTTGTCTGAATCGGATGAGGAAGACTCATGAGTGTGTTTCTATGAAATCGGAGGTTCAGAGGGCTCCTCAGGACTAGCTGAAGGCGAGTCCTTTGTGTGCTCAAGATCCTCCCCATCCGCTTCAATTTCCTCTTCATCTGAGCTGAAGGACTCTATGTCATCCATAGGGGTTGGATCACATGGTTTCCAGCTTTTGGATTTTGACTTGCAAGTGGTGTTCTTCTTTTTGGCAATGAACGTGGCGCATGTATTGTGAAGGTGCCCTGTCTGATGGTAGTGGAGAAATCGGAATGCGGTGTTCTCAAATTCCAGGGTCTGTATCTAATGAAAATCCCCAACTTTGAGGTTGATTTGATCAAGCAACCCTTTGCTTATGTCTATTTCGGCATAGATTCCGCCAAAGGTGTATGTGCCTTTCTCCCCTCTAGAGGTATATGTCGCCAAGAATCGGCCCAAAGTGTTTCCAATCCCTTGGAAAACAGAGAAGTGCCATAAATGTGCCGGGAGGTTCGGAAGTTGGACCCAAATGGGAAGCTTGGTGATGACTGTTGTAGTAGGGTCGAAGTCTGGGAACCAGGGGGTGAGGAATAACCCTGTTGTTCCCAAAAACCAAGGGCCTCCTGTTAGTGCTTTCTAATAGTCTTCGTTGAAAGCAAACGCCACAATGAAGAAACCCTTCAAGCAAAGGAAGACTTTGTTGTTTCTGGTCCAGTTGGTGTGGATCCATTGATATAGATCTGCTGTTTGAGGCTATAGGCCATTAAATCTGCAGATGATGGTGGTTTCTACAAACGTTTGGTATTGATCATAAAGCGATGGATGGGAGATTTTGATGGAGGGGACTTCCTCCATTTTATCCACCAAGAAAGGCTTGAGAGCCTCAGTTGGTTGAGTGGATTTCTTGGGCCGCTGTGCATGGACTGCATCTTTGTAGGAGAAAGCAGGAGCAGAGGAGGGTTGCCCAGATGCTCCTCCTCTCAGACGCAGGGTAAGCACAAACAAAGCATCTCTGTCAATACTGTAAAAAGAGAGGGGAAGAGGTTCCTCCATTTGTTTACCTGCATGGAGCAGTCTCTGAAGAGCCAAGGGAATCCCCAACCTGCATTCAAGATTGTGGGAGAGGTCCTGCACCAGATCCGTTGCACGCACCCATTACAGCATGGTATTACCTGAGAGAAGCGATATCTGGATCTAGTAAGAAGAAGGGGGGTAATAGCTTGAAATCCCCTGCCTGTCGTTGCAGATCTGTGTTTGTATCATGCTTGATTTTTTTATTCTGGAATCCATCAAGCCAATCTGTGATTTGAATGAGGTATTTTCAATCGGCAGCGGTACTCCAGCATCCCGATCTTGCAGATCTAAGAAGCTAAGTTGCTTCAGGGCTTCTGTTGTGTCAGATTCACCGTGATTTCTTGTAAAAGCTTCATCAATCCTGTGTGCGCTTTTTCCATGTAGGAGGGTTGCATTTCCTATCCTGGTCCGCTTCTCGTATTTGATACAGAAGGGAGCCGCATCTTGTGTCACATCTGTGGCATTATTGGAATCCACAGCGACATCAGTGTTCGCGACCAAGCCATCGCTCTCAACGCTATTGGTGGTTGCGAAGCCGATCAGAGCTTCGAGCCAGAGCGGGGAGCCGAGGGTAGCAGCATTCGGATCAATATTTGGAGTGATTTGATTTACTGTGGCAGCGGCATCCTTAGAGGCATCATGATCGACAATAGAGGTGGCAGCAGAGCCGAGTGCAACATTCTTTAAAGCGGCTGCTGCAAATTCGGCACCGACAGATAGACCCAACGAAACCCTAGCAAAGGCCATTTCTCTTTCTCCCTCGGTCCTTGTTGCAACAATATTACTGAAGGCCACCAGTGACATTATTATCCACTTTCATTTTTATCATATTTTAGTGTATAAGTATTAGAAATATTATTTGATAACTTGCTAAACCCCTTAGATTCAAGACTTTGGAGTGCCAAAACTATAGTTCTTACAAGAAAGTGTCCTATGCTCATAATAATATGGGACATGGTAAAAAAACTCCCTATTGTATGTCAATTATTCTTGTCCTGCGGTAAAGGGTGTTGTTGTAGATTATCTATGGTCACAGGTGACACCTGTCTAATTGCGGAAGTTGTTGATGGACAGTTCAACCCAGTCATCCAATGACATGTAATTGGGAGAATGGTGGGTGTATGCTCAAGTTTGTAGGTCATCATTGGCTGGAATTGGTGGTCTCGGCGATTTTGAAGCTAGAATTTGTAAAATCAAGTGGATTTGTTGTAGAAAATTGAAGTAAGTTGACATGAGTTGTTTAAACTTCATATTAAGAAGAGGAATGTCTTCCAAAAAATATCAATGGACAATGATGATATTTTTGATTGTCTCATTCTATTAATATTTATAGTGGTAGCTAAAATAATTTTTTGCCAAATGTTGTGTGACTTACGGAAATCCGAGAAGCACAAGAAACAATGGTGAAATAATCAGAACTACAACTAGACTGGAATATTTGTCAATCATCTCGAAATAAATTGATGGAAGGATGAATAATAGTATGAACACATTCGGATACCACCTAAACTATCTGGTAGTGGTATTTTTAATCATTAAAACTATCAGGAAAACAACCTTTCATGGTGATTACTGGAGGTGGATGCAGGTTTTAGTGGAGTAGGATAAACATAACCATTTATCGTGCACTTCTGATTTCAGCCACATTAAGCATGTAGACAACAAAAACCATCAAACAAATCTTGGAGGAAAAACTGACAATGGTCAAGTTTGGGAATTTCAAATGCAGATTAACAAAGAAATGGCTCAAATGTAATTTTTTGTGGTGCCAAATTTGGTGTTGTTGGATACAGTACTATGCACTTAGTTACATGTTGGAAAACTAAAATTCACAGAGACGGTCCCATTATCCTAAGATTTGTGAGATCAACGGAACCCTGAGCCATTGGAGTTTCGAACCCGAACTGATTCAATGATTGTGTCCTTGGCTCTCCCAACTATTAATTTTGTTGGTGGTGGTAGTAATATTTGAATTTTGACAGCAATAAAGTTATGGTGACATAGGGATCGAACGTCACCAAATGGATTATATAGGTGTAGGTGGTGGCGGGAAATTAGAATCTTGACAGCTAAGAATTTTACGTGATAGAGGGATTGGCAACCTCCAATCGGTCCCTACATATGTTTGAATTTGATTGTTGATGGTTTTCAAATTAAAGGTTTCAGAACATCACAAGTGTCAATCACATCTTATCCACCTACCCTAGCCCTCAAGCAACTATCCCACAAAGAATATGAACAATTGGCTGATTCATGGGTACAAACTGAATCTATCCATAAAATTAGTTGGTCAGATTTCATATATGTCAGAAAGCGACATATCGAACCCTCCACAAGGTATCCTCACATCTCAGTGGTTCATTTAATCCATTGCAACGATGCCTGGGTCCATATAATCCATCCAACAATATGGTCATTTGGGTCCATGTAAACCATCCAACAAAATACAAAACAGACAATCAAAAAATAGGCCCCTATGCCAATGAATAGGGTCATTGTCCGGTAGACTTCTTCATTCAACAACGACAGGTATGGGTCAGTCTTCATATCTCCCAATTGTTTACTTTCACTCAAGTTAGGTGATCTCCCTTTATGTCAATATTGGTTGTCATGGGTAATATGGGTGGTAATCCTTTTTGTTAATTAGATTCGGGTGCAGGTTGAATTCACCCTCATTGCTCTAAGCTAAACAAAGTTAACATTCCAATTTGAATGAACAAGACTCCAATATCCTTCCTTAGCATAAAATCCTAGCTCCCACCTTGACATCCATTATGCTTGTTGGTGGATCCATTACCAACATCTGAATGGAAGGACAATCTCCAATAATGAACCTAGATATTGAAGTGGAAAGACTCATCAATATCACATTGGTCGTGGAAATGAAAGTGCTTCTAGAATTTGGAAAAAGAAATTCAAATATGTTAAAAAAGGGATCTGAACTGCTCCTAGAAGTGCTGGAATGAAAGAAGTATCCCATGCAACGACCCAAAACAGTCATAAATCCATACCATTAAGGGACTGATAGATACCATTTTTAAAAATAGAGGAAAATGGAGTAGAAAGGACAATTCAAGAAAGTCTTCCAATCAGGAAATATAAGAAAGATAATCACAAAAAACAAATCAAATCCACAGAAGAGGTCCAGGAATTAATTATGGGTGTCGATTTATATCGGGAAAACGTGGTTAGACTCAAAAATCATATGCTTGTTGGAAGATGGGAGTTCATCAAAATGAATGGAGTTAAAATGGAGGAATGGACACATAAGAGTTGGGAATCCCTTCTCGAATATCGGCCAAAGGTTAATGTGATGGCCAATGGGTGGTTTGGATTCCACTTTCTAAATGAGGAGGACACATCAAATATTGTTGGGTTACCTTGGGTTAAGGGATGAGGTTTTTTGGTTTTGCAGCACTGGAAATTCGGCTTCGACCGATGGTTGAGACTCCAAAGAGAAGGATTATATGGGAAAAAAATCTTGGGCTCCCCATTGAGCTATGTTTGAAGGGTTAAGGAAATATTCAGTAAAATAGGAAAATTATATTTTTTTATGAAAGATGTATGGGGATATTAGATAAGAAACTTGCTTGGTTTCTAGTAGACTCTGGACCTATCAAGGGGGCTACCAGCGATGATTGACATCTACTATGACACTTTCTATGATTCCCCAATAGGTTGACTATTGGGGAATCCCACTTAGATGCCTTGAATGTAATAATACTGGTAATCATCTGGAAACCTATCCCAACCGCTTCGGGGATAGGATTGGGAAGAAAAATGAGACAACCTTTCGTAATAGGCATCCAAATAAGAGAGATAAGGGGTCAATTATGGGCATATAATCAGTTGGAAAAACATGTATCACAAAATAAAATCCACAAAATGAACAAGTTTATCAACCTGCTAGAAAGGATCTAATGTATTCAATGGACATCGAGACTAGGGAGTTTTGGAAAATTGTTAATTAGAAAGTGGAGGCCCCTTCATTCCGGACCCCCACAAAATTAAAAGGAAAAGAGCTTGTTGTTTCAACTAATAAATCAAGTAGTGCTTCCCTTTTTTCCCCAATATGCAACAAAAATATTGTTGATCTGACCCTCTCTCCCATCTCGGATGATGTGGACATTCAGGATTTGGAGGATTTCCCAGATCTCGGTCTTGAACGTATGTCAATAAAAAAAACTGCATACATAACTTTGACCCTAAGAATGATAGGGTCATGCCTCTCTGATTCATAATCATAGGATGAATAAAGGGCCTAGATTTGGAAAATTAAATCTCACTGGGGACATCAAAGCAAAAATGAATTCTCAGTTCTCAAAAACATTGGAGGATACCCTATTTCCGTCCTTTGATATGGGTCCTTCAAATGAGTGAAACGAATCCATAAAATACTTACACTATTAGGATCTTAGGGCAACGCATCATGTTTCATCTTGTTCCCAATGAGACTCATGTCTCTATATTTGAGAGGGTTAGGATATGCCCATATAAAAAGATTCCTAAAGTATCACACCATGGAGAAACTATTGTCTATTGTTCTTATTCGAGAAACAATGATGCCTAAGGAAAAAGCCTTGGAGATTCTACTCTGAATTTTTCCAATGTGGCATGATTGTGCTACCAACTCTTTGGAAATTCTGGTGGTATGGGATCCTACCTTTTTCTCCTTCCTAGCCTATAAACTAAATGCATACATAGTATTGATAGGTAATGCTCGGGCCTAGAGTTGAAGACTTAGAATCTTAAATATGTATGGCCCATATAATAACTATACGTCATTTTGGGAGTTGATTGACTCTTCAGACATATTGGATATTCTTTCCCTAATTGTTGCAGGGGATCTAAATCTAACTTTAGATGTGGGAAAATGTTGGGGACACAGGGAAAATCCAGATCCTCTAGCGGCCTTTTTTATAGATCCCTTCAATCGCAAGGCACTCTATGATATTGCTCTTGATCCAATATGTCCAACATGGAGAAATGGTAGGTTCGGTGAGGAAGAAATAGTAAAACAAATTGAGATATTTATAGTGAACTCCCAACTGTCCCTTAGAATGAAACACCTAAAATTATGGACTTTCTTCTCGAACATTTTTTTTACCATGATGCCATTATTTTGGAATGGCTGGACAAACCTAGGGGAAATTAAAATTCCATTCAAATTCAACTAGATGTGGGTTAATGAGCCCAATTTCCAGGATTTAGTTATGCATTCATGGTCTGGCCCTCTCATCCCCGACATAACAAATCCGTCAAAGGTGGTTTTAGCAAAGCTCGGAAGGTTGAAATCCCTGGTCAAGAAATGGCTTAAAAACTAAAAGTGAAGCTCAAAAAGGAGATTCTATTAATAGATAAATAAATCACCCTCATGATGGATCTCATAGCGCTGGTCTACTTCTCTGAGCAACAACAAAGAGTAATATTAGATCTGATTATCAGAAAGGATAAAATTCTCAAACTACTGGAAGAAGAGTTACGCCATAAAAGTAGACTTGCACGGATCAAAGGAGGGGATAGAAATACTAAATTTCCCACAGGTATGCATCTAAAATGAAACAAACAAACTAAATATGGAAAATTGAAGATGGATCGAGGCATTCTCATTCTTCGTTAAAGGAGATAAAGGAGGTAGAATTCCATGACTTCAAAAACCAATTTTAGGAAAGGGAGGAGAACTACATGACTAAAAATATGGACCTTGTTGATATTTTTCCATCATTGATTAGCAATGAAAACACTTCAATGATGGATATTCAGATTTCCAATGAGGAGCTTCTCCAAACCCTCAACAAGATGGCCAAGGAAAAAATTCCAGGGGTCAATGGCTGGCATTGTCAAGATAAGTCCCCTCTACAAACAGAGGTGATCTCTCTAGCCCTAGAGTGGGTTTAACAACTTGATATACTTTCTAATGCAAAGCTTTCTTAACTAATATTTAGAATGTGACAAGAAAAGCGACAAAAGTACCTTTTTCTTGATGCTATGTTCGAACCCGTTGATGATGACCTTGATCCACAATCATTTTAGGCTCACTCCTTGCTACTGGTGGCACATGAATACCTACGAACGATCAAGAGGCAACAACAACCATAATCCAGTACGTAATAATCATAAATATTATCTATTTAGCAGATCAAAGAGTATCAGAATATTTTCATTAAAGATTAGACAAATATTGAAAGCAAAAATCAAATTCTTTATTGATAAATATGAAAGGAAGAGCTTACAACCTAGGCCTTGATGTTGGAGGCCTCCCTTTGGTGAAAATTCAAGTCCTTCACCAAAGCTCTAAAGAATTCCTTCTCTTGAACAACTTAGGTATTATCACAGTGCAAGAATGTAAAGGGAATGAGAGTTTAGACTAACCCAACAATGACCAACCAGTAGTGGAAGGATGGGGACCAATTTATAGGAAGGGAGAAGAGGTTGGAAGCCCATGTAAGGAGGAGGAACGTCCACTTTCTAAGGGATAAGCCCCCATGGATAATATCAAAGCTATAAAATCAGAGAGCTCGACTCTATCACCACTTTTTAACAACCAACTCGCCACCCTGGAACTTCTAGAGGTTGAAGCTTCTCCTCCATTTGAGGAAACACTGACAAAAAGGGATCAACGTGGTTTTCCAAGAAATAAGGGTGCTGATAGCACTAAGCTAGAACTATCAATCTGACATCAGTGCGAGCATGAAACTAGGAACCATGTTGACTCAGGAAACTAGGATTTTGACCAAGTTCCTTCAATAATATTCCAAGGCAGTTTTCTTTGAGTCTTCAGGGTATGTCTATACATATTTCTTCACGGTGGAAACATTGCACAGGGTTTTTCACAGGGCATTTCAGGATTAGGGATGGGAAATGAGCATGGTGACAAATTATTGTGTAATAGATGCCCCCTAAAGCATGAAGGTAGAACGGGGAGTGATGGTTGAAACGATTTATGAACCAAGGCAAATAATTCATATCACCGTGAGGAAACCTTCCAAATAAAATGTATTACAATATATGACATCTCTGGTATGAATATTCCTAACCACATAAGTCTGCACTAGGCATCAAATAACACATGAACCCACGGAATGGTCAGAGCCATCCGTCTAAAGAGATCATATAAATGGATCCAAGGTATGGACGTAACCATCCATATATATAGGATCATGTATACAATGATGAATACTCAATAAATCCCCACAACTTTGATAAAAAATCAGATGCGACCCAGGGTCTTCACCACAATCTTAGTCAACCCAATGTATGAATCTAGCCATGTGAATATATGTGTTGGTGTCGAACATGGTAGAAACCACCTGATTACCGATCAATGATAAAAACCGTTAACAGGCACGAGAGAAACCACCAATAATGATGATGGACGTCAAGGTACAACAACACAATCTACATGTCTGAATGAATGTGTTGAAGTTAAACACTTGTAAAATCATTCAATCGAAAGCCAATGATGTGAACCTGTCGTCGAACATGAAGAGATTTCCATTGAGGCATGCAAGCTCCAAACTGAAAATAAGTTTCTAAACCATCTTCCTGGATAATGAGTTGAAGTCGACAGGAAGTGATTCGTCAAAGGAGGGCCATAATGATTTCCACATCATCGACACAAAACAACAGATATTTCAAGATGATAGGAGTGATTCAGGATTGTAACAGAGGAGGTCAGATAAGTAAAGGATGTTTGACACAAAGGACTTCTCTTGAACATATTGGTGACACAACTCCAGAGTATGGCAGCATTTGACTCAAATGGGATCAAAGGTCATGATGACAAAAAATGGTGATCAAATGGGAGATAAATGTATTTCCCAAACTCGTGGAGGCAGAGTGACAAAAGTAGGATGTCCCTAGCTCGACCTGAACTGCAGATGAGTGTCATGTTCAAGAGCGACAAGCTGCCCAAAATACACATTGGATTTTTACTTTCAATTTTACCCTATTACACCTAATGAGTACCTATTTATTTTTTATAGCCAATGTGAAGAGGATAACATATGTTGAGTGTTTAAGTTCATTCTTCAAATGAATCCATCCTAGTAATTTTAACTAGCCCTAGGAAGGAGGAACTCAGTCTCGTCATAGTGAAAATTATTTTGTCGTTTAATATTTAACGAGTCCAACGAAAGGGTAACTCGGTAACTTTTCATGTTTAAGGGGTTTGAAAAGAAACAAAAAGAAAACTCCATCATGTCCCTTTTCGTAAATCGTCTCTCAGATCCGAAAAGGTAGAAAATAAATATTTGAGAGAACCTCTTGATGATGTTCAATCAAGGTATTCCTTTTTCGCAAATATTAAATCTGAGCCCGAAAAAGGGGTAAACATATACTGATACCATGTCAATTCATTCAATTTAACGAGCTCGAAATGACAAGTACTTGACAGTATTTTGATTTTTTGAGAGTCAAAAAAGAGCTGAAAGTTGACTCCAAGGGGGTTCCTTTTTCGTAAATGTTTACCGATTTCGAAAAAGAGATAAAATAAAACTCGTTTGCATTAGAAATAACCACCAATAAAGGTCCTGTTACTGCACAAAAACGAAAAACATCACTGATATCGGGGGAAAATAATAAAATAATGGTGAAAATATTTCAAAAATTTATAAATAGACAAAAAGTAAAATCATTTTCACCTTTCTATTTTGAGTAAATTGGTGAAGTGCATTTTACCCATTTTCCCTCTGAACTTCAGATCAATGGTGCGGCCAATCTAGGACACCATTCAACGATCCATCAGTGCCAGGTAAGAGCCCAAAGCCTCCTCTTCATTTTATTTCCATTATTTTAGAATTTAGCTTTAGAAATAGAGAGATGGGGGGAGGATTTCAAACCTAAAAATTGCCCGTTGCTAGCGTGGGTTTGAGCTATCGGACCTGCGTTGGTTGCGTTTAGCCTATTAGGGAGTGCGCCACCAATGCCGAATTGATTCGAATAGTCGCACTAGCCACGGGGAAGATTTTGAAACAAGAAATCTACCCATTTCCAATGGATTATTTTCAAAACTACTCTGATGAAAGCTCCTAAAATGTCTTTTGAACATTTTTTGCAGGTGATTTCAGTAGAGATGGTCATCGAATGGAAAGAACGAGGCCACGAGGTGGAAGACCACCAAGAAATTCAAGACCACTATTGCATAAATGCATTGCGCAATTGCGGAACACTAAAATTATTTTAGACATCAGGGTTGAGAGCTCAACTAGAGCTTCTCTAGTATTTTATTAGACTATGGGACATGGATCATCAAATATTTATCATTAGGGACCAGGAACTAGAATTATATTTCATAGACATATATTTCATCACAGGATTATCTAGGAGAGGGGAGAGAATCCTACTCTTCGGAGCTCGTGCAGGGGGTGAGAGTACCAATATGCTCATCCAAAGTCATTATCTCGGGGCTCAAAAGACTGAGAGTGGCAAGATAAAGATATCCTCTATCAGAGTCCTTCCCTTGTGGACAATCCTTCATTGCATGGCTCGAGTGGCGGGAGCCTAATTGTTGCATGAGGCAACGAAATCCCAATTATGGTCAACTGATGCGAAGGGTTATTAGCCAACATGAAGAGCCATTTGACTAAATGAAAAATAGGTTGACTGAAAAAATTTGGGTATGGGTCCATTTTGGTGACTTTTTCTTGTAGAGAGTACCATTGTTCCAGTATCAGTGGTTGGAGATCCATGATCCAGCCCCGAGGGACTCGAGATTGATGAGGTGGTGCGAGATCATGCCTCGTCAAGGTGGGAGCCAACAGATTCATTTCCCTACATCTTTTTTTAGCTGGTTGCGTCATCAATTCATCGTGGTTGAGAACTTTGCATATGCAAGAATAGACTTCAAGGGAGATCCAGATCTACCCATTCCACCAAGCACACTATGGACCAATGCAAGTAAAAATTGTTTTTTTTACATTTTTTTTACTTTTTGAATGTTTTTGTTATGTATTATGAGACGTAAACTTATGATGTTTTTGCAGATATGGGTCCTCAGAGACCACCAGGTATGTCATTGATCGCAAGGAGGGTAGCATGCCCGATGGAGGATGTCCCTTACGAGGAGGTAACAAACCCATTAGCCGAGTTAGAGAAGAACTTGGTAGGCCTTACGATGGTACCTTTGATGACAGCATACGATTGGGGTTCCAGGCAGACTGTGTCATCTACTCTGGCGAGTGATTCGAGCAAACACCTGCTATCACAAGCACCATGTGGGCGGATAACAGCCCTGTTCTTACATTTTGGTACTGATGTAGGCTTAAAGGCCATTTTTGTCACAGGACACATATTTTTTGAGATTTTGATGTAACACACTTGACAAACCTGATATATATATATATATATATATATATATATATATATATGAACGAATGTTTCTACAGCTACTTGTGTATCATAATGATATGTTGGTTTTACATGTTGCACAGATGTCTATCTAATACGCGATTTAATAATGTATCTGTTATTGTGTTTAAATGTCTTGGAATATGTTGATATGTAATAAAATCAAAGTGCCTTTCCAATAATCGAACATGCAAATACATACGCAAAATTTGAGGATTTCTCACAGAATAACGGCCATTTAACTGTAACACAATGATTTGTGAGTCTAATTTAACAACCAAATCTCTAATTCTGAGATCAATAGCATCTGATAATAGCTTGATAACTACACTATATTCGACAATATTCTTAGTTGTTTGACCCAAACAAATACCTTGTAAATTAATCAACTCGCCATGAGGGGCAAAGAGTGCCCATGTTGTGGAAGACAGTTCCATGTGATACAGCAAGTGCCATCAGCAAAACCGATGTAATGATTTGATAACATCTGCAAACCAAGTGGAACACAAGATGAGCAGAGGAAACATATCTGCAAAGCAAATAATCACACCAAAAATCCAATCAAAGCACACTAATGAATAAAACACTATTGTACAAAGTATCACACTCATGATTAAGCATAATATTTCTTCAGATATAGTTCAAAAATGAACTCAGATGACTGATTTCCGTCATGATTAACAGAAATAGACCCACGGTTCTATTGTTGATATTGGGTGTAGGCATTACCTTGGCCAATTTTGTGAGAAGATTCACAACAACAATGAATTTCCCATGCTCCCTGGCCAAGTAAGGGTTACGAAGCATGGAAATAATGCCCCCGTGGGAAATTAACTAAACGGTAAGAACAGGGTCGAAGGGAGCGGGTGGGTCACGATTTTTTAGGAAAGCAGTGTAAATCTTGAGCTTGTGGGGAGAAAAAGAAACCCAGAAAAAGACATTCTCGATAATCGCAGAGATGTCGATGGTTGGAGAAATATTTCTCATGTTCCCTTCAGACAACACTTCATGAATGAAGATCAGATTTTGAAATGGGCCAGTCGGTACAAACAAAGCATGGGATTCCAGATAGGCGGAGATATCACCTAGAGTTGTGAGAAATGAGGAATGATGATGTCCATCATCCCATGGAGTTTCTTCGAGAGACATGACCTCCATGATACTTTCGTTGGCGAAGAAAGATGAGAATACTCTGATACATTTTGTCAATAGGGCTCAAAGGCATAATGTCACCAAAAATTTCGAGCTGGTCAGGATTGGGAACAATCCATGGATCTATCTTCAGGACCAATTGATGAAGATCCATGGAGAGTAAAGTATACAACGTTTGAATGTCTGTAGAGTATTCTGAGACTCTACATACATTCCTCAGGGGCCAAGACACACTATAAAAATAAGGAAAAACCTAACTTTTCCTAGGTATGAGATCAACGATTATGTGATAAGCAAAAGGGTGCTGAAAGACAAATCAACGTGGTTGTGCTATATAGAACAGCACTACTGTACAAACAGAAAATGTGTTGGTTGCTAAAAACAAGGAAAAACAAAAAGGAGTTTCCCACAAAAACCAGGCCTGACATAATGAAATGGCTATCAAACCCTATGCAAACTAACAAATACCTAAGCAAGCTTAGATTTCAGTGATCGTCCAAACTTATCCAAGATCAGTCCGGGAAAGGAAGGCTAAGAGGCTAAGCTCCCCAGTGGAGTCGCCAATTTTGTTGTCAATATAAATCCCCTTTGCAGGCAGAGACGATCTCTCTAGACCTATAGTGGGTCTAGCAACTTGAGATACTTTCTAATGCAAAGCTTTCTTAACTAATATTCATAATGCGACAAGAAAGAGACAAAAGTACCATTTTCCTGATGCTATGTTCGAACCCGTTGATGATGACCTTGATCCATGATCCTTTTAGGCTCGCTCCTTACTACTGGTGTCACACGAATACCTGCAGATGATCAAGTGGCAATAGTAAATGTAATCCAATACATAATAGTCATAAACATTAGCTATCTAGCAGATCAAGGATTACTCGAATATTTGCATAAAATATTAGAAAAATATAGAAAGTAAACATCAAATTTTTTATTGATAAATACAAAAGGAAGAGCTTACAACCCAGGCCTTGATATTGGAGGCCTCCCTTTGGTGAAAATTTGAGTCCTTCACCGAAGCTCTAAAGCATTCCTTCTGCTGAACAACTTAGGCGTTATCACAATGCAAGAATGTAAAGGGAAGGAGAGTTCATACTAGCCCAACAAAGACCAACCAGTAGTGGAAGGGTGGGGATCAATTTATAAGAAGGGAGAAAAGGTCAAAAGCCCATGAAAGGAGGAGGAAGGTCCACTTTCTAAGGGATTAGCCCCCATAAATGAGAGAAAAGCTCTAAAATCATAGAGCTCAACAATATCACCAATGTTTAACAACCAACTCGCTGCCTTGGAACTTCTAGAGGTTGAAGCTTCTCCTCCATTTGAGGAAACACTGCCAGAAAGGGATCAACGCAGTTTTCCAAGAAATAAGGGCACCGACAGTGCAAAGACAGAACTGTCAATCTAACATCAGCATGAGCATGAAACCAGGAAATGCGCTAACCTAGGAAACTAGGATTTTGACCAAGTTCCTTCAGTAATCTTTCAAGGAAGTTTTATTTGAGTCTTCAGGGGATGTTTATAAATATTTCTTCATGGTGGAAACATTGCACAGGGTCTATAATGGGGCATTTCAGGATCAGGGATGGGAAATGAGCATGATGACAAATTACTGTGTAACAGCTGGCCTAGCGAATTCTTCCTCCATTTCTTTGATCTGATGGGCCCAGATTTGGTAAAGATGATAGAAGTGGTCAGAATTACTGAAAAAATCCCAAGTGCAATCAATTCAACCTCAATTAATCTCATTCCTAAGAAACCAATGCTTTTTCTCTCAATTATCATATGCCAATTTCATTATGTAATTATGTATATCAAATGATGTCATATCTTATCACTAATCATGTCAAAAAGATCATCTCCCCACATATTTCGTCGAAACAGTTTGGTTTCTTGTCCAACAGGAGAATCCAAGAGGCAGTAGCCATTGCTAAAGAAGGCATTCATTTAGTCAAAAGAAGAAAACAAAAATCATGTTTCATGAAAATTGATCTCAACCGAACTTTTGATTGTGTAGATTGGGAGTTGCTCACCGTGATTCTATATAAAATCGGTTTCAAACATAGCCCTGTTCGAAGGATAATGGCTTACATCAAATCACCATCCATGGAGGTTCTCATCAATGGGGAGCCCACTAATTTCTTCAAAATCAACAAAGGACTAAGACAAGGATGTGCATTGTCTCCTCTGTTATTTATTCTAGTAATGGATGCATTAAGCAGGGGGATTAATGTCATGAAGGAGGTTGGTGCCATAAAAGGATGTGGGATTTCTAGAAACTGTCACCTATCGCATCTATTATTCGTGGATGATATATTATGTGCAGGAGCAGAAAAAATCTCAGAATGGGAAGCATTTCATAAGACTTTTCTGAAATTTAGAAATGCTGATGGGCTTAACATTAACAAAAACAAATCAAAACTTATTTATGATTATGGTGGCTCGATGGAGATAATAAGGATTGCATCTATGTTTGAGGTTAAGATCCACCCATTGACAAATCGCTTCAAATTCTTGGGTTTTCATTTGAAATATTGCAACTACAAGCTTTCAGATTAGGATTGGCTCATGGAAAAATTTGAGAGAATGCTACTCCGTTGGGGCCATAAATGGTTAACACTCGGAGGCTGGGTTGTCATGATTCAAGCAATTTTTCAACGTATTCCAGTATATTGGATGCACATTTTTCACATCCCGTAATCTATAATTAAGAAGATTGAATCTATTGTGGCCAATTTCCCATGGTTAGGATCAGGCTCTAAAATAAATATCCCTCTCGCGGGTCTAAATTGATCTCTAGATTAATAAATAATGGAGGTTGGGGCATTCTAAATTTTAGAAACTTTAATCTATCCCTTTTGACTGCCAATCTATGGCATATCTTTGGAGAAAATGGTTATGGAAAAATATCATGATAGAAAAATATATACCCTGTTGTGGTCTAGAGGAGTGGATCTGAAATGGTGTTCTATCTAAATTATGTATGTTTGCAATGTGCAGAAGCCTTCGGTGTGAAATCCCTTGGCTTTGCAACAATATCTATTGGGCGGTTGGCAATGGTTTACAGGTCAATGTGGGGTTGGATGCCATTAAAGGCATGCCTGGAAGTCATAATCTCTCAGTCCCCATCATCATCACTCTAAATAAACATGGTATCTCCACCTTGGCCAACATTTGGAGGGGCCCTTAGTTGCCCCTACCATCTCCTAATTGGCCACATGCCCAGGAAATTGGAATTTCAGTCTTTTTGGAGGCAGAGTGGGAACTATACTGCAACAATCTTTGTCAGGTTGGTATCACGTTGTCTACACGTCCGAACAATATTGTTTGGGGCGTTCATTTGTTTGATGGGAGAATAACGAACTCTGAAGCATATGATCACATCACTTATTTCTCTCTAAATCTCCCTTTTTCATATCTCACTGCTCAATTGTGGTCCTGGGTTGTCCCTCTTAAGATTTTATGCTTCATATGGTTAATTCTGCATGATTCTATTTTGACCTGGGATACTCTACTAAAGAAGGGTTTTGTGGGCCCTGACAGATTCTCATTCCCAAGCCCACCTAAAAGGGGTTGTGGCCGGTTGAGCTATGGAGAGCCTGGTTATAACTGTGTTGTACATAGGGGAGGCTCTCATCCCATGTGCATGGATGATTTGAATTGTACATGCGCAGAATGTGTACAATCATCCGATTGACGAACTCTGTCTCACCATCAGTTTAGGGATGGAAAGATGTGGACTTGGTTAGCTTGGTGTCCAGCATTGACCAAAGGCTGGACCAAAATGTGCTGAGGAACCTGCTGTCTTGATCTGATATGATATACTATGGGATCCCAAAGTGCACCCACACTCATTCAAAGAAGAGTTTAGCAGTGACTTCTGTTGTGATATTCTTCTTCCAGACTGCCATAATGGCCATCTTCAATAATTTGTCGATGACCACGAAAACACAGTCATTTCCATGCTTAGTAGAAGGAAGGTCCGATATGTAAACCATGGAGATGGATTTCCAAGGTCGACTAGGGGTAGGTAGCGGAGTATAGAGGCCTTGCTTCTTGATGATAGGTTTGGCAATGGCACAAGAAGTGCAGGATCTAATGTACTTCCCGACATCATGTCGAAGGTTCGGCCAATAGAAATACTTTTGCAGTACTACCACTGTTTTCTCGACCCCAAAATTCCTAGCGACTCGACTGTAGTGTGCTTCCCATATTATCTTAGCACGCTCGCTTGAAGGACCACAAAGGTGTCCTAGGTGACATAACAGTGCATCTTGGAGGTGAAATTTTGGAACTTGTGTACCCCCCAAGATTGCCTTGTATGTGTGGCCAAATTTTAGATCACTCTTGTATAGAAGTAGTCAATCAAAATTCTCATGCCCGCAAGAGTTAAGAATGGTGGTTAGCACCACGATCGGTGGTCGGCTGAGGCAGTCTGCAACATTATTGGAGCTACCCTTCTTGTACTTGATGTTCAAATGAAACTATTGTGGATATGTGGACCACTTATGATGGCAATCGGTCTGCAACTTCCCTTGTGTCTGTATGAACTGCAGAGGTCGGTGGTCTGTGTGGATGATTATTTCCTTCCCCAAAATGTAATGCTTCCATTGTCGACAAGCCTGCACAATGGAATACATTTCTTTGTCATAAGTGGGATATTTTCGAACTGTTTCAGAAAATGTCTCACTTTGATATGCCACTAGATGCCCTTGTTGAGTAAGAACTGCCCCAATAGCATAGTCAGAGGCATTTGTATCGATCTCAAATGGTTGTTGCAAGTCTGGTAATGTGAGCACTAGGGAAGAACAAAGGCAATGTTTCAATTCTACGAATGCCTTCTCTTGATATTCTGATCAAAAGAATTTTGCTTTTGCTCCTCCCTTGGTGACTTGACTCAAGGGCCAAGTGATATGATAGAATCCCAACACGGACCTGCGGTAGAAATTAGCAAGATCCAGAAAGCTACAAAGCTCTGTTAGAGTGGTTGGGGCTAGGCAATCCCAAATGACTTGGATCTTGGTTGGATCCACATGCACCCCCCTTTCATCAATAATGTATCCCAAATATTGAACTTGGGTCATGCAAAAAGTGCACTTATCTAAATTAGCACACAACTTGTGTTACCATAGTGTTTGGAGAACTTGTCGGATGTGGTGGAGGTGCTCTTCCCAAGTCCAATTGAAGATCATAATGTCATCCAAGTACACCACTGCAAATGAGTTGGTGAATGGCCATAAGATGTCTTCCATCAACCTCATGAAGGTTGCGGGAGCATTCGTCAACCCGAAAGGCATGACCAGCCATTCGAAAACGCCTTCCTTGGCTTTGAAGGCAGTCTTCCACACATCGGAGGGTTCAATCGGTACCTGGTGATACCTATACTTCAAGTCGATCTTGCTGAAATATTTTGCACCTTTGAGTTGGTCCAGAAGGTCATCAATCCGTGGGATTGGGTACCTATTCCGGACAGTGATCTTGTTCAGCGCCCGATAGTCAATACAGAGTCTCCACGTCCCATCCTTCTTTTGTACCAACACGATCGGGCTCCCACGGGGCGATGAACTTGGTCTGATGTGACCTTTCTGCAACAGCTCCTGAATCTGCCTCTTGATTTCATCATTTTCCAGAACAGAGCGTCGATAGATCGGTCCATTGGGTAGCGGCGCACTTGGGGTTAGATCAATCGGGTGCTTGACCTGACAGTGCAGAGGAACCCCTGTGGGTGAGGTGAAGATGTCCCCGTACTCCTCCACAACCTTATCCATTTGTTGTTGTCGTGCAGAGGAGCCCTGTCTGGAGGTCGTGGCCACAGTCTTCTTCTTGCCTTGGGGGCGGATCATCAGGAAAACGAATTTCCTGGTTTGGGAAATGAGCTTACTACATTGTTTTGCAGTAACCAAAGAGATAGCGGCAGGAGGTGGTACCTCTGGTATCCTGTACAACTTATTTCCCAAAGTAACAATAACGGCACGAGGCCGAGACTCATACACAGCATGACGCTTCCACAAGTATGGTTGTCCTAATAATACATCAGAAACATCAATAGGAGCAACGTCACATAATACCTCATCCGTGAAGGGCTTGATGCTATAAGGAAGGCGGCACTGCTGGCTGACGCGGAGATCTCGTCCTTGGTGAAGCCACACAATGGTGTATGGATGTGGGTGAGCTGTGGTCGGCAAGCCCAACCGCTTCACGGCGTCTGCTGAAATGAGGTTCTTTTGGCTCCCATTGTCGACAATGAACTGTACAGGGGAGCCCTTTACCCACATCTGGGAGTGGAAGAGACGTTCATCCTCCTCTGGATCTTCCGGTTCCTCCTTCTGGACCTTTGTAGTGGCAACAGTGGCGTTGGGCTCCGCATCAATAATCTGTTTCCCTTTTTCATTCCCCTTTTCAGGTTCTGATTCGGAGTCGGAGCATGCATCTGACTTAGAAGCCCTCATCTCGGCCACTAGCGACTGCTTGGCCCGACACTCACTTGTGTTGTGAGTGGAGCTCTTATGGAAATCACACCACTTTCCCGTGTCCTTCTTTGGCTTTACGGTGTTGTTCTTTTCTTGTGGCTTTGACGGGTTGTCTTTAGCCGCCATGCTCTGTCCTTTATTCTGCGGTTTGGAAGCACCTTTTCCTTGCTTTTGATTCATAGATCCAAAGTCTCGCTTCTTCTGTTTGAATTTCTGCTCAATCTTGGCAGCATACCGGTATGCCGTACCAAGCGAGGAGATGTCGAGGAACTCCATTTCCTCCTGAATGTATCTGTGCAGACAACTGCGATACTTTAGCACCAGATGTTTCTCTGAATCTTTGATACCCAACTTTGTGTGTAGGGTATGGAACAGATTCGTCAGCTCATGCACATCTTGATCCCTTTGTTGTCGCAGCGTGGTCCATTGTATGTACTTGTCCTCATAGCTCCCCACGGGATAGTATTGTTCCTTTACGGCGTCTCGGAAAGAATTCCAAGTTGGTACAATTGAGAACAGAGAGGGTTCTATCTCATCCTTTTTCTCATAGTGGGTTTTCCCACCGATCCTTGACATGGGGGGTAGCTTTGAGGAGTGCAAAAATAATCTTCTCCCCGGTCGGAAAAGTCATGAAGCAAGAAATATCATACAATAGATTCAACCATCTATCTACGACATCTGCATCTATTTGACCCTCAAATATGGGAATGTCAAAGTTTACTTGTAACTTAAAGGGATTCGTTCCTCTCAAGTGGTTGTTGGATGCAGATGCGTTGTCGGTGGGCAGTCGTTGAAGGATCTGGGCAAAGTTATCCATCATCACGTTCCTTTATTTTTCGAGGGCCTCCTCGAGCAATATTTTGATAGGATCTCCTGCTCCCTCATCTTTCTTTTCGTCCCCCATGGGCGTCCGTCGGGGTTTGCGAGGCTGATCTTGCAAAGGTTCCACCAGATCGAGCCCTAACTCCTTATACCCCGACCTCGTTGGGGACATGTTAGTTTTATTTCAGTTAGTTTAGTCCCATTTCCACCCATCCAATCCAATCCATTTAGTTACAAGGAAACTGGTCCTTTAAATCCAGTCGGAGCCACCATACCAAATGGAAAAGGAGCTGCCTTAAGGTCCCGACCGGGTGGTTTTCCCCGATGTTTGAAGCAGAGATTTTCTAGGCTGACATAACCATAAATAAAAAGACGCGGTGGAAATAACACTTCATTTCATTAATATCAAAGAACTGAAATTTGCTTACAGACAGAATGGAAATAAACTAGCTAGGGCGCTGGTAGCTTATCTCTTAGAAGCTATGTTGCAGCTACAGGCCTGTGAACTGTGTTACAATGAGGCTCGAAGGCCTATTTATTATATAGAAACAATGGAAAACCTTAAACATCCAAAAACCTAACCCTAGGAGATGAAGCGCCAAAAATATGGGCCCCATTTGGGTAAATTAGTGTTTCAACTTCCCGAGGTCATAACTTTGGCATACTATCTCCATTTGACGCACATGATACATCGTTAAAAATATCTATCTGAGGACTGCAAATGCTAACTATGAATATTTATTTTGAAACAAAATCAAGTTTGCTGGAGGCGCAATGCCCAAAAAAAGTCGTTTAGGGCCTCAAAATGGCTCTGGAAGTTCAGGACCCCAAAAACTGCTTAAAAAAGTAAGTTGTGCTGAAACTGAAAAACTAAAAGAGACAATGGTGGGGCCCCAAGTCGAATAGGCAGGTGGTCACCAATATCCACCTAGATCAGACTTAAACACATGAATTCCAAATAACCTAGAAAGCATTTTGGGAAATTCCACCCCGATTGTGTTTTATTAAAATAATTAATTATTTTTAATGGGAACCTAAGTTTAAACTTAGGGAATTAAAATAATTAAATCATATTAATAAAACAAGGCGTGAATCTTATAGAAAAATACAGAGATCAAGTCAAGTTAATCTTAGTCATTGAATTCTCAATGAGAAGATTATAAGAAGGACTTGATGGGAATTTGGAAAATACACTAAGAGAGTCTAGAGATCAAATTTCTCAAATGAGCAGTGCTCAATAGCAGAGAAGATTGATCAAGTTGATTCTTACAGAGAGGGACAGATATAATTTTCAGGTTGGAGATTTTCCTTATCTGGAAAGTGCAAGGCAGAGAGGGCAGAGAGCGGTCTAGAGACGCAGCGTAGTGGCAACAAAGAGCTTCAGAGGGAGTTTGTATTTCTACAGGGGAAAAGTCAGGATCTAGTGTCAGAGTCAAGGTGTGAGACCGGGAGGCCAAAGGGTTAAATTTTCCAACTAGCAGAGAGATCAGAGGAGGTGCCACGTAGGCCCAACAACAATGATGCAGTGACTGCGTAGGTGTGGTGTAGTACTGTGCAGAGACAACGTAGAGGCTCATCTCCAACGCAGATCAGAGTCGGATCTTCCAGTGATGGGGTGAGATTATCTCACTAGATTTTTGTTCAGTTAGATATCTGTATAGGATTTCCAGTCCGGGAATCCAAAGAATTGTACTTAGAAATTATTGCTTAATAATATCAAACCCTCAATTTCTGCATCGGTTTTCCCGCATTGGGTTTTTCCTGGGACTTAGTCCAAAAATAATGGTGTTGTGTGTGTTATTTATTTTCTTTATCAGATCTTGTTTCTTCATTTAATTTCCACAGTTTATTTAAGTTAGGGTTGCAGTGTGATTTATTCAGTGTTTGTCGTATTTAACTACAAATAAATTATTAAGTAAAAGTTAACAATTAGGTGAATATATTCCAGTCGCTGCAATAGGATTCCAGATCTAGGAATTTTCACATGGTATCAGAGGTTGTATAACAGTGCAGGAGAAGTAGGAGAGCAGAACAAGAGAAATCAACGTTGAAGAAGAAGTGGGAGGTCAAATAACTGTGTAAGCAGCATATCAAATCCCCAAGAGATTGAGCAGTCCAGGCTAGGAGGGCTAGATCTGGGAGGAAAATCTCTCTCTTAGTGAGTCGACAGAGAAGTAAGATTTCCATATTCATGATTTGTCGGTAGCAAAGGGAGCAACGCAACAACAACTTCAGCGCATAGCAGATCTCTATGGGACACAGTTTTTCTACAACATTTTGCTAAGAAAAAAAGCGCCAAAAGGAAAAATAAGCATACTGAGAGAATTCTGACCTCATGGAATTTCTTGCCCAAGAAATTCAGATTTCTCGTGCAGAAGCAGCATGATCAAGACTTATTTGGTTTTCTCCAACATGGAGTGCATAGATCTAGCTATGCAGAGGGTTACAGGCAGTAGTTCTACATTTGGTTGTGTGATATGGCAACCATTGGGTTGCATGATGAGGATCAGTTAGAGGGTGCCTCCAACTATGTAATTTGGAAGGTAAGTATCTCCTTCCTTCTGGATAAAAATGAGTTTAAGGCATTCACTGACAGTGCAATAACTGAACTTGTAGATGCAGATATTTTGAAAGCCTTCAAGAATAACATTGCAAAATCCAAACGGTTGATCCTCGATAGAGTGAGGGATCACATTGTCTCACATATTTCTAGGAGATGTGGGATGCATTGGACACGCTTTACCAGGGGTCTTCTTAGTAGCAGGAGATGTATTAAGAGGAAAAGATGTGGTTTACTAGGATACAAAAGGGAGAACGCATAGATCTGTTTCTTGCAAAGCTTCAGGAGATTCGAGCTCAACTGGCAGTTGTAAATTCAGCACCTCAGGTCACGAAGATGGTCAGATTAGCTCTGAATTTTGTTTTCAAAAAATGACAATTCTTTGTCCACAGTATCATGGGCAAAGAGAAGTTGTTGGACTGGGTAGGAATGTAGGAAACTCTTCAGCAGGAAGAGACGAGGAAAGACTTAATCAAGCTCAAGCTTGATGCCAACAAAAACAATGGGCTGAAGCCCAAGGAGGAGGATGAGAATACATCCCTTGAATCTAAGGGGCAATAGGAGCAACATAGGAAGAAGAAGGACGTCTCAAATATAAAATGTTTCAGGTGTACTGAGATGGGTCACTACACTACTTAGTGTCCTCTCAAGAGGAAGGACAAGGACAAGAAACATGATCCACATGCTGCAGCTACGAGGATCGAGGAGGAAGAGTTCACAATGATTTTCCACATATATCCAGGGTAGAATTGGGGTGATCTAGAACTGTAGTTCAACAAAGCTACAGTCAAGAAAGATCCTTGAGGGTTCCACCTCATGGATCAATACCTTGCTACAAGAGCCCAAATCCGAAGTAGCAAGATGGACAAGTCTCGAGTTGGCGCAGAGGAGTTCAAAAGTAATAGTGTAGTGGCTAGAGAGCGCCAGAGACTGAGTAGTGCAAAGAAGAGTTGGCAGTAATACATGAAGGAACAATGCAGAGTTAGCAAAATTGCAACAACTTCATAGGGTCAACGTAGAGACTAGTAGTAGACATATCTTTAGTATCAAATGCATCATGTTGAACAATTAGTTATAAACTTGGATGTTTTTCTGTTGCATCAGGGAGAAAAGTTGCAATGCAATAGCAGTTGGCAGCAGTATGCAGGTTCAACAACAACATTGATGCAACAACATTGTTCTTGGTGGGAAACAATGTCAGACATCAACAACGCAAACAGGACGGTGCCAAAGTCAGGGCAATGCTTCAGTTGGATGCACTACTAGAGCACATTCCTCACTAAGAGGGAGTGTTGATTTCTGGTAGCATTAGATGTTCTCTAACTCTCAAATTTTGCAAGGAGGCTTAGACACATGTATTCCAAAGAACCCAAAAAGGGTTTTTGGAAATTCCACCCAAATTGTGTTTTTTTTAAATAATTAATTATTTTTAATGGGAGCCTAAGTTTAAACTTACAGAATTAAAATAATTAAAGCATATTAATAAAAAAAAGGTGTGAATCTTCTAGAAAAAAATGGAGATCAAGTCAAGTTAATCTTAGTCATCGCTTAGAGATTTAATCTCGGCGGTTGAAGTCTCAATGAGAAGATTATAAGAAGGACTTGATGGGAATTTGGAAAATACACCGAGAGAGTCTAGAGATTGAATTTCTCAAGTGAGCATTACTCAGCAGTAGAGAAGATTGCTTGAGTTGATTATTGCAGAGAGGGGCAGAGATAATTTTCTAGTTGAATACTTTCATGATACGGAGAGTGCAAGGTAGAGAGGGAAAAGAGCAGCCCAAAGAGGCAGCACAGAGCCACACAGAGGTAGCGTAGAGCTTTAGAGGGAGTTTGTATTTTTGTTGGGGAACAATTAGGATCCAGTGCGAGAGTCGGGGTGTGAGACCAGAAGGGCAGAGGGACAAAGTTTCTAGCTAGAAGAGAGTTCAGAGGAGACATAACGTATTCCCAACAGTAGTGATGCAGTGACTACGTAGATGTGACATGGTACTACATAGAGACAACATAAAGGCTCATCTCCAATGCAAATCAGATTCGAATCTTCCAGTGTCAGGGTGAGATTATCTCACTATATTTTTGTTCAGTTAGATCTTTGCATAGGATTGTCAGTAAGGGAATTCGAAGAATTGTACTAAGAAATTACTGCTTAATAATATCAAACTCTCAATGGTTGCACCGGTTTTCCTGCATTGGGTTTTTTCGGGGAATTAGTTCGAAAATAGCTGTGTCGTGTGTGTTATTTATTTTCTTGCTCAGATCTTGTTTATGTATTTAATTTATGCATTTTTTTTAAGTGAGGGTTGCGGTGTGATGTATTCAATAATTGATGTAGTTAATTGCAAATAATTTGTTAAGTAAAAGTTAAAAATTAGGTGAATATATTCCAGTTGTTGCAATAGTATTCTAGATCTAGGAATTTTCACATGGTATCAGAGGTTGTATAGTAGTGCAGAAGAAGTAGGAGAGCAGATCAAGAGAACTCAACGTTGAAGAAGAAGGGGGAGGTTGAATAACTGTGTAAGCAACATATCGAATACCCAAAATATTGAGCAGTCTAGGCTAGGAGGGCTAGTGATGTAGGGGCATTAGACACTAGCCAGCAATGTAGGAAATTTGTCCACATGTTGTGGCTAGGAGGGTTCAAAATCATTCTGAATTGTAACAGCAAGGTGTCAATACCGTAGTTGTCTGTTGCTTTTAGATCAGTTAGAGTCAGTCAGTAACTGTAGAAGTCGAATAGTTTTAGGTTTAGTCCATCTGTCCAGTTCAGTTATTCGAATGAACATAATTAGGCCTTTTGATTAGACAAAAAATGGTCCTCACAGAGGAACTGTAGAGAAATATGATAATGTATAAAATGTAACCCCGGGGTACTCTGAAGGGGGGGATTTCCACAGTAAATATTGTGTGTGTGTTAAGAATCTTGCTCTCTGGTGAATGAAATTCGATGTTTGATGATCATCAGTGGTGATAGTTGATATAGTTGTCTCTGTGTGTGTGCATTCGTTTAATTCCGAGGTGTTTGAAACCCTGCTCTGTGTATAATTATTGAAGAGAAATACTGTGTAAGCCTCCACAAGTCTCTCTGTCCACATTGAGCATTGAGTCCCCTTGAATTACCGGAAGGTGTTCTGTCGTTATAAACCCTGTAAGAGGCCATGAATGGGTGTGTTGAGTCCCTGTTGCAGGTGTTGAGTCGTGTTTTCTAATTTCCTTTGAATGAGCGCATACTGTAATGTTGTTTGCTCGTAAGAGCAGTGAACCTTGTCTAAATTAGGAAACCCCGATTATAGAAGAAGTGAGTCAGTTTTATAGTTACTAGAGTCACTGTTCCGTGGTTTGAACCCAGTGTCAAAGGAACGACGCAAATAGGAAGATTGCGTAACCCAGATGGAGCCTACGGGTAATCACTATTCAAAACCGGAAGCGGGTTTGCAAAACCAAATCCACTCATTTCGCACCGCCTTTGCGCGAAAGGGAAACCACTCGAATTCAACGCGATCTAGTGGAGAATTTCCACGTCAACAGAGCAATACCGCCCTTATCGCGTGCCTTTCACGCGTTAACTGTTGACGGTGAAATCCAGGCGATATCGATGTACTCCGTCCGATCTGGAGGCTGGTTCATCGACCGGTGGTCGCACGACAAGTAACATGGAAGATAAGCCAAGGCATGAGCATTTGCAATTGTTGAAATCTACTCATTATATGTGTGGTCCTGGCCATAAGGTGTATTAAAATAGCTTCTCTTATAAGGGAAATTGGGTTGTTGATATAATCCCGAGGTGTTCTAACCTTAGTTATAAGGTTTAACACTGGAATTAACGTGTTGTGCGTCGGTTGTAACACAAGTTATTACCATTGGTTATAGTGTTCGGGAGTATATTTGAGTTCATAGAATTATATTAAAACCTTGGGGCGTGGGTTTACAAAGGTTTTGCTGTAGAATTAATATATTTCACACTTACATAGAGAGCGGGTTGATGTAATAACAGTAGGACCTACATTATGACTTAACCCATATGCATTTTATATGATTTATGCGCTCGGGGTTAGAGAATATGAAGGACAGTGTACATATCTTTGTTGGGCTTTAAATCAAAGCTGGATTAATGTATTTAATTGTCAATTTCTCTGAAATTAATAAATAAATTTGTAAACAAAATCGAGAAGATTTCTTGTGTTAAACTAAGCTGAATCGAGAGATAAGTGGACAGAGACTATTTAGAGGCCAGCTCTCCTTGTGGCCCGGTTTTCAATTTTTTTGCTGTCAACCTGTGGTATCAGAGCTGCTTTTGAGACATTTTGCAGGGAATTAACATGGCAATCCGAGTTGTTAGAGGTGTTGGCAGAAGGAGAGGCAGACCTATTGCCAACGCAGAAGTGTTGGAGACCTTGCAGAGGGTCCAAGCCAGATTGGATGCCATGGAGCTAGGACAGCCTAGAGATCCTGAAGACATCAGTGAACCTGAAATAGAAGAAGCTGGAGAAAATGCTGAGCTTCCTCCTGAGATGAGGCTCCTCGAAACTGTTCTAGGGTTTGCAGTTAGGCCCAAACTTGAAGTGTCAAGTTTTGCAGGAGGACTGAATCCAGAAGAGCTGGTGGACTAGATTAATGAAATGAACAAGTGCTTTGACTATGAAGAAATGAGTGAAGATAAGAAAGTAAAGTTTGCAGTAACAAAGTTGAAAGGACATGCTGCACTTTGGTGGGATGGAGTGCAAGCAGAAGGAAGGAGAGCTGGTAAACAGCCTACCAAAAGCTGGACCAGAATGATGGCCAAACTAAAAGGTAAATTATTGCCTAGTGATTATCAGCTAACATTGTTTAGACAAATGCAGAACCTAAGACAAAGGTTGCTGACAGTAAAGGAATACACAGAAGAATTTTATAGAGTAAGTATAAGAGCTGGGCAATTTCAAGAGACACCAGAGAAGATTTCCAGATATGTGAATGGTCTCAAATTGGAGATCCAAGATGAGATTGGTCTTCTATCTCCTAAGACAGTTGAAGAAGCCTATCAGATGGCCTTGAAAGCAGAGGAGAAACTCTTGAGAAAGCAGTCTGCCAAGGGGAGAGGTACTTTCCGAGGAAAGGGAAGTTAGGGTGGTAGAGGAAAGCCTACTACACCTAGAGATGGAGCTAACAGTAGCTCACCTCAGAATGCATCTACAGAGGGTGATGCAAGAGGCAGAAGGGGTTCTTACAGAGGAAGAGGAGGCAGAGGCAGAGGTAGAGAATTGAGGTGCTATAGATGTCATCAAGTGGGACACAAGCACAATGAGTGCCCAGAGAATATGGGTGCTAGTCCAAGAAATGTTGTTGTTGCCTAGGCTGGAGAAGAGGTAGCAATTGAAGAGGAAATTCTACCAAAGAGGGGAGAATCCTTGGTGGTTAATAAGGTCCTATTGAAATAAGCCAAAGAGGTCACTGAACCTGCATAGAGGAAGACTTTGTTTAGGAGCATATGCAAATTCCAGGGGAAATGCTGCTAGCTAGTCATTGATAGTGGCAACACAGACAATCTGGTTTCCACTGAGGTGATAGAGAAGTTGACGCTGAAGACAAGGGAGCATCCAACTCCCTACAAGGTGTCCTAGCTGCATAAAGGGCACCAGCTGATTGTAAAGGAACAGTGTGAGATAGAGCTGCAAATGGGCAACTACACTGCAAATGGGCAACTACAAAGACAAAGTCCTGTGTGATGTGATGCCCATGGATGTGTGTCACATACTACTAGGCAGACCTTGGCAATATGACAGAGCAGCGGTGCATGATGGCAAGAAGAAAACTTACAAGTTCTTCAAAGATGGGGTACATCATACATTGATACCCATGGAGGAAGGTGAACCATCAAGCAGAATGGCTGACCCAAAGACCTTGTTGCTGAGCGGGAAGGAGTATCTACAGCAGATTGAAGAAGAAGAGGTAAGCTTTGCTTTAGTTTGCAAACCTAAGGTAGTTCTTACTTCTACAAATATTTCTGATTTGTCAATAGAAATCCAAGAGATGTTAGACAGTTACTGTGACATTGTTGTGGATGATTTACCTGATGAACTGCCCCTTGTGAGAAATATTAGTCATCAGATAGATTTTATCCCTGGTTTTAATCTGCCAAATAAGGCAACCTATAGGATGACTCCCACAGAGAATGAGGAAATCAGGAAGCAAGTACAGGAGTTAGTGGACAAGGGGCCGATCAGAGAAAGTTTGAGTCCATGTGCGGTACCAGCAGTATTAAGCCCGAAGAAAGATGGAGGCTAGAGAATGTGTATTGATTCCATAGCAATCAATAAGATAACAATCAAGTACAGATTCCCTTTAACTAGAGTTGAAGATTTAATGGACTGTTTGAGGGGTGCCAAATATTTTTCAAAGTTAGATTTAAAGAGTGGATATCACCAGATTAGAATAAAGGAGGGTGATGAATGGAAAACTGCCTTTAAAACAAATGAAGGATTATATGAATGGATGGTAATGCCTTTTGGGTTGTCAAATGCACCTAGCACTTTTATGAGGCTTATGAATGAAGTGTTAAAAGAATTCATTGGTAAATTTTTTATAGTGTACCTAGATGATATATTAGTTTTCAGCAAAACTAAAGAAGAGCATCTAAGGCATCTTAATTATGTCTTGAAGAAGTTGCACCAAGAGAAACTGCTGATAAACTTAAAAAAATGCTCATTCATGAAGGAAGAGTTGGTGTATTTGGGCTTTGTTGTCTCTGCAGAAGGATTGAAGATGGACCCAGAAAAGGTTAAGGAAATTGTGGAGTGGCCTTCACCCAGAAATGTTTTTGAGGTAAGAAGTTTCCATGGACTTGCCAGTTTTTACAGGAAATTTATAAGAAAATTCAGTAAGATTAATGCACCCATCATTGAGACAATAAAGAAGAGCAAACAGAAATTTAAATGGATTGCTGAAGCAGAAAGAAATTTTAATCTTTTGAAGCAAAAGATAATTGAAAAGCCTGGTTTAATTCTGTCTGATTTTACTAAACCATTTCAAGTGAAGTGTGATGCCAGTGGGGAAGCCATTGGAGCTGTGCTGAGTCAAGATGATAGGCCTGTAGCTTACTTTAGTGAAAAGCTGAATGACACTAGAAGGAAGTATTCCTCTTATGAGAAGGAATTATGTGCAATTGTTCAGGCATTGAAAAAATGGAGGCAGTACTTAATGTCTAAAGAATTTTTATTATACTCTGATAATCATGCTTTGCAGTACATTGTACAGCAACCCAAGTTAAATCATAAGCATGCCAAGTGGGTTGAGTATCTCCAAAATTTTAATTTTAATTTTTAAGCATATAAGTGGCCAAGCAAATAAAGTAGCTGATGCTTTGAGTAGGAGACACATGCTTGTTCAAGAAACCAATTTTGAAGTTGTAGGATTTGATTTTCTCAAAGAACTGTATAAGATAGATTCAGATTTTAAGGAAGCATTTGAAGCATGTTGTAACCTTTTTTTAACATATAGAAGCCAGTGGCTGGATTATTTCTTGCAGGAGGACTTACTATTCAGGAGAAACCAATTATGTGTACCAAAATGTTCCATGAGAGAGAATTTGATCAAGGAGAAGCATAGTGGTGGACTTGCTGGACACTTTGGTACTGATAAGACTTATAAGCAGCTGAGTCACTTCTATTATTGGCCCAAGATGAGAGTAGAAGTGGACAATTTTGTGAATAATTGTAAAATCTGTCAATATGCCAAAGGAAGGAGCCAGAATGTAGGATTGGACACTCCCTTGCCTATTCCGGACATGCCTTGGGACATGGTGAGTATGGATTTTGTTCTAGGATTGCCCAAGACTCAGAGAGGGAATGATGTAGTCTTTGTTGTAGTGGACAGATTTTCCAAGATGGCACATTTTATTCCATGTTATAAAACTATTGATGCCACCCATGTTGCTAACTTGTTTTTCAAAGAAGTTGTTAGGTTGCATGGATTTCCCAAGAGTATTGTTTCAGAAAGAGACACCATATTTTTGGGCCATTTTTGGAGGACACTGTGGAAGAAACTTGGTACCAAACTGAGTTTCAGCTCAGCTTATCATCCTCAGACTGATGGACAAACTGAGGTAGTGAATAGAAGTCTGGGAAATTTATTGAGAAGTCTTGTAGGAGAGCATCCCAAGCAGTGGGATCACATTTTGCCTCAGGTAGAATATGGATATAATGATTCACCAAATAGAAGCACGGGGTAGAGCCCATTACATATTGTTTATGGAATGCACCCCATAGGAATATCAGAGTTAAGAAATTTGGGAAAGGCAGAGTTGAGGAGTGCTTATGGTGAGGAATTTGCTTCAAAAATCCAGGCCATACATGAACAAGTGAAACAACAGCTACAAAGCAACAGCATCAAATACAAAGGTAGAGTAGACTTGAGCAGAAGAGAAGTCCATTTTGAAGGTGGAGATTTGGTTTTGGCACACTTAAGAAAGGAGAGATTCCCAAAGAAGCAGTATAACAAACTGAAGTTTAAAAAGATTAGGCCATGCAAGATACTTAGGAAGTTTTCTGCTAATGCTTATGAGATTGAATTGCCTCCTGATGTTGGAATATCTCCCATTTTTAATGTTGCAGATCTGTACAAGTATAAATATGATGGTGCAGAAGAAGACCCAGCAGAAAAGGAACAGATTGAATGGGCGAAGCAGCTACCTCCAGCACAGCCATTGCAGCCATAGAAGATATTGAACAAAAGAGTGTTCAGGAAGATCGGAGGACAAGAGTACTTTCAGTACTTAATCAAGTGGAAGGACCAGCCAGAGAAAGATGCCACTTGGATGACTGAAGGAATGTTGCAGAAGATAGGCAGATCATTGGAAGAGCTCATGGACAGGAGTCCATGAAGAAAATTTCCCTCAGGAGTTTGATGCAGGGGCATTAGACACTAGCCAGAAATGTAGGAAATTTTTCCACATGTTGTGGCTAGGAGGGTTCAAAATCATTCTGAATTGTAACAGAAAGGTGTCAATACCTTAGCTGTCTGTTGCTTTTAGATCAGTTAGAGTCAGTCAGTAACTGTAGAAGTTGAATAGTTTTAGGTTCAGTCCATTTGTCCAGTTCAGTTATTCGAATGAACGTAATTAGGCCTTTTGATTAGACTAAAAACGGTCCTCACAAAGGAACCGAAGAGAAATATGATAATGTATAAAATGTAACCCCTGGGTACTCTGAAGGGGGGGGGGGGGGGGGGGATTTCCACTGTAAATATTGTGTGTGTGTTAAGCATCTTGCTCTCTGGTGAATGAAATTCGATGTTTGATGATCATCAGTGGTGATAGTTGATATAGTTGTCTCTGTGTGTTTGCATTCATTTAATTTCGAGGTGTTTGAAACCCTGCTCTGTGTATAATTATTGAAGAGAAATACTGTGTAAGCCTCCGCAAGTCTCTCTGTCCACATTGAGCATTGAGTCCCCTTGAATTACTAGAAGGTGTTCTGTCGTTATAAACCCTGTAAGAGGCCATGAATGGGTGTGTTGAGTCCCTATTGCAGGTGTTGAGTCGTGTTTTCTAATTTCCTTTGAATGGGTGCATAATGTAATGTTGTTTACCCGTAAGAGCAGTGAACCTTGTCTAAAGGAGGAAACCCCGATTATAGAAGAAGTGAGTCTGTTTTATAGTTACTAGAGTCACTATTCCGTGGTTTGAACCCAGTGTCAAAGGAACGATGCAAATAGGAAGATTGTGTAACCCAGGTGGAGCCTATGGGTAATCACTGTTCAAAACCGGAAGCGGGTTTGCAAAACCAAATCCGCTCATTTCGCACAGCGTTCGTGCGAAAGGGAAACCACTCGAATTCAATGTGATCCAGTGGAGAAATTCCACGTCGACGAAGCAATACCGCCCTTATCACGTGCCTTTCACGCGTTAACTGTCGACGGTGAAATCCACGCGATATCGATGTACTCCGCCCAATCTGGAGGTTGGTTCATCGAGCGGTGGTCGCACAACAAGTAACATGGAAGATAAGCCAAGGCATGAGCATTTGCAATTGTTGAAATCCGCTCATTATATGTGTGGGCCCGGCCATAAGGTGTATTAAAGAGCTTCGCTTATAAGGGAAATCAGGTTGTTGATATAATCCCGAAGTGTTCTAACCTTAGTTATAAGGTTTAGCACTGGAATTAAAGTGTTGTGCATAGGCTGTAACACAAGTTATTACCATTGGTTATAGTGTTCGGGAGTATAGTTGAGTTCATAGCATTATATTAAAACCTTGGGGCGTGGGTTTACAAAGGTTGTGTTGTAGAATTAATATATTTCACACTTACATAGAGAGTGGGTTGATGTAATAACAGTAGGGCCTACATTATGACTTAACCCATATGCATTTTATATGATTTATGCGCTTGGGGTTAGAGAATATGAAGGACAGTGTATATATCTGTGTTGGGCTTTAAATCAAAGCTGGATTAATGTATTTGATTGTCAATTTCTCTGAAATTGATAAATAAATTTGTAAACAAAATCGAGAAGATTTATTGTGTTAAACTAAGCTTAATCAAGAGATAAGTGGATAGAGACTATTTAGAGGCCAGCTCTCCTTGTGGCCTAGTTTTCAATTTTGTTGTTGTCAGCTAGATTCGCGAGGAAAATCTCTCTCTAAGTGATTCGACAGAGAGGTAAGATTTCCATATTTGTGAATTTTCAGTGGCAAAGGGAGTAACGTAACAACAACTTCAATGCAGAGAAGATCTTTGTGGGACACATTTTTTCTGCAACATTTTTCTAGGCATAAAAGTGTCGGAATGAAAAAGAATCATAATGAGGGATTTCTGACCTCAGGGAATTTCTTGCCCAAGAAATTATACTTTCCCATGCAAAAGCAGCGTGATCAACACTTATTTGGCTTGCTCCAATAGGGAGTGTGTAGAGCCAGTTGCGCGGAGGGTTAGAGGCAGCAGCTCGACATTTGGTTGGGTGAGATGGAAGCCATTGGGTTGCATGATCAAGATGGGTTGGAGGGTGCCTCCAACTATGTAATCTGGAAGGCAAGGATCTCCTTTCTTCTGGATGATCATGAGTTCAAGGCCTTCATCGACAATGTAGTAGCTGAACGTATAGATCCATATCCATTAAAAGCCTTCAGTAAGAACATGGAAAAATCTAAACAGTTGATCCTTTATGGATATATGGATCACATTATCTCACATATTTATGGAAAAGGGACTACCAAGGAGATGTGGGATGCATTGGCCACGCTATACCAAGGATCCTCCGAGTAGCAGAAGATGTACTTGGAGGAAAATATGCAGTCTACTAGGATACAAAAGGGAGAATGCATAGATCCGTTCCTTGCAAAGCTTTAGGAGATTCATGATCAGCGGGCAACTGTAGGGTCAGCACCTCAGGCCACAAAGATGGTCAAATTGGCTCTGAATTCCATTCCTGAAGAATGACAGGTCTTTGTATAGAGTACCATGGGCAGAGACAAGTTGATAGATTGGGAAGGAATGTTGTTATGAAACCAGCACCAAAAATAGAATAAAAGAGAGATCAATGCCTTAGAAATAAGGAACTTCGAGGGGGGAACCTCCTTTACATCACATAAATGAACAATTATTGAATGATTCAAATGAAAAAACCTCTTTTCTATATATAGGAGTCCATGGGGTCATAATATAATCCTAGCTGACCTAATTATAATAATGTAAGGGCACAAAAATAACAATAGTGGGGTTTATGGGGCACAATAATAACAATATGGGGGCTACAAGGGTACAAAAATAACAATAAGGGAGCTACACTATCAACAATAAGGGGCTACACTAGTAATATAGGGACCTAACATTACCCTCTCCTTCAAAAAAGTGTTGTCCTCAATGCTTGAGTAGCTTTGGATGCTTCTGCATAGAATTCTCATCCTCCCATGTTGAATCTTCAGTGGGTAAGTTCTTCCACTTAATGAGATACTCTAAAATTGATTGATTTCGCAGTTGTCAAGTTCTTGTTTACATGACTACTTCATGTTCCAATATGATTTTTCCTTCCTCATTAAGTTCTGGCAATATTGTTTGAACAGGAATTTTGTCACCTATAACCTTATTTAAGCATGAAACATGGAAAATTGGGTGCACTCGAGACGAAGCAGGAATCTCCAATTTGTATGCCATAGTACTAATATTTTTCAACACCTTGTAAGGACCATAGTACTTTGGCGATAATTTATTATCCTTCTTAGCTTGCTTGTTTGCATGGTTGTAGCCGTAAAAATACCCAGTCTCCTACATCAAAACTTCTCTACTGCGATGTTGATCTACATTCTGTTTCATTCGATTTTGTGCCAAATATAGGTTATCCTTTAAGAGTTGGAGAACTTGTCGTTGATGCTCGATGTGATCTTCCACTTCTTGAACCTTAGAATTTTCTCTTAAAGATGATGTGATGGACGGTGGATGATATCCATAAAGTGCCCTAAATGGGGTCACTTTTGCTGCAGTATGGAAGCAATTGTTATACCACCATTCAGCCAGAGGTAACCATTTGACCCATTGTGTTTTTATATGAGATACAAAACAATGAAGATATCCTTCCAAACATTTGTTCACTATCTCAGTTTTCCCATCAGATTGAGGATGATAAGATGAGCTATGAGCTAGTTGAGTACCCAAACAAGAAAATAATTATGTCCAACAATTTCCAAGAAAAATGGGATCTATGTCGCTTACAATAATATTTGGGTTTCCATGTAGCTTTTGAATTGTTTCCATAAATGCATTAGCAATTGTACTTATTTTAAATGGATGAGATAATGCACAAAAGTGTGCATACTTGGTAAGTCTGTCAACTACCACCATGATGACACTCTTTCCTTCAGACTTAGGTAAACTTGTGATAAAATCAATTGAAACCTCCTCCCAACATTGACCTGGAATGGATAAAGGTTGTAGAAGACCCAGGGTCTTAATTGTCTCAACTTTATTTTGTCAGCAAACCAAACATTGCCCCACACAATTTAGAATATCAGATTTAAGGCCATCCCAAAAAAATTATTTCTTCACCCTGTGGTAAGTTTTCAAAAATCCTGAGTGTCCTCCTAAGGGAGATGTGTGCTATTCCAAAAGAATATTTTTCTTTTGTTAGGAATTCTTACAAAGATATAAGCAATCTTCAGTACAAGTAAAAGACCCTCTAGCAGAGGTTATAAAAGAGGTTTTTAGTGTTATAAAATTGGCCAAAATTGTCAAAAAAACATTTGCTACAACATCTGTTTATGGTTATGAAGGTTTTGGCGGATCTTTTAACGGAACTTCAACACAACTAAAAAAAATGGGCAGGCGGAGGTTATTACGGATGTTTTTTTCATCGGTGCGCTACTCTAGCTTTAATGCACCAGTGCCTACATGTAGAAGGTGCCCTAGGGCGGTCGAAGGAGAATGCGCTAGGCCATTAAGGTATAAAACCGCACTGGGCGTAGTGTTGGTGATACAACACACGGGGCCGTTCTAATTGGTCTTGGGATTTGTGTGGTGCCCATAGGCCGTAACAACGCACCGGTGTGTAGACTTATAGAAACACACCATTGCGCAGTATCACACAAATGCATTGAGATTTATAATTGGTATCGTTATTCGTGCGGTGCCCATAGGTCGTACAAATGCACTGGTGCGTATAGACACATAAACGCACCGATGCATAGTATCACACAACTGCACCGAGATTTATAATTGGTATCGGTATTCGTGCGGTGCCCATAGGTCATACAAATTCACCGGTGCGTATAGACAGATAAATGCACCGGTGCCCAGTATCACACAAATGCACCGAGATTTATAATTGGTATCGGTATTTGTGCGGTGCCTAGAGGTCGTAGAAACGCACCGGTGCGCTTCAAAATACAAATGCACCGGTGTATAGTTACTGACACGCACTGGTTTTCATTTTTTATTGTTTAGAAACATCGACCTGTGACAGTGCAATAATTGTGATTTTTTAAAATTCATTATTCATCAAACGTTGACACGTCTTATAACAGTATTCATATTAATTAAATTTTTATTAATGCATTTGAATGTGATGTTTGGATTAATTTGTTATATCATATCATAATTATTGTGATTTTTTAAAATTCATTATTCATCAAAAGTCGACACATATATATCTTATAACAACATTCATATGAATTAAATTTTTATTAGTGCATTTGAATGTGATGTTTGGATTAATTTGTTATATCATATCATCAAATTTCACATCTCTTCATTGTAATATTTAATCATCCATAAATTTAATCAGTGGTGTTATATTTCACAACAACAATGGAGAACGCAATAGAATAAATTAAAACATATATATATATATATATAAGACAGTCTTTGTCATACAAAATGGGACAGTTATTGGTATCCCTTTGTCTTTCAATTGGGACACTATGTCCATTACATTAAACAAAATGTCTGATTTCACAGTGACCTTGCTTTGATATCCAAACATAGTGATCATCATTCTTCGCTTGACCTGTTGTCACTGCTAGAGCTACTTCCAAGACTTGGGTTATTTCAGGAATGTTTTGTTCACGGTGTTGATTGTTTTCTTCTTCTTCACCTTCCATATACAAACATAAAAATATACTGTAATGAGTGTATATACGTTGGTGAGAATAATGAAAATTGAAATATTAAATAATATACATCGATGTAAATCGAAAAGAAATGACGTGCATGTTGTGGTGGATTAGTTGCACAGGTGTACGAAATCGCACCAGCTTAAAGAGTGTGGTCTACTCTTTAAACTATTGGTAACAGGCAAAAAGTGGGGGAGCTCAAAAGCATAAAATTTAGTGGAAACAGTATGCTAAAGTATGCTCTGGTTAAATTAAAACTAAAACACAAATATACAGAAGCTATAAAGAGAGTCAAAAGGATAAGAATGCAAACGATGGCTCAACGACCTCTTCTTATTAAACGTTTTATATGAGAAGAAATTTTACCCACTTGCCAAAGGGCCCCTAGGCAATGGCTCTAGGTCCCGATGCAAGGATGTTGCCTTCCAAGTTCTGCCTCTGATGCAGTCTCCCTTTCTCTCTCTGCTGTGGTGGACTAGGATGTTGGGTGGCCAACGATCGAGTCCTCTTTAGCTCTAGCTTCGGGTCACACACTATTGGTGTTGCTTGGGAAACTTTTGGCCAGCATAACAATGTGATCACCCTTTCTTCATCTCTTGGTGGCTTTATATAGGGGAGTTTCAAATCCTCCTTCCCTCCCTTGGTACATGATGGATGGTGACCCGAGGGAGAGGTATGATTCCATTGTGTGCTCCAAATATTCTTTTGTGTGCTCACATAGTGTCTAAGGAGGCGCTAGTGGCTATCCTTAGGCAGCTTCATATAAGGAGTAACTATCCTTTGCTTGGTGTGGTCCCAGAAAGCAACTTTTTTCCATTTCCAGGAATGCGCACTTATCAGGCAAAAATGCGCACAGAAGGCACTCTTCTCGAAGGATTAAGCGCGCATTGTAGCATTTAAGGCTAGTTCAAATCTGATTTTCTCAAAACCTTAAAGATTTTAAATACTTCTTGATTCCATAATGTGTTCATGCCCTGTAAATCCTTAGGCTTGACATTAATTAATGTCATATTCTGCTATACGATTTTCTAGTGTTAACAGTTTCCCCCTAATGTGTGAGGTCTAGGAAGAACTGTATAACCGAAATACATTATAGTTTATTTTTTGTATCGTACGCAGAGAGAGAGAGAGAGAGAGAGAGAGAGAGAGAGAGAGAGAGGCCTACATGAATCTTGGAATTGAAAACACCTTGCACCATTTCCGAGATAACCATGGCCTAAGGGACCCCCTAAAAGCAAACAAAATATACAACATATATGCAAAATTTCAACGAGGCAGGCATGTCCCATGCTCGTGATGTTATGGCTAGTTAAACAAAATTGACAAATACATGTGCTGTCTGTGCCACTACTGTGGTAGTGATGCTGGTGCTTGTTGACGATGACTATTGATGCCCTCAGGGGCGTTTTTTCTTTGACGATGGGTGGAATGTGGTACCCATATGTGTAATATTGGTATGGCATATCACTGTGCAATGTATGCATATGTACTAGTTGGGACCCTCCCATGTAAGCATTGTTGTCAGAGACGCTTATGGAGGCACGGGTCTTCGACGGATCTGATCAAAGTGCAATGGTTGTAAGGTACGATACCATCGTGACATGAAATATTTTGCTTTAGTCGAATGTCAGGAGGATCAATGAAATCTGTGAACAATGATGTCTCCCACAGTGCCACCCGAGGATACCCCTTTTCATGGGGAGGGGTGATCCAAGGTACCGCTTCCTTTTTGGAAAAGAGGTGTCGAGGTCGACAAAAAATGAAGCCTTAACCGAACCATGGGTCGCCGACCTGAGGGGTTGGGGACCTAGATGTGATGGGTTTAACATAGGCATGTTGGTGAGAAGTAATTGAAAATGGATGATGGGATTCAATGGCCCGAGGTTAGAGTATAATTTAGCAGCTTGGCGGCAATCATAGTTATTTCTGAAGGGAAAATCCCTGGAGTCGGTAGGACTTCCAGGGTGGGTGTGTACCGGTTATGAATGTCATGATGGTGCATGCATGGGGGTGAAATACTCCGACCAAGGGGAATGAGGAATTGTTGCCATGGGAGAAAAGATGAAATATGAGAGCGAAGTGGCGAAGGGCATTGTTTGCGGTCTGTGGACAGTTACCAAAAGAATAAAATAATGAGGTTTGGTTTGTACAAAACACAAAGATGGGTACCCAAAAACATGAAAATGGGTTGCTCACTGAAGGTGTGAGGACGGTGTTTTGCTGGGGGTGGGGGTCCCATTGCTTGGTCTCATGTGCGAGGTTGATGAAGCAGAAAATGTCGCATATGGGATTATGTTGATGGAGGTATGGTGGGCCAAATGCGATGCATAGAGGTGCGCTTTCAATCTACTTGTACAACCTGGTCATCCGGGAAGGGGGTTTTGAGTTTGAATGGTAAAATTTACCTTATGCATGATATATGGATGGGTATGAGGTGCTTCCTGGACTGAAATGGTATGGCCATGGCGTCACTTTTGCGGTGATATATGGTCTACTTTGGGTGACAAGCGCCATGGAGGGGAGGCTCTACTGACCAACACGGACGTTTATCATATGCAGGGTGAGGTGATGATAAACGTGGTCAGGTATGAGGATCCTATGGTTTATTTCTGATGGAGAAATGATGTCAGGATATGCAAAGTTTTGTGGGACTCTATCATGTTGGGGGTAGGATGATACATGCTCCGAAACTTTCAGTGGACGGTGTTGTGAACGGTTTGCGGGTTATTCCTGCAAAAACAACTACCTCAAGTGAAAGCATCTTCTTTTCATCAAATATTATTGAAATACATAAACTTTTAGAAAGGAAGATGGGAGGGTGCATACCTGTCGGCACTGAAAATTTATTTTTTCAGGAGTGCGAATGTGTGGCATCACCTATGTTTTTTATGGAGTGTTGATCACAGTGATGCTTTCGTTTTGGTGATCAGATACTCTAAGCTCCAATTTTTCCTTAGGAATTGTTACTTGGGTCCTAGTTTTGATTTCAGTTGGGGTTGCCCCTAGACTGAGATCAGGGGGGGCGTTGCCAGTTACTGCCCCTTGTCTAGGATCCTCCTTTTGTTTGTTCCTCAGCTTATTTTTGTAGCATTTGGAGGATTGTCATAATTCTCCTAGTTGTATGGTTGTTGATGAGCCTAGGAAGGGTTGCACTAGATTGACCGGCGCATTACGTTGTGCCATTGGTCCATTCTGTGAGGGGAATGGGGGATATCGGTTTCCTTGTTCCTAGTTGGTATATGAGTGCCAGGGTGACTTTCATGATAGCTAGGTTTTGATACATTCTAAGTAGAATCATATGAGTATACAGGGTATTGATTACTGCTGCCTAGGTGTCCTTAGGCCAAAGACCCGATCAAACCATCTGCATAATCGACGTGCATGGTTCTACTGCTGCCTAGGTGATCTTGGGAAAAATACCCAATCAAGCCATCTGCAGAATCGATGCGCATGGTACCACTGCTACCTAGGTGATCTTGGGTCAAAGACCCGATCAAGCCATCTACAGAATCTACCTACCTGGTAACTTCCTGAGTACCATGGGTGTATTGCTGCCTAGGAGATCTTGGGTCAAAGACCCGATCAAGCTGTCTGCAGAATCTACCTACCTGGTAACTTCCTGAGTACCATGGGTGTTACTACTGCCTAGGAGATCTTGGGCCAAAGACCTGATCAAGCCGTCTGCAAAATCTACCTACCTGGTAACTCTCTGAGTATCACGGGTGTTACTGTTGCTTAGGAGATCTTGGGTCAAAGACCCGATCAAGCCGTCTACAGAATTGACGCGCGTGGTCACTACCCAAATGCAGATTACTGTTGCCTAGGTGACCTTGAGTCAAAGACCTGATCAAACCGTCTGCAGTAATAAATGTGCGTGATAACTCAAGAGGATGAGGCAACCAGGTTCCCCTTCCTGTGGTTGGTGTATGGTGGCTTGGGGGGAGGAGAGACAAATGGTTGTCTTTATGGTGAGTGTCGTTCCTCCTACATGTACAGAACGACACGAGGTCCATCTTCGACAAATTGGGCGGTAGGATCCTATTGGTAGGATCGCTTGATCGCATGTAAGGCATCCTTATATCACGGGATCTCTAGACAACAGTGAGTATAGTGCCCATAGGTGCCACAGAGAGCGCATGCGTGATTGGTACGCAACGATTTTCCTTTACTTTTTGTGGCAGGTTCCTTTTTACGGGAATGGGGCGTCGAGATGTCTGCTTTGGAGCCGAGGAGTGGTTTGAACTCGTCCAACTCCGGACATATGTGGGTAGGGTGGCCTATAACATCGCATATGGCGCAGACTGGTGATTCCCTTTGAATGGCGGGGGTCACCATTTTCTTTCCTCGCTTTGCGGTTTTCTTGGCCGTGATAACTGGTTTCGCAATGGGAACTTCCTTTGCAGGGGCGGTCTCGACCGTTTCATGGGTAGGTTGGGGCTCCTCGGGACTAAGGGGCTTTAAACCTATGGAAATAACGTTGGTGGCTCCTGTTCCAGAAGGGGGAATGAGGTACCAAATTGGGAACGCCAATGATATGTTGGGTAAAACCAGCATTGCCAAAACCTGCTGGGAGACGAAGCCAGCTGGGGGGTAGAGGAAATGGGTTTGGGAGGTAGTGTAGGCTAGAGAGGCTGTCGTGGCCGATGCCTTGGTATCATTACTGCTTGAGTCCGTGTCCTAACTAACCTCGGTGCTTGATGTGGACATCATGCACACCGGGGCCCCTGTGGCATCGGGCGATACCTCAGGGATAATGGGAGGATCTCCTAGGATGGATGATGGTTTGAATTGGCCAAGGTCGTATTCTTGGTACCGTGAAAGACCATTTGTGGTTGTATCCATGTAGGGTAGAATTACATCCGTGTTGTTTAGGGGACGCTTTTCACTGTGCATCAACTGGTCTACCGTAATGATTCGATCCTCGTGGGGGAACATCATGATGCAGAAGACGGAGGATGCTATGGCAGACATGGCGTACATGTAACTCCGCCCAAGGAGTATGTTGTAATCCAAGTGAGCATCCAAGACTTCAATGTCTATGTGAACTGTCTTTCCGGCTAAGCAGACTAGTATTTTTTGGTAGAGACCGACGGGGGACGACCGTCGTATGCTCTAAGTGTGATGATGGAAGGTTTGAGTTCGGGGGATCCTAACTTCTGCCACACCATTTTTGACATGATGCATGTGGATGCACCCTCGTCTATGACACATCGTTGAATAGTGATATTTTGTATCGATACTGGTATTTGGAAGGTGACCATGGAAGGAATCCTAGGGGTGGCATTGTCTAAGTCAAAATCCATCATGTGTGTATCGGCGGGGTCGATAGCGCCTAACGCAGAAATTAGGGCTTTCTGTTGTTTGGGGCACAACTGCAGTACTTCCAACGCGGACATAACAACGGGTGATTGAGCTAAATCGTCTACGATTCTATAATTATGGGTCGTTTTGGAGTAGTTACTTGCTCGCCTATTAGATCTTTTTGCCATCATTGGCAATAGTTTCGTAGGAATCTTTGGAATGGTTAAAGGTGAAGTCAGCGCGCTAGTACTAGCCCCTGACGTATTGGTGTCTGGTGGGGTGTCGTAGCTGCAATTTCGAGTTTGGAAAAATATTTCTTCCCGAGTCATGTAAATTTCATGGTTTCTTTTCTCGGAATCATCTGAGTTTTGCTGATGAGTGTTGACCGTCCCTTGATGGGGAAACGATTCTTGTATCATTGCAGTTTGCTAGGAAGACCCTCCATGTCCTTAGTTACTCTGTAGATTTTTAATCTCAGGGATTTCGGCACAGTGGTGAGTATAGTGCCCGTACTCACCACATATTGAACAAGAACGGTTTGTTCGTAGAGGTGTCCTTTTGCCTTGCCTTTGGGCATTGCTTGGCTCCTGGTTCTTATTCCGATTGGAGTTACCTCCAGCCTGGGATCGCGGTGGGCGTTGTTAGTTTCTTCCCCCCTATCCAGGGTTCCCTTTGGCCTTTTTTTTTGTCTTTTTCTTAACCACGTTAGGAGGGTAGTTCTCCTAATCATACTAGTGTGGTTGATTTTGGGACGGCTGCACAAAGTTCACTTATGCATTGGTTTGAGTAGGGGGGTTGTCTGCTTAGGACTGAGCATAACGTTGTCCCATGTTTTTACCTGGCCATTGGGGGGGAGATCTTCCGTCAGTGTTTCTTCCTGTGTACTAGGTCCCCTTAGCCGGAGGGTACGGTCCTCCTTGGTGATACGCTTATGCCTTATTAGTAAAATTTTGTTGCGGCATATGATTACTTTGAAATCCGGGTTGAGACATGTTCTGGGTAGAATTATGTGTGTAACCGGGGTTTTGACTGCTGCTGCCTAGGTACCCTTGGGCCATTGACCCAACTAGTCCGTCTACAGAGTTAGACATGCCTGGAAATTCTTGATAAGTCTGCAGGCGTGGGGCGTTAGGCAAGATATTGTATATGTATCATGACTGCGTCTAGATCAGTTCAAGCTGTTGGGATTTACTGATTGCGTCCTCTTCAGATGTGGGGTTGTGTTGCGCCACATCCTTTGAAATCTCCGTCGTTAGAGTTTTCAAGAATAAATCTAAAAGGACTCGGTCATTGAGTTTAGCTTTGCATAAACTGCGACACCGCCTCCATTCATAGAAATGGCCTGAGATATGGATGGAGGGGGATTGTCTGAAATGAGTCAGTAATTCCATTCCCGAATCGTGGTGAATGGGCAACTGAAAGTATGTGAGGAACGCGGTAGCATGGGCGCTAAAGGTTACATGTGAAGTAGGAGGTTGCTCAATGTACCACTTCGTGGCTTCTCCCGTAAGAGTGCGTTGAAATAGCCTCAACCAAATAGTGTCGTTGCACCACAGGTGAAAGGTCACTACATGATTACCTAGGTCTTCTGCTTGCTTGCCTTCGAACTTTGGTATATCCGAAGGGAGCTTCGTGGGCATGGGAGGCCAATTGGGGTCGTGTGCTATGGGGTCATTCGTGAGCTTGGTTAAATCAAGTAGATTCAACGTAGCTAAGAAGGGTGACTGAGAGGTTGAAGCCATGGCAACGTGTGAAGACACGAAGTTCTAGTTAGAACGAGGGTTAGTTTGTGATGTACCCTGCTATGAATTCAACTGGCTTCCCGTATGGGACACGCTCCTCTACCCCCTAGGGGTTGAGGGGGGAGTGGTGTGTGGTGTGGTGTTGGGAGACCAACTAGGGTTCCCAACTAAGGTTTCTATAATAAAGGATAAACCAATGACGATGGCAATGTTCTGTCTTTGATGCCTAAATGGCGAAAGACTTGGAACCCCTCCCGGTAATGGGGGAAGGTCCAAAAGACGCCTGGATCGACGAGGTTCTGTTGGGACTGTTTGGGTGTTGACCAGATTAGGTTTTCGAAAACTTTGAGGGGATTGAGTCTATGATCACAACAAATTTATGGCCACATACATAAAACAAAGCGAAAATGAAATGAATTTTCTATTTAACTTAATCTATGTGATCAATCAAGCAAAAATTGGTTTTGTTTGTTTGCGCGTGATACTCAAAATCCTTGAAGACCTATTACGTCTTCACACACTCAAAAGTAACTGGGCCTTGAGAATATTTCTTGCAAGTGCTACCACAATGTCTCGTAAGAGCTGGCGACGCCCCCAGTTAGTCGAAGAGAATCCACCAAGGTAAGGGTAGAGGGTCTAGCGCTTGCCTGCACCGTCGCCTATAGGGTAAAGGATGCCCTAGTTTTTGGCCACTAAGAACCACTGTCCCATGTGAGCGTTCGATTCTTGGGCTTCTTGGTATTCAGCTAACAAAACCGAGTATTTTCTGGGTCAGGTAGCCCCAACTAATACCGCACGCACTGTGCCTAAGCCTAACCCCCTCTGAATCGGGTCTCTACCGTGCTCGGGTTTTATTTTCCGAGGGCTGATAGGTGGATTTTTAAAACTCCCTAAATACACAAATTCTATGTTTCAATATGAAGTGTGATCAAGGCAGCTTATTGGATGCCTACCCCCTTGATCCTAACTTAATCTATAAATTATTTTGTGGCCCTTGTGGGGAGAATTTAGTGAGTTTGTTTAAGTTAGTTTTAGGTGGCTTTCTTTGCTTAGTGGGTGAGTGTGTGTGAGCATAAGGTGAACAAACTCATAGTTTGAACATTTGGATATCGGCGATCCTTTACAAAAGTCCCCAAGTTAAACTATGTGACGTTGTTCCTTGCTCAAATGGAAAACATTTGCGGATAATGGGCCGCTTCCAAATCTTCCTAGTTAATCTATGTGACTAACTAAAGGGAGATGGCGAATCACAAATGTAGAGAGTTCATATTCTTGCCTAGGATCACTGGAGGGTGCAAAGGCAGCAGAGATTACTTGCTCTAATCGGCGGTTCAATCCCAGTCCTGCAATTCCCTAAATGCAAAAATTGAATTAAGATAAACAATTTCTACACTAGCTCATGCATGTGTGGTCTTGGGCCACTTACTTGGACTAGTTAAACTAAGTGTGCATACCATAATTTGCAAAACATAAATTTTCGGAAAGCAATGGTTAATTTGCCCCCTACTTAAACTATGTGAATTTTTTTTGCAAAAAACCAACTTAAATGAAACCTAACTCTATGCCTACAAAAAGAAGCAAAAAGTGAGTTCTCAGAAGCTGTGGGGTATCAACACAAGTGCTGGCAGATACATTAGGGACTTCCTAGCACATTACAAGCAGAAAAATGTAGAGTGTAGGGATAAAAATATCAGGTTGCTATTTGTGCGCAAAAATCCTTGACAGGTGCGCCTTCTTACGTGGAGGTCAGAGCTGAACACGCGCAATGCGCTTCTATGAGAGAAAATTGCGTGCAAAATTCCTGCAAGCAAAGAATATTAGAAGCTACCTTCTTTATTCTATCACTCCAGTGAATCTAGGGACTGTAACATGGATCATAGGACTGTCAGCTCCACTCCAGCATAGACGAAGGGTCTCCTACAAAAGATGGCACAACCACATAAACTTGGAACACGTCAGTGGAGTCGCCAATCTTGTTGTGGTGGATTAGTCGCACGGGTGTATGAAATCGCACCAGCTTAAAGAGTGTGGTCTACTCTTTAAACTATTGGTAACAGGCAGAAAGTGGGGGAGCTCAAAAGCATAAAATTTAGTGGAAACATTATGCTAAAGTATGCTTTGGTTAAAATAAAACTAAAACACAAATATACAGAAGCTATAAAGAGAGTCAAAATGATAATAATAAAAACGATGGCTCGACGACCTCTTCTTATTAAACGTTTGATATGAAGAAGAAATTTTACCCACCTGCCAAAGGGTCCCTAGGCAATGGCTCTAGGTCCCGATGCAAGGATGTTGCCTTCCAAGCTCTGCCTCTGATGCAGTCTCTCTCTCTCTCTCTGTTGTGGTGAACTAGGATGTTGGGTGGCCAACGATCGAGTCCTCTTTAGCTGCAGCTCTAGGTCACACACTGCTGGTGTTGCTTGGGCAACTTTGGCCAGCATAACAATGTGATCACCATTTCTTCATCTCTTGGTGGCTTTATATAGGGGAGTTTCAAATCCTCCTTCCCTCCCTTGGTACATGATGGATGGTGACCCAAGGGAGAGGTATGATTCCATTGTGTGCTCCAAATATTCCTTTGTGTGCTCACATAGTGTCTAAGGAGGCGCTAGTGGTTGTCCTTAGGTGACTTCATATAAGGAGTAACTATCCTTTGCTTGGTGTGGTCCCAGAAAGCGACTTTTTGCCATTTCCACGAATGCGTGCTTATCAGGCAAAAAGGCACTAAGAAGGTGCCCTTCCTGAAGGATTAAGTGTGCATTGTAGCATTTAAGACTAGTTCAAATATGATTTTCTCAAAACCTTAGAGATTTTAAATACTTCTTGATTCCATAATGTGTTCCTGCTCTGTAAATCCTTAGGCTTGACATTAATTTATGTCGTCTTCTAATGTACGATTTTCCAGTGTTAACAGTACCATTGAAACAATTGACTCATAAAATATACACATTCTTTCAAAACCATGTAACATGCCACCTTTCAAGATTTCATTTGTTGGCACAGTTCCATACTTTGTTTCTTGCAAGTTTTATACCCCATAACAAATCATATATTTAATATAAAATATTTTTTGTTTTATTAATTATAGACGGAGCAAAGTAAAACAAGATCGATAGATGCTTACAAATTTTACAATTAAGTTATGATATGCCAACATATACTCACAACCCATTTTTAACCCAATTTCAATCGATTCCTCTGATGGTTCTTCTTTGTATGTTAGCACCTATTTGAAGACATTCAATGATGATTTTTTTAAAGCAACTTAAAAAATACAAAAATGAAATCTAGTTAAGTTGTTATAAGGAAGTAACAATTACTCACAAACTTAGATATCAACCCTTTTCTTCCTTGTCGTTTTGTTTTATGTGCTAAATGGGTTTCATTTTCTTTTCTTTTCTGCAAGAAAATACTTGAAAATTAATATTTAATGCTAAATTGTTTATTTATTGTACCTAATGATCGAAAAATTCAATGATTACATATTGCATTTGAAGCACGTTGTTGTTGAGATGGCTCCTCTTGCGATGCAATTTTGTTCATTTCTTTGACCATCTCCTTGTACACCTTTTTGGACATTCCTGTTGGCATATTTCTAATATCAGCTCGTTCATCTTTTGAGATTTTCACAATCTTCCTGAAAATTTAACATGACAATAAACTATTTAATTTTTATATTGATATATGAAAAGTAAATATAACAAAAGTAATATTTATAAATAATTCAAGACAAACGTTTAAAGGAATATTACTTTTTCATTCCTTCTTTATTTTTGTACGTTTTTGCTATTAAAAGTCTGACATGTCTCATTGACCAATTCTCTGGAAACTCTTCCTATAGTTTAAATAAAATTTGGTTCTTGGAATCATTAGATTGGTTTTTGTATTGTAAGTGGAAAGAACGTATATACATTCATTCCACTAGATCCCTCTAACTTTTGTAAAAGATTTTCCCTCTTTCGTTAACCTCCAGCACCACTTCAGATGAGCTAAGGAGCAATTCATTTTTATTTGCATGTTATATTTTCTTTTCTTTTCTTAGAACAACATTCATTTTCTAAGTTGTTGGTCCCTGTATAACATTAAACATATGTGAATTAATAGACTGTTTGACACATGTTATCTAATAATTTTAATTATATTATTAATAAAAATTAAAAAAAGAAACTCATATTGGATCGATAATATTTTTTCATTCACCTGATTCATCCTTTTGCAATTTTTCCATCAAGCTTTACGCTCTTCTGGTCCTAGATCAAAAATAATCTTATCGAGCTTCATCATTTTGTGGCTCTGCATGATACACAGTAAACAATACATATTAGTTAAACTTACATATAGTTCAAAAATAATATTTTTTTTAAAGAATTTACAAAGAACTTGCCTTTTTTACTTTTCTTGATGTGTTATCAGTCTTTTTGTTACTTGATCTCTTGTCATTCATTTCTTTATCAATCTCAAACATGTACCATATCATTCATTAACATATTTATAAATAAATTGTCAACTTTTTAGGGAAAAAAAAAAATCTCAAGAAATTGGTGTGCCATTCATGGTGTACGCACCGACACTGGTGCGTGGGGATCTTAGAAACACACCGCACAAACAGTATAACAGACCGTACGGTGCTCTATGTCAATAAGGAGCACTGGTGCGTTACATGTCAACCACCGCACCGATTAACCATGATAGAATAATAAAAAAAATTCAGTGTTAGTTTTTTGTAGCATAAACCGGTGCCATATTTTACATATGGCACACTGATAAAAAAAATTGTTTTTTTTTATAAATTTTTTATCACATTACTTTTGCGGTGCGCTTGTACAATACAGAGCACCGGTGTGCTAGGTTACACCGAGCGCATCGATGAAAAAAAAAATATGTTTTTTTTTTTAATTCATGCAATGGCCGACATGGATTGGGATCCGACTATGAAAATCGTCCCGTCAGTTGGATGTCTTAGGTTTATATTTAGCAATACAAACCCTATAAATCTAAATTGAAAAGCCCTAATTCTGAAATCACAGAAAGAGGGAGAAGAAAGGGCAGAAATAAAAAGAATGTAGGGTTTGTATTTTTTGAAAGTTTTTTTTTTTTTTTTGAAACAAAACATTCGCGGTGCGCCATAGTGAAATAGCGCACCGGCGGCATATTTTTCAAATGGCACACTGAGAAAAAAAATATATATATATATTTTTTAATTTTTATCACAATAATTTCACGGTGCACTAAGTTAGGCATGGCGTACCGATGGAAAAAAAATCTTTTTTTTTAATAATTTACGCAAGGGCCGACATGGATTGGGATCCGATTATGCAAGTCATCCCATGGGTTGGATGTCTTAGGCTTATATTTAGCAATACAAACCCTATAAATATAAATTGAAAAGCCCTAATTCTGAAATCACAAAAAGAGGGAGAAGAAAGGGAATAAACAAAAAGAATGTAAGCTTTGTTTCTAAAATGGAATTTTTTTGTTCGAAACAGCACGTTCGCAATGCGCCATAATGAAATAGCGCATCAACGCCATATTTTACATATGGTGCACTGATAAACAAAATATTTTGTTTTTTAATATTTTATCACTGTACTTTTGCGGTGCGCTAGTATAATAGAGCGCACTAGTGCGCTAGGTTACGTAGGGCGCCTCGAGGAAAAAAATCTTTTTTTTTTTTTTTAAATTCATGCAAGGGTCGACATGGATTGGGATCCGACTATGTAAGTCATCCCGTTGGTTGGTTGTTTTACGACTATACAAACCCTATAACTCTAATTTGAAAATCCCTAACTCTAAAATCACAAAAAGAGGGAGAAGAAAGCACAGAAATAAAAAGAATCTAGGGTTTGTTTCTAAAAATGGATTTTTTTTTTAAATTTTGTTTCTGAAACTACGGAAAAAAAGTAAGAAAAACAATAAAATTTGATTTTGTTCTTTTACTGCATTAAAAAACTGCAGAAAAAAAAAAAAAAGTTAAAAAAAAAACAATAAACTTTGATTTTTTTCTTTTACTACATAAAAAAAAACTACAGAAAAAGTAAAAAAAACAATAAAATTTATTCACGAGATCGTTTGAAATTCTATGCTACAGGGTTTGAATCACCAGAGGTATGGAATTCTGATTGTATGGATACTTTTGTTCGAACGTATTTCCTTGCTCCACAGTGCTCTCGTGCTCTGTCTGCTCCAGGTATGTCTCCTACAAATCTCTAGCTGAATTTTTTTGCAAAAATAGTGAAATAATGAAAAGTGTTTAGTATTTAAAGAAATTTTTTATGAAATTATATTTTCGAAAATATTTTGCTGCCCATTTTTCAATTTACCGTTTTTTTTTTCACTTAAAGAAAATAGGGTTGTGCTTTTTTTATTTGCGGTTATTCGTCACTTGTGCGTCCCTTAATCGAACCGCGTCGGTGCGTCTGGGTATAAAACGACACCGGTGTGCATTACCAAAAATGCACTAGTGTGGCGATCTGTACATTAGGCATTGAAATTATGTTTAGGTGTGTGCACCAAAATTTATTGTTGTTTTTCTCAAATGTAGGGAGAAAATATCATAATTATATCGAATGGACAATTCTTCAAAATCCAACTCATTCCATAATTTTTCTCAAAGTTCATCGCGGAGTTCTCCATATCCATCTCGAGACGTAATATTTACTTCAGATTTTATTTATATTTTCACTATCTAATTGAATTTATGTTTTTTATCCATGCAGCCAATCATGCACAACTTAATTAAATTTATAATGTATACAAATTTGCAGGTTTATGTAGATTCAACATCGAGTTCAGATGCACAAAATATTCAAACTACTCCAAAACTTCGAAAGTTCTTATCAGGAGCTGCATACCACAAGGCGCATTTGGTAGATGAAAATGGACAGCCGCTTCACCTTGCCAATTATAACAATATTGCATTTTCTAGCCACAATCCCGAGAAAATGATGGTAATAATTATAATTGCTTGGTATATATATTGATTAATATGTAATTAGTTCAACATCAAACCAATTTATAATCATGCAATATTGTCAACATGGTTACTAATTGATATCATATATTTTGTACTAATCATGTTCAAGTATATTTTTTTAAATTATTAGGATTCTAGTGATGATGAACGACCTACCTACCATCTTTCGTTGTGCCCCACAACAATGTCAAATCGAGAGAAGATTGAATTAAGAGAAAAAAATCGGAGAGGAACGATACTAAGAATGGTTGAATCAACCACCGATTCAATTCCCGCTACGTCCAAAGTCACCAATTATGAATGACTACAGCAATAGTAGTTCTTCACAAGCTGGCAATGGAAGAAATCAAATAGAGGTTGGTATGGATGATTACTTAAGGGATACAACTGCCATGGAGGCAATGTTGTTAGAAGCATTCCAAAACGATGATCAGCTAGGGGATGATGCTCATATCTTTGACACCTTTTCTGAAAGCCTTAAATTTTCTTCCACCAACCCTCTCTTTGGACCTGTCGGTCAGTCAAAGTCTACCCAGTTGGGGACAATGATGTTACTGTACAACTTGAAAGCAAAGTTTGGCTTATCGAATGCATGTTTCTCAGAGCTTTTGAGGTAAGTTACCATAAAGTGCTTCATTATATAAATTTGAAATATAATCAATACACTGCAATGAACATTACAAATGGTAAATTTTATGAACTTTAATAATTATATCGACATTAATGTACATTTATTAATATATTTTTCCATGATCACCAACTACAGGTTATTCAAAGACAAGGTTTTTCCGAGTGATAATGTCTTGCCTGGTAGCTGCGAAGAGGCAAATAAATTGTTGAAAATGTTAGGTGTTGAGTACATATCATATCATGCATGTCCAAATGATTGTATTCTATCTAGAAGAGAATATGCAGAAAAATATATCTGTCCGAAATGTGGGCATGACAGGTATGATAAATCAAAAAATAAGGGTAAATCACGTACTGGTCCTCCTTTTAAGATATTGAAGCACATCCCTATAATCCAAAGGATTCAAAGGCTCTTTCGTTGCAACGAATTAGCTATGTTGCAGGGATGGCATGCCTCACACAGAAGTGAGTTGTGAGTTATGCGAATCCCAACTGATGCAATATCCATGAAGCATATAGAGGATACATGGATCAAAAAATTCAAGGATGAAGTACGAAGTCTACGACTCAGCATAGCCATGGATGGCATCAACCCATATTCCCTCCAGAACACCAACTATTCTGTTTGGCCTGTAGTAGTGATCAATAACAATATCCCCCCATGGTTGTCCGTGAAGAATGAACATCTTATGTTGGCTCTCATAGTCCCTGGTAAAAGACAAGTGAAGAATATGGATGTCTACTTACAACCACTGGTAGATGAATTGAAGGAATTATGGGATGGGATAAAGGTATACGATGTATCAAGACCCATTGCAACAGAGAGGATTTTTACGTTGTATGGCATATGTGCTTACATGACACATGATTATCCAGGCTTAGGAGTTTGCTCTGGTAAATTGCATGTTTAATTTATTGATTTGTTTATATACATAACAATATTCTTTCAAATATTAGTTATTTAATTCGTCATAATATTTGTTCTGATCTTCATGATATTCTTTAACATGCCATGCATATTAATTAATGTATACAAATATAATCTCGCAGGTCTTGTAACAAAAGGGTATTTTGGATGTAAATGTTGTGGACCCTATCTGAAAGCTAGATGGTTTGAAGGACCTACAAAAGCCAGAGTATGATTTCTCCGGGGTATTCCTACCAGAAGAACACCCTTACAGAAGAGCAGCATCCGCTTTCAATGGTGAAAGAGAGAGAACCCAAAGGCCTCCAATAATGACACCAGCTGAATGGCTTAGAGCATATGAGAGAGAGAAGGAGAAGGAATTCGTAGAAATGTTCGATTCAAATGGGGAGCTTATGTTCAATGATCCAGATTTCTTTGACACCTATGTTGAGAAATTGCCAATTGGGATGAAAAGGAAATCTATATTTTATGACCTCCCATATTGGGAGCATCTTAAGATTACCCACTTATTATATCCCATGCATATATTTAAAAATGTTTCATCTTCTTTATGGAGGCACATATCATCGAAACAAAGCATCACATTGGCTGTTAGGAAAGATCTTATTACTTCAAAAACTAAAAAGAAACATTGTCCAAGACAATTAAAAAGTACAGGATCAGAGGTAGGCATTGGTCCCTCTAATTCATGGTTTTTCAAAGAAGGTGATGTCCCATGGATTTTAAAAAAACATGATATTTCTTTGGAAAAGGAAGTTATAATGGGTGTGAGGGTGCCAACTTCATACGGTTCTTCACTATGGTGCTGCTTCACCGTGGATGACCATAGTCGGAATTGAAATCACATAACCATTTGAATCTTGTAAGAGTATGTATAATGTCAAAAGCATGATTTTATTATTTTTTATATTAATAAATTTTGTCCCATGCGGGGATCATAAAACATAACTAATTTTGTATATTATTGCGTGTGTTTATAACTTTGCAGTGTCATTATCCTTTGTTCGTGCGTGGGTGTGTGAAACATGGATTCCCTCAAGGCCTAGGACGTGCCATATCTAAATTATTTGCATTTGTATGTTGGATCACGTCAAAGGAGACTCATGTGGCTAGCATTCCACGGTGGCGTCAAGAGATACTTGAGATTGTTTGTATGTTTGAGAAGGAACTGCCGACGAGTTTCATGGACTTACAGGTTCATATTCTAATCCACCTAGTAGATGAGGTTGAATTATTTGGGGTGGTTTATTGTCGTTGGATGTTCTTCTTAGAGAGGTAAATCAAGAAATTGAAAGGTTTTGTTTGACAAAGGGAAAAACCCGAGGGGTCTATGGTAGAAGGGTACATATCGTATGAGTCTTTCTATTATGCAAGTGAGTACATCAAGCAGATCAACAATAGACTAGGTGTGATGATTTGGGACAATGAAAGGGATGAAGACAAAAGAGAAGGGGAGTTGCTCCAAATGAGTGGAAAAAGGCGCTTAATAAAGAGTAAGCGACTTATAATTTTTCAAATTTACAAAAAGTAATTAATATTCTTATTGAACTTCAATATAATGTATATTTTGATCTCTAAGTACTATATAATATTGGTTTGATTTCATCAATGAATGCAAAAATTGAAGCAATAAATAAATTCGTTCTTTACAATTCTGAAGCGACACAACCGCGGGTCGCATTGTACGAACAAAAGGAGATGAAATGGGATAGTGACAGGAAATAATTTAGACAGTTGAATGGTATAAGTGTGCCTTATCTCGATCATTTAAAAGAAAATATGCCAAAAATATGCCCCAACAGTTGGGTTGCTGACCAAGTCAGAGAGAAATACGGTGCTACCGGTCGTTACCCGCGTGCTGAAGAGGATGCGTTAAACGTAGGGATTAGGTGCAGCAACTCGGTAATAATAATTTTAATTTATATGTAAATTTGAAACTTATAAGACATCTATATTTCATATTTTAACTGGTGGGTTATTATAAGACACATGACACTATGATTTTTTTAAATTTTTTATAATAGGTGCATTTGTTCCCATCTATGTGGGCATATGGACACCATTTTCGCACAGAAAATAACGACGCTGGAAACATCAGACAAGACTGTGGAGTGGAAGTCGAGTTTGATAAATCTAGTCGATCTAGCCACTATGATCAAAACCTAGTACGAGGGACGTTAGGTTACATCAGAAAGATATAAGAGATCATTGAAGTGGATTTCTCTTCTTTCCAACGTGTTATTTTTAGGTGCAAGTGGTGGGACACCTTTGATCGGAATAATGTAAAGGAAGATCGCGATAGTAGGCTGATATGTATCAACTTTAGAAAGATGTGGGATGAAGCTAAGGAGCCCTATGTTTTCCCCAAACACTGCAACCAGGGGTTTTTTTTACCCAGATGTGTTGGTTAGGGATTGGTGGTTCGTATTGACACATGACCCTAGATCAAAACATATTTTTAAGAAAAAGAGTGTTATCATGCCATGAGAGTTGGAAGATAATGAGGGTGATCATGAGAACCAAGAGTGATATGGTACATGTGTTATTTCATCAATATTTATACTTTTTAAGATGGGTTTTTCGAAACATTATAATATGTATTTTGAATTAATTGGTAATTCGCATTGTGTTAATGTTAAAATCAATAATTCACTTGATAATTTGCAATTATGTTGATCTCAAAAACAATGATGTACAGTATAAATTAGTTCTTTTTTTTGTATCTAAGATCATAGTAAAATAATGATAATTCTAAAGTACATGAATTTATTTGCATTATTTTCTAAACTTTATTATGTTACAATAATTCATATTATTCTAGATTTATTATTTTACAATTATTTAAAATTTACAAATTTACAAATTTACAAATTTTAATAAATTCATTTCACATTAATACAATTAAAATTTTACAAATATTTTGCATACAATTAGAATTAAAATTACAATTAGAATTACAATTTTACAATTTCACATACAATTACAATTACAATTTTAGACTTTTACATGCAATTACAATTTTACAATTACAATCAATTCACAGTAATACAATTAAAATTTTACAAATATTTTACATACAATTAGAACAAGAATTACAATTACAATTTTACAATTTCACGTACAATTATAATTACAATTACAATTTTACAAATTTACATATATACCATTACAATTACAATTTTAGAATTTTACATACTATTGGAAATACTGGGGGAGGGAGGGGGGGCGCGGTTGGGTGAATCAGTGTTCCTTTCAATTAGAGCATTAGTTAATCTTCAATTATTATCAGTGTTTGTACAATGATAGCAGCAAACAAGAGGAAAACAAATGCACACATTTTTTAAGGTGGAAACCCACCCCGGGACAAAACCACCTATTGCTTTTCTAATAATTCTTTAATATTCAACTCCAATTGAAATAAATCTCCAACTTCCTCGAATCTAGAAAAGCATTCTTCTCTTGCTCCCACTAGATGGACGCTCTAATGCCCAAGATTCTTCAGTAGTCAACTGAACGGATGCCCCAACACCCAATGAGCTACAACTCACCCTAGCACCACCCTACCACCCTATAGAAGAATAAAAGAAGAATGGACTCCCGTACCGGGGAAAATGGTCCACTTTACAATGATATAGAATGATGTAGAAGAAGAAGATATACTAGACCATAACCCCAACTTTGACACAACCACCTAATGATGATCCTAGACCTCCCAACACTGCCTCTTCAACCCTTGGCAGATAGACACTAGTACAATTTGTACAATAATGTATTTATAATGACTAAGTACAATGATTGTATGCAGTGCTACCCACTTGAAGACTTCATATGATGAACTTCTTGCTGCTATTATGCACCTTGGTTGCTGCTCTTGTCATGCTACCCTCTACTGCACCTTGATTTGCTTTTCTGCCGTAGAAAGTCTGGTCCTTTGCAATCCTTGACAACACATGATCTAGCTTTTTCTTGCCTTCTAGGAGCTCGATATTGAATCTGGTGTATCTCTGTTATTTCAGATCCTCAATATCTGATTTTCGATCATGTAGTAGTCCTCTGAGTCATCTTTCCAATGCTATAGGTCTGACCTAATTTGGATTCTTCAAGAGAGATTTATACCCAATTTCTCACAATTCCCTAATTATGGACTATTTCAGCAGAGCGCACTTGTACGGCGTGCCATGTGTCACTGTTTCTTCATTTGGTTCTGAAATTGATAGAGAGAAAACCAAAAACTATGCACTATCTACCACTTATTATGGAATTCCAATCCGATACTCAGAGAGAGAGTTATGACGATTTATCCAAGGTCACTTCTTTGAGATGAATTCAGGAGCCTGCAAAAACCCTTACTTCCATAGATCATATCTCCAAAAATATTGCACAACTTGATCTGAAATTTTTACTACAGCTTCATTAGGATTTCGGCTTCACCTCATAAAAATTTCAGCTTCTGAGCCTTTGTAGAAAAAAATTTAGAGTGAAAATTCCACGATTACCTATTTCAGATGGCCGAATCCCATGCATAAGGAGGAAATGAGGATCACAATTTATATAAGTGCTTAAGTTGAGAGGGGCTTCAAAAAGCGAACATGGAAGGGATTTTAGGAGCTTAACAAAATATTAATTATGACTTTTCAATGACCCATGCCCCAACCCCATGGGGTTTTAGCCCACTAACTGGGGGTACAAACTTCAAACATGAATATCTCTCAAACCGTGAAGAATTACATGGCGTGCCATATATCAACGGAAACATCTCGACAAGTAGAAACCATCAAAAGCATTATTTACCCAGAATATATTAATTTGATAGGTCAAAATTCCCATGCAATATTGGGTTAGCCCCTGGTGCTGCTTGGGTTGACATCAATGACAATCGCTGAACAACAATCTCCCCCTTTGGCATTGATGGCAACACAAGTACTCCCCCTGCGATCATGACACCTCTTCCACAACATTCTCTCCCCCTTTGACATTAATGGAAAAGGGTAACTCCCCCTAAAACACAACCATTCTGCGGACCTATAGACACTTCCACTCGCGTTGACACACAACCGTCCTGCAGACCTGTACACACTTCCACTCCCCCTTTATATTCTGAAAAAGGAAAATCTAATGAGAACTTGGGAGAATCCCAAGCTTCTGGTGAAGATATTCCAATGCTGGCGAATATTTAATATGCGATTCTTTTGGTGCTTCTTGGAATCTTGCTACTTGTCCAACTGCTTGCATAACATTTGGTTGAGAGGCTGTTACATATAGAAGACTACTAATCATAGATCTGTACAACCTTTGATCCACATCCTTAGATGAGTCGTCTATGCTCAATTTGCAACCAAGTAAAGACATCTCGAAATCACCCCACCTTTAGACCAAAATTCTTGCCAGTCGATCATCATTGCTACCAATTGTTGTATCATCCTCTTTAGCTATTAGACATGCTTTAGTTGCTTCATCACAAACACATATGTCGTTTGGGCTAGACTTGTTGTATACAATTTCACCAAATACACGCCTTTTCTTGATTTTACATTTCGTGGAGTTGAATAGTATTGTGTGTCCTTGATCACACATTTGTCCAACACTGAGCATATTGTGATTCATGTTTTCAACCAATAGAACATTCTTGGCTAGAACATCTTTGCTTCTGAGAGTGACAGTACCTGATCCTATAACATTTGAAGATCCTTCATTTCCAAAGGACGCGGTTCCATCCTTCTTCTCTTTCAGAGATACAAATTTATTTCTATCTCTATTCATATGCGTCGAGCAACCGCTATCAACATACCACACATCTTTGTTCTTTTGAGCCTTGAGAACGAGGGCACAATTATAATTCTTCTTCTTCTTCCTTGTTTTTTCATTCTACGGCTTCGAAGATTCTTCTAGAGGATTTTCAAGTCTACAGTCTTTAGCTATGTGTCCAAAGTTTCAACATTTGTAACATTCAATATTATTTCTTAAATGTTCAAATCTATTGATGTTTCGCTGAGCCCTGGGAGGTTCATATTTGATAGATCTCCTGGAATTGTATTTGTTCCTAGGGTACGTGCGACATTCTATAGCTTTATGACTAAAATTTCCACATGAATAACAGTACCCATAAAAAATATGTTGGTACCTGGATGGAAATTTTCGTTGAGGAATTGTCTTCCAAGGCTGTTCTTGCGAATCTTGTCCAATGAAGTCTACATGCATGTCAGATCTTATAGGTTCATTGCATTTTGTTGTAGAAGGTCCTGCTTCTTCTTCTTTGTAACCGATGTCAGTTTTGTTGTTGTAAGATCATTGATTGTTGATGAGTTCTTCCAATGCCCTTGAGCTGTTGGCATAGTTTTGGATAGTTTTTCCTTTCTTCACTTCCTCACGCAGCGAGACTACTTCGACTTCTAATTCTTCCCTTTCTTGGTTGCTTTCTTCCAACTTCTTTTGAAGTGACTCTTCAATGCATTTGTGTTCTTCAACTTCAATTTTGAGACCTTGAACTTGTTCTTCAAGAGTTTTGGAACGGATCTTCTCCGCCTTGAGATCTTTTATAAGCTTGATTGCTTCCTCATAAAATTCATCTATGGTCCATCCTTCTTCTTCGTTGTTTGATACCTCTTGCTTATTGTGCTTGGACATAAACAATACTCTCTCATTGGCTTCTTCTTCACTATCATTGTCTTCATTGGATGATGAGCTATCTTCTTTAGAGAGAAAGCTCCTTTTGGATCCTTGCTTGTTGAATTTCTTAAAGCCTTTCTGTCTTTTTGAGTTGCCATCACTTTTGTTTGGACATTTTGTTGCAAAATGCCCAACCTCATTACAGCTGAAACATATCAATGGAAGGTTACCTTTGAATTGTCCCTTACCAATTTGTAGTTTTCTCGTGAAGTAAGTGTATTCTTCATCTGAAAGACCTTCTTCATCATATCCCTTTTCTTCACACTTGCAGGTGCATGTCTTTTCAATTGAAGTTTGTTTATCCTTATTGGTTTTCTTAGATGCAACGAACGCAGTTTCTAGATGCGAAGTACCCTCTTCTTCATCAAGTCTCATTTCATATGCTATGAGAACTCCATGTAATTCCTCTTAGCTAAGTTTTTCTAGATTTTCACTGTATTCTGAGACCGATACCTTTGGGTTGAATCTCCCTGGTAACGTTCTAAGAATCTACCGTATAATAGTCTTCTCGTCAATTGGCTCTCCCAATCCTTCCAGAGTATTGGTTATTTCATCAACGTATTGAAATTATGCAGCAATGTTGCAATCTTCTTTCATTCTGAGTTGCTCAAATTTTTCTCTATAGATTTGAAGCTTTGCTTCTTTGACATTTGAGTCACCTGCATATATATTCTCAAGCTTGTCCCATACATTTTTGGCGGTTTTACAACCAAACACCTTATGATAAGCAGATTCAATAAGTCCACTGATAATAATATTCTTTGCTTTTGCATCATTTACCAAATTCTTCTTACCTTGTTCATCCGCGGTTGATGTAAATCCATTTTGAACAGTGTCCCATACTTCGTAACCTTGTGCCAAGAGATATACCTCCATTCTTCCTTTCCAAAGTGCATAATTATTTTCATTGAATAGAGGTACACCATTCTTGGTATGCTCCATGACCTCCTTCCAGGTGTTAAACTTCTATTGAAGGAACCAAGCTCCGATACCAATTGTTGGAAATACTGAGAGGGGGGGGTGGTGCTAGGGTGAGTTGTAGCTCATTGGGTGTTGGGGCATCCGTTCAGTTGACTACTGAAGAATCTCGGGCGTTGGAGGAAATGAGGATCACAATTTATATAAGTGCTTAAGTTGAGAGGGGCTTCAACAAGTGAATGTGGGAGGGATTTTAGGAGCTTAAGAAAATTTTAATTATGACTTTTCAATGACCCATGCCCCAACCCCATGGGGTTTTAGCCCACTAACTGGGGGTACAAACTTCAAACATGAATATCTCTCAAACCGTGAAGAATTACATGGCGTACCATATATCAACGGAAACATCTCGACAAGTAGAAACCATCAAAAGAATTATTGACCCATAATATATTAATTTGATAGGTCAAAATTCCCATGCAATATTGGGTTAGCCCCTGGTGCTGCTTGGGTTGACATCAATGACAATCGCTGATCAACACATACAATTAGAATCACAAATATTACAATTTTACAATATCATGATCATTTAATATTAAATTAATTAATAAACATCACGTTCATGATAACCATTGTACAAACATCATATTTGACTAAAAAACACATTCAAAATCGCTAACATCATCGTGATCATGATCATCTAACAAAACACAATTAACATTATACATTAACATCATCACAACACAAACATCAAATATACATCTCATGTCAAATAACTCATGCTACCACATACACATCTATCTGCAAGCTGCACATTAAATGAACATATCCAACATGACTTAACAATATACACATCATGATGATCACCAACATGTAAATTAAGTACAACTGCAACATGAACATAAAATACATGGACCATATATATATATATATATATATATATATATATATATATATATATATATATATATATATATATATATATATATATATATATATATATATATATTTATATGGGAATAATGTTAAAAATATACAACTGTAATATAAATGTCATGGATCAGCTGGTGGTAGTACAACATCAATAACAGTACTAGCGGAGGCCTGCTCAATCAATGGTGCAGCCTCGACGGTCGATGGTCCAACATGCTCATGATCATGAGTATTGATAGATGATACAAGTTGTTAACTGGACGTGGCCGATGGTCCAGCCTCATCTCCATGATGACTGTTGCTAGATACTAGTGGAGGCTCATGCTCATCTAGCGCGGCGCGAGGTGAACGATCATTGGATGATGAATCACTTCTCACGGACTGTCCATCACGTGCTGCGGCTCGACCACGCCTATAACGTGCAATAGTCCTCCTTAGTCGCGTAACAAATGTTGTAGCTCCTATGACATGCCACATCAAATTGTACATGTCACGTAGCATGCCTCTCCACATCTGTAATAGCTTATCATCGACCTGTATGTCTCTGTAATGAGCGAGCCTAATGCCTGCCCCAACAATCAATGCACTGAGTTGGTCACCCAACTCCATCTTGTATCTAGCATCAAATCGACTATGCCTAGCAAAAGGTGGTATCAGTGCACCAGCAGGCGCAAGTCTCTCTGCACCGACCTCCTAATGATCCTCAACATCTGGCATTACCTGATTGTCATCAGGATCCACACCTGGATCATGTGGTGGTGTTGGCATGTCCTATCCATCAAAAGAGCCAATGTCTGAAAAATATATACAAGTACACAAAAATAATTAGACAATTTCATTACACAATTTAATAAAAACAAGTTAAAGAACATGCTAGAATAAATTTAAATAAAATAGTAATATTACCTCTATCATCTAGTGGCTCATCAGCTGTGAAGAGGATGTTGGCTCACCCTTGCCAATCCAAACCCGCATAAGGACATGGGATCATAACGAAGGGATGATCATCAACACTGACTAGAAACTCCAGTGTCTCATGCGATATCCTCGCTGGAAACAAAGTCTCGTCCCTCTTGGGCATCATCTGCCCCCACATGTGCATACGTGCCTCAAACATCGGCCTACGAGGCTGCCGAACAAAAGTAGGCCTCGTCTCTGGAAACCTCTCAAAAAATAAACAAAAAAGCTCTGAAGAAAAAGGGAAGCTGACCCTCCCTTGTGCATGAGCACAACATCTATTTAAGGCTGTACAGAACTGCCGCAAAAAAAAGGGCAGACCACCTGACAAGTCGTGGCTCCTGTACTAAAGAATCAACATAATATAGAAGCAAGCAACTAATGTGTTTCCCGTCACTGGTGTTGTGCAAAATGGTTGAAATGATAAGTGAGAGACACTGCACCTCCTCACTACCAAATGCACCAATACATAACTGACCTCCAGCAACCTAAAACTCTGCAGGAGACAATTCATTTTCTCCAATGTATCTCTGGAAGTAAACTAAATCACTCTCTGCTACATAGCCAACTACAACCTCTAGGAATGAGGGAAAATTCACCCCTCTCCTCGATAGCCTTGTAATTAAATATATATCCTCCTAAGTGGGCATATACCACTGGTCAATACCAACCTAGAAAGCTTGTTGGTGGGCATTCCACCTTCGGATAAGATGTCTCAAAAACAAACTATGGCCCTTTAGGGAAGTATCCTCCTCATAGAACTTGAGGAGGCCTACCTGCCTTAGGATCCCCTGCGTAGCTACTGTAATAGGGCGATGGTATGCATCTCTCTCACTCTCTCATGCCTCCCACAGGCGAACCATGTTATACTGTTGTGCCTGTTGTTGTAGTTGTTCCCCCTCTTCTCTCCTTTCACGTCTCTAAATGATTGACTTATGAAACACAATTTTTTTATTAAATGAGACATGTAGTTAGAAATATGAATATATAATTTTATTTTGAAAAAATAAAATAAAAAATAGTCAGTGTGCCAAAAACACAGTCACGCACCGGTCCCGATGCGTCTTTCTATGGAGCGCACAGGGGGCGGTGCTCCAGAAAAATTTGTAGCGCACTGTTGACTATGTACGGTGTCAGGAGGGCGGTGCGCTGACTAAACTCTAAGCCCCGGGGCGTATAGTTAAGTTAGCGGACCGACCTCTTGCCATCATGACATAGTTAACGGTGCGGTATTTTACAAGGCCGCACCGTTGACGCAGGTGAAATACGGAAAGTCATGCATTGACAAAAATAGCCGTCCCGGGGTAGCTATTTTGGTCAACGCACTGCGTCGCCTCTATTCCACTACGTCAACGGTGCAGCCGGGTAACCGACCGCACCACACTTTTAAAAAAAAATTAAAATAACATGGTGCACCTTCGGTACCGCCACGGAACCGGTGCGAATACCATTAGCACCGGTTTACTAGGCCGAACCGTTGACCATGTCGAAATGCGGTATGCGGTGTGCTAACAACATTACCCGCCCCGAGGCGGATAATTCAGTCAACGCACCGTGTTGCCGCTATTCCACATTTTCAACGGTACGGCCTGGTAAATGACCGCACCGCACTTTTTAAATTTTTTTAAAATAACACGGTGCACCTATCGGTACCGCCTCGGAACCGGTTGCGGTGTGGCCTATAAATTTACAGGCGATACTGCAACGGGTGCGAGCCGAACGGCTCGAGTGCACCGCGCGACAATTTTTTTTTGTTCTTTTAAATGGTTAATATTAAGGTTATTTGAAATTCTAATCCACTAAAAGGCTTAATTACGGAAAAACAAGAAAAATACATGTACATTTGGCCATCGAGAAGGCATATTGGCTGTAGAATTTGTAAAAGAAAATTTGTCCACCATTTTGCAAAATTCAAGCTGGATATTGGTGGGAAATGCACAGCAACAGTGTGTGCAATGAGTGCAATGGGAGCACTGATGTCAGGGCGAATCAGACAAGGATAAATTGCATCGGTGCTTGAGAGCTCTATAGCACCAACAAAAGTGAAAAATGCATTTTTTTTGCTGTAATTTTTTTTTATTTAACCTTGTTCCGATGCACGGGGTTTTATGGGCGCCCCGGTGCATTTGCTTCATTCCGCACCAGGCAATTTCTGTTTTCACGCACTTTTTATGAGGCACTGGTGCGGAAGTGTTGTAAAGAATCAGTGTGCTATAGTAATACAACGCACCAAGCGGGTGTGTACGGAGCACACGGTGTCCGGTGTGCCAATGTTTTGTACGGTTTTTTGGCTGTAAATTTATTTATTTATTTTACTTTACTTTTTTTTTTTTTTTTAAACCCTGTTCCGGTGCCCAGGGTTTTATGGGAGCACCGGTGCATTTGCTTCATTCCGCACCGGGCAGTTTATGTTTTAGCGCGCTTTTTATGAGGCATCGGTGCGGAAGTGTTGTAAAGAACTGGTGCGCTATAGTAATACAACGCACGGCGGGTGTGTACGGAGCGCACGGTGTCCGATGTGCCAATGTTTTGTGCAGTTTTTTGGCCGTAATATATTTTTTTTATTTAACCCTGTTCTGGTGCGTTTGCTTCATTCCGCACCGAGCGGTTTATGTTTTCATGCGCCTTTTTTTGAGGCACTGGTGTGGAAGTCTTGTAAAGAACTGGAGCGCTATAGAAATACAATGCACCGAGCAGGTGTGTACAGAGCACACGGTGTTCGATGTGCCAATGTTTTGTGTGCACCGATGCTTTCTCTTGTTGAGCACATCGATGCATTTTACGGTGATAAGCGCACCTGACGAAATACATCTGCAAAAACCTCCGCCCGCCAACCTCCTCTAATAACCTTCGCCAGAAACAGATGTCTGGGGTATTTTTATAAGGGGTTCCTCAAAAACATCCGCTAGAGGGTCTTTTCCTTGTAGTGCTTTTTACCATAAGGAATCATTTTTCCAACTAAATGTATTAGATATACTAGGATCTTGCAGCAAATTTTGAATGAGTGTCCACACTTCTTTGTCATTCTTCCATTCATCCCCTGCTTCAGTTATCCAATCTGGTTGGATAATAGAAATGGCACAAAGCAATGCCTCCACCTCTTCATCCTTTCTTGACAGTGCATCTACAACAAAATTTAGCTTCCCCTTTTTGTATATGATTTCAAAGTCATAACCCAACATCTTTGTGACCCATTTTTGCTGCTCTTCTGAAGATAGTCTTTGTTCCAAAAAGTATTTAATACTATCATGATCAATTTTTACCTTGAAGTGTCTTCCCATTAGGTAAGGTTGCCATTTCTTTAGTGCATGTAGTATTGCTAACATTTCATTCTCATAAATAACTTTCTATAAATACTTTCCTTTGATTGGACGACTTTCAAAAGCAATGGGTCTTCTTTCTTGAATTAAAACAACACCAATTCCATTTCCGAGGCATCACATTCCATACTAAAGGTTTTTGTGAAGTCTAGTGTAGCTAAGACCGGTGCTAGGGACATTGCCTCTTTAATATGTTTAAAGGACTTAGTTGTTTTAGGAGTCCATGAAAATCATCTTTCTTCAATAATGTTGTTAGAGGTGCTGTTATTCTCCCATAATTATTAACAAACTTGCGACAATACCTTGTTAACTTGAGAAATCCTTGCAATTGCTTTATGGTTGTGGGGACCTTCCATTCCTTAATGGCTTTAATTTTGTTAGGGTCTACCTTAACACCCTCATGAGAGACAATATGTCCCAGATATTCCACCTCTTATACTACAAAGAAACATTTGGAGGTTTTCGCATATAATTGTTTCTCCTCTAATAGTTTGAGCACCCTGTCAACATGTTGAATATGATCTTTCCAAGACCTATTGTAGATTAGTGTATCATCAAAAAATACTAACACAAATTTTCTAAGGAAGGGTTTGAAAATGGAATTCATCAACCCTTGAAATGTAGAAGGTGCATTGGTAAGGCCAAAAGGCATGACCAAAAATTCATAATGACCCTCATGAGTTCGAAATGTTGTTTTCAGAATATCTTGAGTCTTCATTCTAATTTGATGATATCCTAAATGAAGACTCAACTTTGTAAAATAAATTGCTCCATGTAATTCATCAATCACAGGAATGGGAAATTTATCTTTAATAGTGAGCTTATTGAGCTCCCTCTAATCTTGACACATCCGCCATGATCCATCCTTCTTGTGCACCGATACTACTGGAGCAGAGAAAGAACTTTGACTAGGTTGAATTATACTAGCCTCTAACATTTCTGCAATCATACATTCAATTTCACTCTTTTGGAATTAAGGATATCTGTAAGGCCTGATGTTTGGAGGAACACTTCCTGGAATCAAATGAATAGCATGATCATGATCATGAATAGGTGGGAGTCCTTTGGGAGTTTTAAACACCTCGGAATGATTGTCCAATAATTTTTGGAGATCTGGAGAAATAGATGATTTTGATGTTGGAACTTCGAGTGAGCATAATTGTGCAATTATGCCTCATTGTTCTTTATTTAGAAGCTTTTTCATGACATTAGAGCTTATTATCTTTCCTGACTTCCCTGGGATACCTTGTAATTCAAATTTCTTTCCTTCCAAAAAAAAATTCAAGAAAAGTTCTTGAAAATTAAAAGCTATTGTCCCCAAAGGTTGTAACCATTGTACTCCTAGTACAACATCAGCACCTCCCATTGGAATGGAAATCATTGGACTATTCAATACATACTCCCCCATGGTTAACTTGATATCATGGCATTTTCCAGAGTAATTTATAGTTCCTCCATTTGCAACCATCACTTAACACTCTAGTGATGGGTATAGGAAGCAATTCAATACCTTGGCTACCTTATAATGAATAGAATTATACCACCTGAATCAATCAACACTATCACCTTTTTCTTATTGATATGTCCTTCTATCTTGAGAGTTTGAGGAGTGTTAATTCCTGCCAATTCATTACAAGATATGGTTAGACTCATTTATTCTTTCTCTAGGGTTGGTTCTTGATGTATATCCTCGTATTTTAAAGTTTCTTGTTCATTTTCTTCCTCCTCTTCACAATCTATGTAAAATAATTTCTTTTCAGCACACTTATGACCTTTAGTGTATTTTCTATCACAACTATAGCAAAGTCCTTTTGCTCTTTTTTCTTCCAATTGTTGTGGTGTCAACATAATAGGTTGTGGAATTCTAGGAGTAGCAATAATTCCATCTTTATAGATGTGAGTGGTAGGATTCCTTGTCGCCATAATTTTACATTCAATTTTTCTTGCCAACCTGAATGTCTTCTCCAATGAATCAGTTCCCAAATGCGAACCTTGTGTTGGATGTTATCCTTTAAAGTCCCTATGAAGACATCAATCATGTGTTCATTTGGAATATCATATACCCTTATATTCAATTTTTGGAAGTCCTCAATGTGCTCCACCATTGAACCTTTTTGTTTGAGATTTATCAATTGGATAAAGAAGGTGTTGCTCTTTGTATCCTCATAATGTGCTATCATTTCCTTCGTAAAAATTGACCAAGTGACAATTTATTTTATGGGAGCAAAGCCATCGATACCATACAAATGTATTTTGTTCTAAATATAAAGTTGAAATGCATACCTTTTGTGTGTTTTTCACATTATTGAGATCAAAATATTGCTCCATTTGCAGTATCCATGTTATAGGATCCTTGCCATCAAACTTCCTCATATCGAACTTTGGATATGGTAGGTCTTCAATCCAACATTAGAGTTTGTCAAATCACGATTAACATTTATTTTGTTCTCATCATGAGTTTCCTCTACTATATTTTCGCCATTAGGAATCATTTCTTGTATCAACTTTGTCAAACCTTCCTTCAAACATTCCATGTCTTCTTTTAGATCATTATTCATGTCTTCCATGTTGTCTTTTTTATCGATCTTAGCTTCCATGCCATTCTTCAAACCATCCATATTAGTTTCCACGCCTTTATTCAAACCATCCATCTTAGCTTCCACACCTTTCTTCAAAACTTCCATTTCATTTTTTGTTGCTCTTTGCGAGAGCGAAATTTAGTGCACTTGCTCTTGTCATTTTGATATGTCATGTTGCACTTATTCCTCTTCATGAGTCATAGTAGAGCCTTCTGAAGGCTTAATGGGTGTTGAATTCTTTTTAGGGGGAATTTTAGAAGCCAATACTGATATCTATGTTTCAATATGCCCCTGGAATCACTTCAAACTGATTTTTCAAATAATACTTATGCAATTTGAAAAAAAAATAGACACCTTTTTCTTTATTTTGAGGAGCTTGATATTGAAACTGAATTAGCTTTGTGATTTCAGAATCTTCTTCTTCTTTCGAATGCCATAGGTCTGACCTGATTTGGACACTTCAAGGAAAAGTTATGCCAATCTCCCACAATGACCTAATTATCGACTACTTCAGTAGAGCGAACTTGTATAGCGTGCCATGTGTCACTGTTTCCTCCTTAGGCTCTGAAATTGATACATAAGTAACTAAAATCCATGTACTTTCGGCCGCTTTTTATAGAATTCCAATCCGATGCTCATAGAGAGAGTTATTACGCTTTTCCCAAGGTCACCTCTTTTAGGTGAAATTAGGGATCCTGCAAAAACCCTAACTTCCATAGATCATATCTCCAAAAATATTGCGAACCAAGATCTGAAATAAGATTTCAGCTTTGCGTGGTAAAAAATTCAGCTTCTGAACCTTCATAGAAAACAAGTTATAGCGAAAATTCCACGATGACCTGTTTGGAGCAGTGAAACCCTGGAATCCAAAGTTCTGATACCAAATGTTATGAAACCAACTCCAAAAATAGAATAAAAGAGAGATCAAAGCCTTAGAAATAAGCCACTTCAAGGGGGAAACCTCCTTTACATTATATAAATGAAAAATTCTTGGATGATTCAAATGATAGAACCTCCTTTCTATATATAGGAGTCCATGGGGTCACAATATAATCCTAGTCGACCTAACAATAATAATGTAAGGGCACAAAAATAACAATAGTGGGGTTTATGGGGCATAATAATAACGATATGGGCGCTATAGGGGTACAACAATAACAATAAGGGGGCTACACTACCAACAATAAGGGGCTACACTAGCAATATAGGGACCTAACAAATGTGGGCAGTCCTTCAACAAGAAGAGATGAGGAGAGACTTAATCAAGTGCAAGCTTGATGGCAGCGACAACAGTGGGTTGAAGCCCAAGGTGGATGATGAGAATGCAACCCTTGCATCTAAGGGGCAACATGAGCAATAGAGGCAGAAGAAGGATGTCTCAAAGATCAAATGTTTCAGGTGTGGTGAGATGGGTCACTATGCTACTCAGTGTCCTCTAAAGAAGAAGGACAAGGATGAGAAACATGATCCACAGGTTGCAAATATGAGGATTGAGGAGGAAGAGTTCACAATGATTTCCCACATATCTCTAGGGGAGAATTGGGGTGATCTAGAACTATAGTTCAACAGAGCTGCAGTCGGGAGGGATCCTTGAGGAGTCCACCACATGGATCAATACCTTACTACGAGAGCCCAAGTTAGAAGTAGCAGGATGGACAAGTGTCAGTTGGTGTAGAGGAGTGCATAAGTGACAATGTAGTGGCTAGAGAGTGCCAAAGACTGAGCAATGCAAAGCAAAGTTGGCAGCAATGTAGGAAGTCACAACACAGAGTTAGCAGCAGCGCAAAAACTTCAGAGGGTCAACGCAAAGACTAACAACAGTCAAATCTTCAGTATTAGATGCATCATGTTAAACACTTAGTTCTGAACTTGGATGTTTTTTTGTTGCATCAAGGAGCAATGTTGCAGTGCAGTAGCAGTTGGCAGTAGTACGCAGGGTCAACAACAACATAGATACATCAACGTCATTGTTGTTGGGTAGCGGTGTGAGACATCAACAACGCAAACAGGATAGTGCCAAAGTCAGGGCAGTACTTCAACTGAATGTATTGCTAGAGCACGTTCCTCGCTAAGAGGGAGTGTTGATTTCAGGTAGCATCAGATGTGATCTAAGTCTCAAATTTTGCAGGGAGGCTTAGACACATGTATTCCAAAGAACGCATAAATTGTTTTGGGAAATTCCACCCGGATTGTGTTTTATTAAAATAATGAATCATTTTTAATGGGAGCCTAAGTTTAAACTTAGGGAATTAAAATAATTAAAGCATATTAATAAAAGATGGTGTGAATATTCTAGAAAAAAACAGATATCAAGTCAAGTTAAACTTAGTCGTTGATTAGCGATTTAATCTCCATAGTTGAAGTCTCAATGAGAAGATTGGACTTGATGGAAATTTGGAAAATACATCGAGAGAGTCTAGAGATTGAATTTCTCAAGTGAGCATTTCTCAGAAGCAGAGAAGATCGATCGAGTTGATTATTGTAAAGAGGGGCAAAGAAAATTTTCCAGTTGGAGATTTTCTTGATCCAGAGAGTGCAAGGCAGAGAGGGAAGAGAGAAATCTAGAGAGGCAGCGCAGAGCCATGTAGAGGAAGCACAGAGCCATGCAGAGGCAGTGCAATGGCAACGCATAGCTTCAGAGGGAGTCTATATTTCTACTGGGGAACAAGTAGGATCTAATGTCGAAGCTGGGGTGTGAGACCGGGATGCCACAGGGGTGAAGTTTCCAGCTAGCAGAGATATCGTAGGAGGTTTAGCGTAGTCCCAAAAATAGTGACACAGTGACTGCATAGGTGTGATGTAGTACTGTGCAAAAACTATGCAGAGACATCACAGAGGCTCATCTCCAGTACAGATCAAAGCCATATCTTCCAGTGACGGGGTGAGATTATCTCACTAGCTTTTTATTCAATTAGATCTATGTATAGGATTTCCAATAAGGGCATCCGAAGAATTTTACTCAGAAATTATTACTTAATAATATGAAACCCTTAGTTGTTGCATTGTTTTTCCCACATTGGGTTTTTCCGGGGACTTAGTCCAAAAATAACAGTGTCGTGTGTGCTATTTCTTTTCTTTCTTAGATCTTGCTTCTGCATTTAATTTTTGAAGTTTATTTAAGTGAGGGTTGTAGTTCAGTGTTTGCCATAGTTAATCGCAAATAAATTTTTAAGTAAAAGTTAAGAATTAGGTAAATATATTTGAGTTACTGCAATAAGATTCCAAATCTAGGTATTTTCACACTCCATCGTTGATTTGATTATTTCTTTGGGTAATCAATCAAAATAATTTCAACTTGTCCCTCTTTACGTCTTTTGGGGGATATGACGCTCTTAAAATGAGAGGATATTTGAAGAGGCTACTCCCAATCTTAATTTGATAGCGCTTTGCATTTTTTCACACTTTCGGGAGATTGGTCCCTAGTGCCCCAAAGTTTCCACTAGGTCAATCTCTCTAGTTGACTTGTCCAACATTTTCCCAATCTGCTACTTCGACGAGGCTTCTTCTGGTGGGTGCTGTGGTTGTGGTGTCTCCCTTCATATCAATTCAGATCTATCCTATCGCTTTAGATGGCTTGCTTCCCTTGGGGATAATTGTATGACATAATTGTTGCCCTTATGGGTGCCTTACAGGTGGCTCAATGGCTCAACGTTGACAACATTTTGGTTGTTAAGTACTCCCTCTCAACAATTATATGGATTCAAGATCGCAACGCCTTACAGGTTCCTTCTCTTTTCAATTGGATGTAATGGATTTTGGGCCTTAAGTACCTCTTCTCGGAGATTCCTTCCAACATGTCTTCAAGGAACATAATTCTGAAGCAAACACACTCTCTAAGCGAGCTTTGTCTCTTCTTCCAGGGCAGATGCATTATGAGCTATTTTTTGAAGGGGTTTCCCATAATCATGGCTCTTTTGATTTTTATTAAGTCTCTCTGCTACTTATGATTTTTTTTTTCCTTTCAAGGACATTGTTGTTACTTCAAGTTTTTTAGTTCGGTTTCATATCCACTCTGTGTCTATATCATTATGTCATATTTCTTAGAACTTCGTTCTTTTGTCTCCTTGTTCTTCCATGCTCTATAACCTTTTGTTGCCACACAGTCGTAATATTGACGATCAATGATGCTATAGGTTTGCATATATTATAGATAAAAATAGAGTATTGATATGGATCTATGACAATGTAAACATTTTCCTTTTAATGAAAATGTTCTATTTTTTTCTCCTGAAAAAATGAAGAAGAAGAAGGTATTAGAAATATTATGTGACACATTTATTTTTTTCAATGTTATTTTTATAATCCTCTTCCAACTTGTAATTATTATATACTATCCTAGATCCATCTTAACTTTGGATCTATCAAGCCTCGAGAAGGATCAAATCCCTTTAGGTGCAAATCTCTTCTCTAAGTGCAAAACTTAGGAAAGGTTTGCACCTGGATATATTTGATCACTCTCAGAGCTTGATATATCCAAAGTTAAGATGGATCTAGGATGGTTTAATTATTAAATTTATTTTTTCGTTTAATTTTTATTTTTATGCAATTTCACTAAGTTTTTTTTTTGTCGGTCAAAGTCTAGTTTATATTATCATATCAAAATTTACAGTAGAGAACAACATAGTTTTGTTGCATTTAGGCAACCCAGAAGGAATGAAGTGCCTAGAAAGGCTTGGGTGCTCGCCAAGGCATACGATGCTCTTGGTTATTGTCTGCACAAAATTACAAAACAACATTATCATCATGGAGGAGGGTGTTGAGGGCCCGCTGCATGCTTATCAGCGACCTATTTTACCGTGAGTTCTCCTGCACCGAGGATCATTACCTCTCGAGCGTGGGAGGTTAATGAGTTGACGGGCGTGTGGCTGGGGGCTGGTCCAGCCATAACTTTCCGCTACCCACCTGTCTCGATGATTGGAGACCCCCAGCGGGAGTGCAATTTCACTAAGTTAAAATGTTTTAATTAATAATTTTATTTTCATTTTCATTTTTATGTAGTTTGATTGGGTCAAAATGTTTAGATAACATAATATAACAAGACATTGCAACGTCTCTTCCATGCTGGGATGGAGAGTGTCTCTCTGCCCAAAAAATGTAATAAAGTTAAACTAGAAAAATATACATATTTATAAAAAGCCTAGTAACTTATAGACAAATGGCCTTTTTTCACAACATAATTTTTTGGTTATTTTTAACAAAAAGGCAAGTAAATATTTTTAAAAACTTGAGTTTAAGTTGTTTAATTTGTAGAATTCAAGTGTCTCTTGTGGTTTTTCACGGTGTTGAATCTATTTATGCATTCAAAAATGGATTTTAAACAACAACAAAAAATTACATTTTTTCTTGAAATTGTTTTGTTGAATTCTGGTGAAAAAAACTATTTCCTCTATATGTTAGACTACCCCTTTATAAATTATTTTAAATGTGACATCCGCATATTGATGACCCATGATATTGGCCCATGGTATGGTATGGTTAATAATATCGATGGTAAAGTAGGGTAAGTATCCATGGTTAAAAATATTGTTATATTGTAAGTTTTATTTTGATTGTGAATTAAGAAATGGTTTTTGGGCATAGGATAAGATATCTTGTTATATTTGAAGTATTTAGTTTTTATGTGCTTATTAATAAAATTTAAAGATAGTTACAAAATTATTATTTTAATTTACATGGTAAAATGGATCTTAATTTATAGCTACTATTTATATCTGATATATTTTAATGTGATAGATGTGTAGAGATATCTCAAAAGTAATTATAATTTATTTTCATTTAGATTTAATAAAATTAGCATAGGTCCATCTTAACCACAGATCTAACATGACCTAAGAGGAATCAAATTTCTGTAGGTGCAAACTTATTTTAGAGTGCAAAAAATAATGTGTAATTTTTTAATTGTTTAAATTATATTTTGGAATGATAGAGATTTTCTTTAGGTGCAAACTTATTTTAGAGTGCAAATAATAATGTGTATTTTTTTTTTGTTTATATTATATTTTTGAATGTTAGAGATTATTAAGCCATTTTGTACATTAAATTAGATTTATTATTATTAATATATTTTTAAATATATGTCAATATTAATTCATGGTAAAATATTTTACTCATAACTCACACAGGATATCTTTTGTTTGTTTATCAAGTGGGAGTTCATCAGTACATTAGGCTTGATCTGTGGCTTAAGAAACTGCAACCTAGGGGCATATTAGCCGTCAAAGTCACTTAGGGATCGCACCCTCACCTAGGGATCGCACCCGGCCTTGGCCACACCAACACAAATAACTGGGTTTAACTTGTCTCCTCCCCCTAGCACGGGTGCAACAACCTCCATGAGGTTTGATCCTCGGTCGCCCTTCTAATGAGGCTAATCCTCAACTGGTTGTGCTAGCGGGACTTGACGACTCACATGAGATATCTTATTCTATATGACATTTAAATAATGTTTTAACACACACACACACATACATATTACTTCTAATTACTTTACATGAAATTATATTTATATTTATATTTTTTATTATAGCTCGCATTACTTTTCTATTTAGATAATATTTTATTTTTATTTTAAGAGGGACAAACATACTTACACATAGCCTTCACAGTGGGCTGTAGAATGAGTTTATTTAACATAGACATCGAAACATTTTATTTATTACTCGAATAGTGAAAGTGAAATATCAACGAACCAACTAGAATGAAAGTGAAATATAATTGTTGTATTAATCCATTTTTAATTGTTTATTTATATGGTTATTTAATATATATATATATATATATATATATATATATATATATATATATATATATATATATATATATATATATATATATATATATATATATATATATATATATTTTGGCGACATTAGTGAAAATAATTTATGTTATTTTTTGAGGGCGTGACATACTTACACATGACCCTCATACTGGATTGTAGAATAATCCATTTTTAATTGTTTATATTTTTGTTTTGGCCGATGTTAACACTAGAAAATCATACAGCAGTAGACGACATCAATTAATGTCAAGCCTAAGGATTTACAGGGCATGAACACATTATGGAATCAAGAAGTATTTAAAATCTCTAAGGTTTTGAGAAAATCAGATTTGAACTAGTCTTAAATGCTACAATGCGCGCTTAATTCCTTCGAGAAGAGCACCTTCTGCACGCCTTTTTTCCAAATAAGTGCATTCCTGGAAATGGAAAAAAGTCACTTTCCAGGACCACACCAAGCAAAGGACAGTTACTCCTTATATGAAGCCGCCTAAGGATAGCCACCAGTGCCTCCTTAGACACTATGTGAGCACACAAAGGAATATTTGGAGCACACAATGGAATCATACCTCTCCCTTGGGTCACCATCCATCATGTACCAAGGGAGAGAAGGAGGATTTGAAACTCCCCTATATAAAGCCACCAAGAGATGAAGAAAGGGTGATCACATTGTTATGCTGGCCAAAGTTTCCCAAGCAACACCAGCAGTGTGTGACCCGAAGCTAGAGCTAAAGAGGACTCGATTGTTGGCCACCCAACATCCTAGTCCACCACAACAGAGAGAGAGAGGGAGACTGCATCAGAGGCAGAGCTTGGAAGGCAACATCCTTGCATCAGGACCTAGAGCCATTGCCTAGGGCCCCTTTGGCAAGTGGGTAAAATTTCTTCTCCATATCAAACGTTTAATAAGAAGAGGCCGTCGAACCATCGTTTGCATTATTATCATTTTGACTCTCTTTATAGCTTCTATATATTTGTGTTTTAGTTTTAGTTTAACCAGAGCATACTTTAGCATACTGTTTCCACTAAATTTTATGCTTTTGAGCTCCCCCACTTTCTGCCTGTTACCAATTGTTTAAAGAGTAGACCACACTCTTTAAGTTGGTGCGATTTTGTACACCCGTGCGACTAATCCACCACAACAACCGACATTAGTGAAAATAATTTATATTGTTTTTTGAGGACATGACATACTTACACATGACCCTCATACTGGATTGTAGAATTAGCCTCTCTGCTAAAAAAATGTTATAAATTAAATTCAAATAAAATATTTTGATTGTGAAATGAGAGATGGTTTTTGGGCATGTTGTATTAAAGAGCCATGACATTGACTCATTGTATTGTAATGAAGCCTATTTACAGATAATATCTTTGAAAAAGTGGACGTGAATGTCCATGGTTAATGATCAGCTGGTGGTTGGTTGAAATTTTGGGTTCGTTATCAAATTTCATTGGAAGTTGCATGACCAACTAGGTGAGGACACGTGGTGCAACCTGGAGCTGCCACATGCCCCTTGTTGGATTATATATTGGTGTAAAAATTATATGGTGAAGGTCGGGCGAAGGTCGGGGCTCGACCCCACGACCTCCCCCACACTACGCACACACTTAACCACTATACCACAGCCATGAGTCTTAATAGACTATGGATGTGACTTCTATTTAATCTTTGCATTGTAATATGACGGAAGAAAAAGGAGGCCAAACCCGCTCCATGCAAACTTAGAGATATGACCACTAGTGAGAAACGACTAAGCGTGGATTTAATGCAATTTAATTAACCCTTTACCACGATTATGTAATGGTTAATCCATATCATTAACGCTAATCCAAAGCTTTAACGTAGATTAAGATAAATGTGGAATTAGCGCATTAAGCACGCTTAATTAACGCGTTAACTACCACTTAAACTTAATGACATGTTAATTGGCAGACCTCCAAATTTGGGGAAAGTGCCAGTTTAACCCCAGTTAACTCCAATTTGCCAAATTTAGCTGATGTTTCCTAGGTGAAATTGGAAAAAGTCATAACTTGGGCAGTTTTCGACCAAATGAAGCAAAGGAAGAGGCTAGGTAGCCATTTTCAAGAATTCCTGATTCATTGGTGCAGGTGTCAGAGGTAGAGGAGCACTTATGGAAGGGTTTTTTCCAGCTTTAAGCTTGAAGATGCCCAAGGCCACCAGAAGAGGAGACCATATCTGCTTCACCTGAAGACCAATTGAAAAGCTTGAATAGGCTACTCATGGGTTTTTGGATGTTGTGAATCCATTGGTAACCTTTGTTTACTAATTTTAGCACATCTCTAGTGTCATATTGCAGGTTTTACAAGTAAGGTGTATGGATCAATCATATGTTTGAAGGAATTTTGGAAGATTTTTTAGCATGGAGGAGACCTTGTAGGGGTTTTCCCACCTCCAAAAATCTTTTTGCAGCAGTTGTGACCAACATGGTTCAACTCTGGTTTGACTTCTTTATTCATGAAATTGTTTATTGCATTCTTCAGTGTGGAATTGAAGGGTGCTTATGAGGGGTTTCTAGCTCTCACCAGTGAAAGTATGTCATATATGTAGGAGATATGTTGTGTTTTCGATATTGTGAGAGTTCTTTGCAGGAGAACATTACCTCTAAGAGGTAATAGCCACATTTTATTGGCAAAAAACTGATATGTAATTTTGATACCGAATACAAGTGTGGTCTGGTCATGTTGACAGACTAGGAGATGTAGCCTAGGAGGGGTGAACTCCTTCATCAATGGATTTTGTCTTGTTGTTTGATGCATATTTCTTTTCAAGTGTTTGATGATTTCATGCTTTACAATTTTTTCATGGAATTATACTGTTGAAGGACACTTAAAATAAACCATTGAAGTAACCTGTTGTTTGGTTCAAATCTATGCACATAAGAAACAAGCATGTTTAAAACCTGAAAGGGGAATTAGTTGAGCATTAATAACATTCTCCATTCAGATCAGTTTATTATCAGAGCTACAGGTTTATTGTTAGTTTGTGTTGCTTGTGCAAAGAGGGTTTGGCTATTTACAGGGTGGAAATGCTTACAAGGTTAAAGCTCCAGAGAGGAGAAAGAAAACTTGTTGGTGCAGATTCCCAAGTTGGAACAAGGAGAAGGAGGCCAAAGTTTCCACAAGCTCCACCTCAAGTTTCACCTCCAGAGATTCCCAAGGCTTCAGTAAGCATGTCTCAAGGAGGAGAGCCTACAAGCCTGACAAAAGATGAAAGCTTCAAAAAGGATTTTTGGCACATGTCAAAGATGGCGAAGGTCCTTTATGAAGAGATGAACTCACAATTGCAAGGTGAAGGCTCTAGATCTTTAAGAGGGGAAGGTTCTCCAAAAAAGGAAGAAGGTAAAAATAATACTGATAAACCACCATCTTCTCCACAAACTTCATTTTTTTCAACAACTTTGATGCAAAATGTTAATGTAGAAATTCCTTCCAAGATGGAAGATGGACATGTTTGTGCTTTTGCCCACATGATGTGGAGTATGAGGTTCAATTAACACCTCATGTTAAGGAGTTGCAAGAAGAGAACAAAAGAGTCAAAGAGGACACCTTCAGAATCAGAAAGGAGTATGAAACCATATTTGTGTCTCAATCAAGAGGCGAGACAAATGGTGAACATGCATATGCTCCTTATTTACATGCATCTATTAATGTAAATTCTTTTGCAGCCTTTGAAAGACACAACAAAGGCATTGGGTCCAAGCTCTTGGAAAAGATGGGTTACAAGGAAGGGTTAGGTCTTCATGTGAATCAATAGGGCATCAAGAACCCAATAAAGGTAAAAGAGAGACCTAAGTATGGAGGCTTGGGTTATGTTGCACCAGAAGAATGGTATTCTGATGAGAGCTATTGTGTATCATGTACCTTCTATCACAAAAGAGGACATGAGAAGGCAAGGTGTTGGAATTTGCATTTAGAACTAGTACCTTCTTGGTTCTCCAAATACAAAAGAGACTTAAAGGTATCTCTATAGAGAGATGAAGATTTTGAAGAAGCAACTAATTCAAGTTCTTCTTGTCATGCAAGTTCATCATCTCGGAAGCATAAGCCAAAGGACAAAAAGAAAAGTTATACTCATCCTGTTCATTCAAATGCTTCTCCTAAAGGAAAACAACTTGTTGATTTGAGTGACATGTTGAGGAGAATGTCTCCATGCAATTTTTTCATTTATTCTAACCATTGTGTAGATGAGTGTGACAAAAGAAAATCCATCATCAAGAAGATGTTTATGTCTCTTGAGATTGAGAATGAGAAGCAAAACTCAATCAAAGAAAAAGGCATGTGAGCAAAGAAGAGCTCAAAGGAACTTTTGCACTCACTGCAATATCAGTGGGCATTGGGTTGTGAAGTGTTAGAAATTGATTCCACAACTTCATCCTGGTAAGGGCAAGCAAGCCATGCAAGCATCAGAAGAGGAAGTGACAAAAGAAAAAGTGGCGCAAGATGTGACCATCCATGAAGCAACTTCAAAAGAAGGAAAAGTTCAAATAGAGGGTTCAATTACCATGTTGGGTAAGAACTAATCAAACTATTTGACTAGTTGAAGATTGTAAGTCTTTGTTTGCACTAGTTGCATATCCCCATAATGGGTAATTTGTAAAAGTGATAATTCTGAATAAATAACTTACATGAAACAATGTTTTCTTTAGCATGTTTGTGCTAATTTGGCTTGGCTGTTATTCAATTGAAATGGAAAATTTGGGTGTCAAGTTTCTCCATGTTGTAAAATGCATTTCTCTTTGATTATGTTGGAAAGCATTTTTGAAAAATGTTGTATGAGTAGTGGCAACATATTTTGTATGTACAAATGTGTTCAACACTCAATTTCTACAAGTATTCGCCATGTGCAGCTTGTATTGGTTTATGTCAAAGTATTTTGGATTTTATCCTCAGTAAGGATTTTTGTAGATAAACGCTATTGAATTCTTCTCGGGGAGGATATTGTTATGCATGGTCATAGCGACATGGATAAGTCAAAAAGAAAAACCAACTTGAAACCTTTTGTCAAGTTATAGTTCAAGTTTGGCATGAAAAAGAGCCTTCGGGGCACTTCAAACTTTGATTGGGTCCAGTTTAGAAGTATGAAGGAACTGTACCTTCAATTGCTAAACTGATGAAAATGAAGTTTTGGAGACCAAAATTCTTTTAGTGGGGATATATGATTAGGAGCTCAAATTTTAGCTCAAAAATCAAAGTGCTCGGAATTGCTCGAAACCTAAACGTTTGCGTAGTGCTCATCGTCTTGATTCCAATGCACTTCATTTCACATAAAATGGTCGCCGTATGCTCCTGGAAATGACTTCTGTCCACTTTGCCAAACAGGAAAATTAAAAAAAAAAAAAAAAAAACAGTCAGATGCCCAGTCAGTAGTCCGTACTATTGACGTGGCAGTTGATCGTGAAGGGTCAAATTTTGGTAAATTTGTTTTTTTTCTCTGGTAGAATGAGGAGCTGAAAAGTGTCAGTTGGTGGTTGTTTGAGATTTTGGGTTCATTGTCAAAGTTTCATTGGAGGTTGAATGACCAACCAGGTGAGGACACGTGGTGCAGCTTGGGCCGCCACGTGCTCCCCTTGTTGGATTATATATTGGTGTAAAAAATATATGATGAAGGCTGGGTAGAGGTCTGGGCTCAACCCCCGGACCTCCCCCACACTACGCGCACACTTAACCACTATACCACAACCATGAGTCTCAATAGACTATGGTTGCAACTTCTATTTAATCTTTGCATTGTAATATGGCGGAAGAGAAAGGGGGCCAACCCTGCTCCATGCGACCTCAGAGTTATGTGTAGAAATTATATAACTGATATGTTATACATCCGAGATTCTCTTGATCACACACTATTTGACTTCATGCACAATACAGAATCTCTTCTACCATTGATCATTAATTGCGGAAATAAAATCAATTGCATGCACACATTCAAACCATAAAAAAATTCACACATATGAAAACAGTAATTTATGGGAAAGCTTACAACTGAAAACCCCCAACTATCTGTATATTATATGTCATAGAGATCATGTAACAATCATCATACAAAGCTCCTCACAAGCTCTCAGTACAATCTCCAATTGCTACACACTAATCAGGTCCGATCTAGCAAATCTCATGCTCCAATCTCTGCCACCTGCTAGCCTGCCTCTACTGCGCAATCACTGCTGAAGAATGGCTCTGAATGAACTCGAATTGGTCCAGCCTTGCTCACGCAATCCTCATTAGCATCTCCAACCACTGTGTGTTGCAAATCATGCAACACTATAGTCACAACTGATAGTCACACTGCTCTTTCACCTACCTCTCCACTGGTCTCCACTGAAACTGTCCATGCACTGTAGTTAACTGATGTATTCTTCAATTGATTAATGAGTTAATAATTAGTGAATTAATTAATAATTAATTCACACCACTCTCACTAGTGTATCAATCAGTTAGACTAGATACAACTAGCTCAACTGTGTCTAACTGAGTTAAACTGAACACAACTCCATTAACTACTTCTACTAACTCCACCAAACTCTGTCACATGAGTTCTAACTTAAGTCTCCATGCAATAGCTCCACTTAACCCTCAGGAATAGTGTAATTCCTTCTGTCAGCTCCTGTGCCACATCTGTGCACTTAACTGAAGTGCTCCAAGAGAATGAGATAATGTTTATAGTCCAAATATTATTAAGAGCTAATAATATTCGACATATCTATTTTTAGACTGGCAATCTAAAAATAGATTCCGCCTAATATGTCTAAAAATATAAGTCCATCTATTTTTCCAACTTGACCAACCATCCACAAATAGCATCCTGCAACTCATAGAATATGATCGACATGTCTAAAAATAGACATAGTCTAAAAATAGACTTGCGCCAAAAATAGCCTACGGGAAATGACTAAGCGTGGAGTTAATGCGGGTTAATTAACCCTTAACCACGATTATGTAACGATTAATCCATATCATCATTGCTAATCCAAATCTTTAATGCAGATTAAGATAAGTGCAGAATTAACGCGCTTAATTAATGCGTTAACTACCACTTAAAATTAATGACATGTTAATTGGCAGACCTCAAAATTCGGGGAAAGTGCCAGTTTAACCCCAGTTAACTCCAGTGTGCCAAATTTAGCGGAGGTTTCCTAGGTGAAACTGGAACAAGTCATAACTTGAGTAGTTTTCGATCAAATGGAGCACAGGAAGAGGCTAGGTAGCCATTTTCAAGCATTCCTGACTCATTAGTGCAGGTTTCAGAGGCAGAGGAGCACTTTTGGAAGGGTTTTTTCCATCTTGAAGATTAAAGATGCCTAGGGCCACCAGAAGAGGAGGCCATATCTGCTTCTCTTGAAGACAAATTGAAGAGCCAGAAGAGGCTATGCAGGGGTTTTTCGATGCTATGAATCCATTGGTAACATTTGTTTACTGATTTTAGTAAATATATAGGGTCATATTGCAGTTTTGACAAGTAAGGTGTATGGATCAATCAGATGTTTGAAGCAGTTTTGGAAGTTGTTGAGCATGGAGGAGACCTTGTAGGGGTTTTCCCACCTCCAGAAAGCTTTTTGCAACAAATGTGACTAGCACGGTTCAACTTTGGTTTGACTTCTTTATTCATGAAGTTGTTTATTGTATCCTTCAGTGTGGAATAGAAGGGTGCTTGTGAGGGGTTCCTAGCTCTCACTGGTAAAGGTATGCCATCTCTATAGGAGATGTGTTACTGATATTGTGAGAGTTCTTTGTAGGAGAACATTAACTTGAAGGGGTAATAGCCACATGTTATTGGCAACAAACTGATATGTACTTTTGATATTGAATACAAGAGTGGTCTAGTCATGTTGACAGACTGGGAGATGTAGCCCAGGAGGGGTGAACTCCTTCATGAATGGCTTTTGTCTTGTTGTTTGATGCATATTTCTTTACAAGTGTTTGATGATTTCATGCCTTAGAATTTTTTCATGGAATTATACTGTTGAAGGACACAAACACTTAAAAGAAACCATTGAAGTAACATGTTGTTCGGTTCAAATCTATGCACATAAGAAACAAGCATGTTTAAAATCTGGAAGAGGAATTAGCTGAGCATTACTAACATTCTCCATTCAGATCAGTTAAACATATTGTTATAACGTGAGTATTAAAGTTTTGATGTGTTTATTAATTAAATTTAAATACGGTTCAATAATATTATTTTATTTTATAAGGTAAAATGGATCTTAATTTATTGTTGCTACTTATAATTTATATATTTTAATGTAATATGTATATAATTATTAGTAATTTTTTGTTTTGTTTATGTGGTGTGAGTTCATCAGTACATCAGGCTTGATCTATGGCTTAAGAAAATGCGAGCCACGGGCATCTAAGTCATCAAAGTCACCCGGGGATCGCACTCGACCTAGGCCACACTAGCACTAAACTAAGTGGGTTTAACTTGTCTCCTCCCCCTAGCACGAGCACTGCGTGAGGTTTGATCCTAGGTCGCCCTTCCTACGAGGTCCATCCTCAACCAGTTGTGGGACTTGCCATAATTATTAGTAATTTGATTAATAAAAACAAAATTAATTAGAAGTTGTCTTTAATGTGAATTTTTGGAGTTTCTCGTCGATTTTTTTGGTCGGAATCCGTCGGAAAAATTTGAGGTGAAATCTTGATTTGTGTTATTTTAATAGGTTTCCATCTGCAAAAATTGAGGTGAAATATTGATTTGTGTTATTTAAATGATTTTTTTGACTACATATATGGATTCGAAAACATAAAAAACCCCTAAGACACTTCAATTGTGCAAAGTTTACCCATCAAAATTGTGATTTCAATGAATTCTTGCCGACATTTAAACAAATTAGATCGAGAAAATAAATCAGAAAAGTTTTCAAAAATTCACATTAAAGACAAATTTTTATTGACATTACAACATCTCCCCCACACTAAACGCTATACTACTTTTAACCAACATGTAAATGTTTACCAATCTTTTATGTATTATAAACTAAACATATTAATATAAATTCAATTAATTAACCCAACATGTGAAAATGTTGAACATGCTTTCCTACATCAATCCTAAATTGGATGCAACACTTATTTTATATATATATCTCTTAAATTAAACTAAAATATGTTAAAACTATAATATGTTAAAACCATCGTAACCAACTTCTAATAAGCTCGCCTTCAAACTATTTTTATCCAACTCCAAAGAGCGTTGCGCAGCCCATGACCTAGCTGTGCCGCCATAGCACGTCTTCCACAGGGTTTCTGCTTTAATGGAGGCCGGCGGGGGTGCCAAACCCTCCCCTCCCCCACCAGGACTGCTCGCTTTTAAGAAGCTCGTCGATGATTCTCTCAAGAGACCACTCTCTGAGACACAACAGAAATTTGTTAAAAAGCTGGACTGCATTCCAATCGTTGAACTGCCAATAGCAGAAACATGCAGATCAGCAGTCAATCTTGCAGACAGAGGGCTCATCAGACAGTTTATAGGGCTTTGGCCCTCTCCCAAATCCGTTGAGGCCTGGGTGCAGAGGAATTGGACGCCGCTCGTATAAGAAGGAATCAAGAGCCATTTCGTAGGAAAAGGATTCTATGTCTTCGTGTTTGAAAGCCCAGAGGATAAAAATCTCATACTCAGAAATGGCCCATAATTCATGGGGCCTCAGGGTTTATACCTAAACAAATGGAACCCAGAATTTGACCCCGCCCAGAATGTGTCGTCCGCCGTTCCAGTTTGGGTTCGTCTACCTCATCTCCCATTACACTGCTAGAACCAAAAATCACTGCAAGCTATCGACAACTCACTCGGAAGATATATCGATCAAGCTATCTGAAAAGATCAATACTCTTGCGCACGGATATACATGGAGGTTGATCTCGAGGTAGGGTTACCAGAGGCAATAAAACTTACTGCAGCAGACTGGAAACATATTCATGAGCTATATTATGAATAGCTACCCTTCAAATGCCGGTACTGTCACGACTACGGTCACTTCGCAAGACACTACAAAAAAAAGGAAGGAGAGGAGAGTGAGAACGCGAAAGCAAAGCAATCGACTACAGTGCAGAAAGCAGGGACAGCAAAATCCAGAAGTAAAGGAGTACCAAAGGAAAACAATCCCGGGCCAACGGGGCAAGAACAACAAGACGGGACCACCAAACCCAACTCGAAATCAGGAGCTCAAAATGCAGAGTCCAGTAAGGTCACAGAAGCACCGACATCAAATAAGAACAGTAGCGAACAATCAAGACCCTCCCCTAGTGGGAAAGGAGTAGAGGAGCAATGACAAACAGTGGGAACCCTCGAAGTTGTCCCCTCCCCCTCATATGCGGACATAGCAAGAAAGAAAGTGCATGAATCTCCAAGCTCCTCGGAGGATGAGATCTTAGAAAGGCCTGCCAAAAGAGCAGGAAGAAAGTCTCGCAGAGAAGCGAGGGAGGAAGAAGCGGAAAGAAAAAAGACCCAAGGAAGTCAACCCACTATAAAAATGTCAATTGGAAGAAACACAAGGACAAGGCCGCCTAAAGGATGAGGCCCAACCACCCCGAATAGTAAGTAATGAGAATCGTCTCTTGGAACTGCAGAGGGTTGGGGAATCTGATGAAAGTAGAAGCAGTGAAATATCTTATGAAAATGGAACTAGCAGACATACTAATGCTCCAAGAGACAAAAATTGAAGGGGGAGCCCTTCTAGAGATCAGCAAAAAGAAGTGGCAGAAGAATGCAGGAAAAGCAATAAGCGCAAGGGGCTCCTCTGGTGTAATAGCAACCTTGTGGAAGGACGATCAATTTAGGCTCATCAATTCTCACAACACACAACACTGGTGTTTTACAGAGCTGAAGCACATACCAAGTAAGTTAACCTTTGCATTATTCAATTTATATGTACCGATATTGTATTATGAAAAGAAAGACTGTTAGAAAACATTAAATGAGTTTTTTCAACTGAATTCCCCAAACAATAGAATTATAGCTGGAGATCTAAACCTAGTGATGAATGAAAAAGAAAAAAGAGGGGGCAGGAACATCGAAGATCATATGATATATGTAGTAGAAGACATGATACAACAATGGGACCTATTGGACTTTAAACCAAGAAAAGGGCTCTACACCTGGACAAACAACAGGACAGGGGAAGACCATATATCCGCCAGACTAGACAGGTTCTTGGTCCAAAGAACAATGTTGATGGAAAGGAGGCTAATCTCATCAGCTGTTCTCCCCAAGCTTACCTCGAATCATAAGCCCATCTGGTTAATGCTAGAGGAGGAAGAGAATTTGGGGCCAATCCCATTTAGATTTAGCCCATTGTGGAATGGAAAAAGTGGCTTTGTAGAGATAGTTCGATTGGCTTGGAACACCTCAATCAATGGCTCTCCCAATCATGTTTGGGAACAAAAATTAAAAATAACCAAAAAGGCACTCAAGGAATGGAGTAAAATACCAACAAATACTCCCAAAGATCAAAGAATTGAGGAAGTGCAACACTTAGAAAATCTGCAAAGCGAAATGGATACAATTGAAATAACCAAAACAGAATTAGAAAAGGAGCAAGTAGCCCAGTGCAAAACATTCCATTCCTTCAGAAACGAAGAAGAGTATTGGAGACTAAAGTCCCAAAGCCTCTGGCTGGAAGCTGGAGACAGAAACACAACATATTTCCATCGATAATGTAGAGCTAGACTCTCCAGGAATCACATCTCAGAGATCACTACCTCTGATGGGAGGCTCTGCAAAGGAATAGAACAAATAAAATCTGCAGCTGCATTACACTTTCAACACCTTTACAGCAAAGAGGAAGAAGCTTGGGAAGAAGACGACACAAAATTCTTGAAGAACATTCTGGCATTGGTCACCAAAGAGGACAATACAACATTATTGAAGCAAACCAATGAGGAAGAAATCAGTAAAATTATTTGGTCCATGGACCTAGACAAAGCCCCTATGCCAGATGGGTTTACCATTCATTTCTATAGGATATGTTGGGATATAATTAAAACGGATCTCATCAGAATGATAAAAGGATTCTTGAAGAAAGAAAAAATGGGTGGCAGCACCAAGTCAACATTCCTAGCTCTAATACCAAAAGAGACAAACCCTGCCTCATTTGACAGGTTTAGGCCAATCTCTCTGTGCAACGCCTCATATAAAATAGTTGCAAAACTTCTTGCAAATAGAATAAAGCCACTGCTGAGCAAACTGATATCAAATTCACAAGGGGGCTTCGTTAATGGGAGACACATTCTAGACAATGTAATCCAAGTCCAGGAAGCCATGCACTCCAGCAATCTCAGAAAGGAGAAAGGTATGCTGATCAAGTTAGATATGGCTAATGCCTTCGATAGAGTCAAGCTGTCTTTCCTCTACCAAGTACTAACTTCCTTCAGATTCGATCAGGAGTTTGTAAAACTAATCCAATCTTGCACCAACAGTCCTTGGATAGCGCCTTTAGTAAATGGGAGGCCAGCTAATTTCTTCCAAGCCACGAGGGGGCTGAGGCAAGGATGCCCCCTCTCTCCATTTCTCTACATATTAATGGCGGACACGCTAAGCAGAAAGTTGGAGCAGGACATGATAACAGGAGCAGCCCCAGGTTTAAAAATTGCAAAGGATCTCAAAGCAATAAATCATGCTTTGTTCGCAGATGACTCCCTCATGTTGGGAGAAGCATCAATCAAAAGAGCCACTGCATTTAAAAACACTCTTCAAGCTTATTGCAGAGTAACTGGAGCATTAATTAGCGAAAAGGAAAAGTGCAGTATATAGCTGGAATGCAGAGGAGGAAGAAACTCATTATATAGGTAGCAACTTGGGGTTCAATGGACACTCAAAATGGGATAAAATCAACTATCTAGGACTGCCATTAACATTGGGCACAAACAGAGCCAATCTGTGGGAGGAAGTAATAACAAAAATTAAAGCAAAAGGGAGGTCAATGGCTATCTCATGGAGGCAAATTAACTCTTATAAAATCTATTCTGTCTTCTCTGCCAATATATCGAGTGTCTTATCTTATGGCACCCAAGTCAATTTCAGGACAAATAAACAAAATTATGAGGGATTTTCTGTGGCAAGGAGGCAAAGGAAATCATAACAAAATCCATTTGGTTAAATGGGAGATAACAAAGCGATCAATGAAAGAAGGAGGCCTCCAAATTCGAGATCCGGACTTTGACAACATAGCCTTGGGATGCAAGATACTTTGGAAGCTACACAGTGACCCCAACCATCCAGTGAGTAAAGCACTGAGGCATAAATATTTACCAAATGAAAACCTCAGAAATCTGTAGAAGGCAAATAGTAGAAGGAGCTCGTTGTTATGGCAGCTATGCATCAAGGGAATGCGCTTCTTCACCCAACACTTATACCGCATCCCTGGAAATGAAAAACGAGTCAAGCTGTTGACTGATCGAATAATGGGCCATTCACCATTAGAATCACAAGACAAACTACAAGAAATCTGCGCATTCTTAAAAAACAGAGGAGACAAGACAATATACGACATCTCAAAATGGAATGAGTTCGGGCTCTGGACGGATTGGAGCTTTGGAAATATACCAGTCCATCTACAACATCAAACAGAAATGCTCAAACAGGAACTTCGTGAAGCAACCCCAGTGCATAAAACAAAGAATGATAAATGGGGTTGGGGACCTACAGGAGTATACTCTTCAGTTAAAGGCTACGATCTGCTTCAACGACACAGAAATCGATCTCTTCCAGCAAAGTTTTGGAAAGAGGTTTGGGATCCAATGGTGCTGCCAAAGGTAAACTTCTTCTTCTGGACATTAATGCATAAAAAAAATCTGACTGGTGAAAACCTATTGAAAAGAAACATAGCAGGTCCGCATAGGTGCTCATTATGTAAAGAAGCCATGGAAACTATGGACCATTTGTTTGTTGACTGTCCATTCGCAAATAAAGTTTGGACGAACAAACTCTAGGGTCTAAAGGCTGTAATCCCCATGAAAATTACAGTGGTGGATTTATTCCTCTCATGGAAAGATCGTTATCCTCTGCTCCCCCTAAATTATTCATGGGCTAGAATCTGGATCAATGTTCCCAAATACGTGTGTTGGAAGCTATGGCTAGCGAGAAATGAACAGATATTCAACAATGTAACTTGGACTCCCAATACGGTAGCAGCAAAAGCAAAAGGACTCCTTCTAGAAACATTGAACCCCCAGAAAATCAAAGAGGACACTTCGGTACAGCAAGAGGAAAAGAGCTGGCTTGGCCCCCATGCGTTTTCCCAACGGACGCACTGCATAGATAAGCCTCTTTGCAATCCTGAATGGAGGCTAAGAGATAAGGATGAAACTTTTCAGAGCTGGTGGAGGAAGCAAGGAAAAACTACAACCTTCTTTGACGGTGCCTCCAAAGGCAACCCCGGGAAAGCAGGAGCCGGAGGACTCATTTACTCTTCTGATGGAAGCATCAAAGAAACCTTCAGCTGGGGACTAGGACAACGAACTAACAACCAAGCAGAAATTCTGAGCTTGATAAAAGTTTGCCAAATAGCCATAGAAAGAGGACACCGGGAGCTGCAAGCATTCAGAGACTCAGAACTCTTGGTCAAAATGATACATACGCAAGGTCAATTCAATGATGTTGGTTTAAACAAGAATCTGCAAAGGTTGAGATTTATTCTCTAGGACTTCATATCCTTCAAATGCTACCACATCCTCAGAGAATCAAACAAAGAAGCAGACTCCTACGCCAACAAAGGCTGCCTCCTAGCCCAAGGAGACCTTAGCATAAATGATGGAGATCTAGAAACAATTTGTATACCATGAAAATTGACAACAGCTAGATATAGATAATGTAAAAGACTTACACAGAAAGATGTAAGACTGCGGTCATTTGAAGTACTATATTAATAAAAATCCATACCCATTTCAATTAAAAAAAAACCATTGTAACCAACTTACATTTTCACCAATATAAATAATTAATAGTATAATTTTTCTAATTATACAACATAACACAAATATATATATATATATATATATATATATATATATATATATATATATATATATATATATATATATATGACACTCTTTGTCATACAAAATGGGACAATTATTGGCATCCCTTTGTCTTTCAATTGGGACATCATGTTCATTACATTAAACAAAATGTTTCATTTCACAGACAAATATTATATATATATATAAACTAAAATAAGTTAAAACCATCATAACCAGCTTACATTCTCACAAATGGAAATAATGAATCGTATAATTTTTCTAATCATATGCAACACATACACAACAAAAACCTATCTAGTATTAAATATAGAATGACACAAATATTTTATAAAACATCAAAAGTTTTACAATAATTCAAGTATACAATAAAAATATATCAATATTCAAGACTGAAAAAATATCATCTTGGTAAAGTTAAGTTTTTTCTATTAATCGTTTATAATGATACATATTTTTAGTCAAAAGAAATCACCGATAAAGTTTAATAATTAAACCACTAAACTTTGATATTCAAAATAAAAGGCATTGATAATGTTTAACAAATTAGAGCTTGATATTCAAAATAAAAACAATTAAACCATCAAAATTTAATATTCAAAATAAAAATAGTTAAACTATATTTGATATTCAATATAAAAATAATTAAACCATTAGAGTTTGATATTCAAAATAAAAACTACAATAGAGGTCAAAGTCTACCTCTTCAATACATCACTATTATCACAAATCTAATTAATATTTAATTAATTAAAAATAATTTTATTATATATTAAAAAGATATAGATTAAATAGTTTTTTAACGTAAATTTGTTGATACAAGATTGTAATTTTATTATTATAAAATATATTTTTAAATATATAAATAAATTTAATATTAGTCACTCAAATTTTACAAATTAAACCATTTAAATTGACTTTTTTAAAAATATCAATTTTTTTATTAAAAAAAAAACTAAATCATTTCATTTCGTGTACTCATTGTATTCCATGAAAAAATGCCATAAATACCCTAATGAAATATCGATAAATTACATGGTCAAAATGAAAATAAACCTTATTCCGTCTAGGGGCAAATATTAACACTAATCTATTTTTATTATATTGATTAATGAATTCAAAATTAACATAGACTCTTAACATTTTCCAAGAAATAGGGGGGCTGGTATTTTGGCGTGAGTCTGGTTTTTGGTTTTTGGCCAATCTTTATCCAAATTAACGTAGAGTGATAGAATTTTCCAAAAATTTGGGAAGCTGGTTTTTCGTGTGAGTCTCCCTCAATACAGTTGAGGGTGGATGGCCAGTGAATGTTTAATCGTTATTAAAACTAGGAGAGAAGCCGTGTCTACCCCAACTCACTCAACCTAACCTATTTTGAAAGATAAAAAAAAATTTAATGAAGGCGTTACAAACAATGTTATTGTTGCATGTGTACGCTTAAAAACAAATGGCGAGTAGGCAGGAACACAGTAAGAAATCACTATATACAGAGATTAGTACAAAGAGTTTGCTTTGCTGTCATTACAGCTGCAATTACTCCGATACAAAGGCAGATTCATAAGTGCCCACATCGGAATTTCTTCTGAGAAAAAATTGCCCACTTTGGAATTTGTGAGTTTCAGTCTGCAATTTTTTTTCAAATGGCGAGCTCAGCCATGGCTCAAGCGTTTGGAGGGTTTACAGCCTCAATGCCTTCTTTTTCTTCCTCTAACAGATTGCAGCTAGGCTTCTCCAAGCATTCACCAGGTAAAGCGAAGCTCTATTTTAAACTAATTTTAGGAGAACTTCAATGCTCAGTAAATGTCTCTGTCTGTTTTTTGCTTTTTACTGAAAATTCCGATTAAGTCTGTAAACGCTAGTGGTTTTGCTGTCGGAATCTCAACCGGGGTTTTAGTATCTATATCAGAGGTTCTGAAGGACCTGTATCATCTTCTGTTAGCGGAAGGTAGATCTAACAAATAAAATGTGTTGACTTCCGCAAGCTGTTGAGTTAGGGGAAGTTCCAGCAGGAACTGACATATAATATGCGGTGGATCTGTGATTAGTTGAATTTAGCCCTCAGTCATACTTGCAATCTGAATTTGCATGTTTAACACAAGTCAGATTAACACCGTGAGTTTTTTATGAGTCAAATTGTTTTGGTGATTTTGATTCACGAATTTCAGATAAAGGAGCAGTCATTTTGCTTGTTTTCCAGTTCTGATTTCGGAATTGACAACCAGCAGGCTTGTACATTTTCCAGAATCCATGGTGTTTCGTAGTATCTCGTATCAATGTTCTTTAAGTGAAATATTATTGAAATTTGCGCCATACGGGAATTGTAATCGTTTATATTAATGAAAAACTACCATTTTCACTGAAATTTAGTGTATTTCTGTATTTTAATGTTATTTTAATTTCCTGATGCAAATTGTGAGTTTTGCACGAGTTCGAGTCAATTTTTACTCTTCAGCCTTGCTGATTCATTCTTCCAGTGAGTTGGTAATTTTGCCTAATTCTCCACCTTTTTATTGGTATTCTAGAATGGAAGAGGAGTTCAATTATGATCAGATTGGATGCTTCGATTTCTCAATATTCAAATTCAAGGAAACGAGCTTCGAAATTGGTTACCAATGCTGTGGTGGTGAGATTTCCAAACTCGGCTCCATCTTGTTGTTGTTTCTTTGGCAGGATAAATGCAGGCACGCAATATACTTCTATATAAAAGCAAGTTATTGAACTGTTTTGAATGCAACGGAATGAGCCCTGGAATTCATTTTTACATAGAAACATTTTTTTGAGAAACAATGGAATGATCTCTTTGATGGGTTAGCTGAAATCTTCCGAGGGGCAAGACTAAATGTGTAGGACCAGCTTCCATTCCAGTTGAGTTTGGCTTAAAAATTTGTGGGAATATTGCTCGATGTTTATTTTGTAGCTGCTATTTGGATATATCATATTTCATTAAAAAATCCACAGCTACATGTTTTTCTGCAGTATTTGATGCCCAAAATATGCTTATTTTCATGTAATGTTGCTGGTTTGTAACGGCTTTCTTTCATTGAAAATTAACAACATTCAGTCTGTTTGTTGATACCAACTTTCTCCTTTTATCACCAATTGATTTCAGCAGCTCCTTGTTCCTTGCATAAGTGTAGCCTCTATTTATTGGTTATATGTAGTGGGCAATTTGTTCTTGCAATAACTTCCCCGAAACCACACCAACTGCCTGCAGAGCATGCATGCGCATTCATTGCACCTCTCTTTGTCTACAGGGTCGAGTTCTCTCTGGTTGAGCAAGTTTTCTTCCTTTCTTCCTTTGGAAGAACCAGTGCCTTCCTTTATATTGTGTAGGTTACACTCGAAAAGCCTCCACTTATTTACTGATTTTCGTAGTGCATTTGTCAGATCAGTCATATACTTGGGAACTTTAGCCCATTCCTGCACCTATTCCCATTCCTGCACCTACTCATACATATAAGGTCGCCTCTTTGATGAGGGTAAATGTTCCTTGCCATTATGAAAAACAATTGTGTGACCGATTATTGCAGATACAATGACATATGCCGAGGACCAGGTCACTATTATCCTTTTTATCTTTGTTTGTCTATAGATTTTTAGTTTCCCTCAATGAATGATTAGTTTTTTGCAAGTATTGGGCTTTTTATTCATTTTCTTCTTGAAGGGCCAGTTTTCAATTGTTTCCAGAATGTGAAGGGCATAATATCTGTTAAATCTTGACAGACATTATAGCACTATTTATTAAGTACTTGCTTTTCTAGCATGTATGAACTAGCTAGGTACTTTGGTTGGTGTTATGTAATGGGAAAGTTTCCTGGTTGGTGTTATGTAATGGGAAAGTTTTCTGTTTCTAGTGTCCAGTGGCCAGATATTTTACTGGCATATGTTGGGAATTTAAGCATCTTTTTGTAGTTGCTTTAAAGAACAACTTCTTGCTGTAAAAATATGATGGGCAACATATCCCTTTACCGTTGTCTGACATTATGATTTTTTATCAATGAAAAACGCTGTATATTTGATATTTCAAGGAGAAAAAAATAGATACATGCCATTGTGCCTCGTCACCGCAGAGGATCTGATCACTCTACTGCTTATTCAAACAAAAATCTGAAACGTATCTAAAGAGAGTCTGTTATGATAGTCTTCCAGTTAGACATTGGCCTTCTCTCAGGCATAAAGTACCTGTAACACCCTTTAAAGTTCATTCAGGTGTGAAAATACAGTCCACTTCAAAGGTCTAGGCTTGCATTTCCAGTTTACTAAATATTATAACAAAAATGCAAATTTTTCTTTTAAAGAAAAAAATGATAAAATAACTTTCTTTCAATCAACTTCATCTAAATAGTAAATATGGAGATTTGGCCTCTTCAGGATGAGGACCCCTTTCATCATTATGAGATAACACCCATAGGCATTCTTGTAGAGTTAGGGCTTCTGTTGAAAGCTTATCAGCTTTCTCATTAAGCTGTCTAAATTCATGCTGAAAGAAGACCTCTTCAAACCTGTTCCTTACCTCATTTTTTCCCATGATTGGGGCAAGCAGTAGGCTCTCCAGCTTGTTGATACCCTTTGCCCAGTCTATAACCAGCTTTGAGGCCCCCATGATTTGAACAGCCCATCCAGGGGTCCTCCCTTATTTTCACTTTGTTACTTCATCCTATTTTCCATACCAATCACTTTCCCACCAATAGAAAAGCATTCATTGCCTTCTGAACTACAGAAGCCCCTCCATGGCCTTTTTCTTCCTTTCTGAGCCAGTGCTTCAAAGGTCCAGGAGCTATATATTTTGCCATCATCACCTTTCCTACAATCCTTCATTATGTATCAATATCCACATACTCTTTGCATCAACAGCCTGCCCAAACAGATGAATTTTTTATATCCCAACCCCCCAGCTTCTTTTGCTAATTATTATTTTTTCCCTCTTGTGCAGAGGAATACCTTCTTTCTCTCTCTTCCCTGTTCAGAAAAACTTAAACATTTCTTTCTAATCTTTTCCAACATTTCTTTATGATCTAAGGATAACCAATAGGTTTGGATTCCTTTCAATAATGGTTTCACCAGTGTCAACCTTCGTCACCTATGGCACCAGTTCGTCACTTTTCTGTCAATTTTCTCATAAAATCAAAGCCAATCACTTAACCTATTCTCTTAACCTGTAATGATTAGGTTTTAGATAGAAACCCAAGTATATTAGACCCTGGTGAAAGGGGATTGATGGGAAAGATAAAATCTGCCGAGACTCTCTTTCTATATCGTCTTCAAGTCCATAAAACAAAACAGTGGACATTCACCTCCATCACTGTTGATTTACTAGACAGCTCCAGAATTTCCTTAAACTTTATAACTTCTCTTACTTGTCCTGTACGGAATATTATGACCTCATCTACAAATAATAACTATAAGAGGGTTAAAATTATTTGGTTCCCATATACCTATAACAGAACCCTCTCTCTTACAGGCTTTTATCATCCTGCTTAGCCCTATAGTAACCAGTAAAAAAAGAAAAGGAGACATGGGACACCCTTGCCTTAGCCCCGTTGTAGCATAGAAGAATCTTGAAGGTGGCCATTTATCAATACTGCAAAACTGTCTTAGGACAGAGACCCATCCAGTTCAATACTTGGACTTTCATTTCTATTTGAATAATCATTTGTCTCAGATACAATTGATTGACTTTATTATAAGTCTTTGCCAGGTCCAATTCATCACCATTTTTGGGATCTTTTTAACGTTTACTGAATGCAATCCTTCTCGGGCTGTTCCCACCGCATCATGAATTTGTCTATTATGCAAAAAGCCATACTGTTCCGATATAAATTCTGAAAAGGCCCCTTTTAGTTTGTTGGTTAGTATCTTTTAAATATATTGTACACAGAGTTGCAGGGTGAAATGGGCCTATAATCATGATAAGTTCCAAGGTTATTTTTCTTGGGATTTAGGCTATAAAAGTAGTATTCAGAGCCCCCATTATCTCCCCTGATGTTCTTGACCCTTCCATAACCCTCAGCTGTTCATCTTCCAAAAAATTGTAAAACCCCAACTAAAATTCTACATTACATCCATCTGGACGTGGACTTTTTGCTTTCTTAAATGACTGTAGGACTGCTTTAAGCTTCTCTTTACTTACCTCAGCATTCAAGTCTTCATTTTGCTGTTTATTAAGAAATCTAGGATAAGAGGGTTATGACCTTTAGGATTTCTGCTTTCTTAGTTCCTGAAGGGTGTTGAAATAGTGCTCTGAGACTATTTACTCTCAAGTTTCTCGGCAATTTCCCCTTCAAAACTTTCTGTCCTTATCTTCCAAATTGTTTTATTAATATTCTTTCTATGTTGGACATAGTCTTGATTTTTTTTTTTTTTTTTTTTAAATTGTATTTTCACCCCCTTCTGCCAATGATATAGCTCGATTCTTCAATTTCCGTTGTGCTTCATCATGTTCCAACAACTGCCCCTTTACCTCTTCTAGTCTTTTCAGATTTTTCTTTTCTTCCTCGGTGAATAATCCTTCTTTGTTCTTTTTATACAAATGTTTAATTTGGTCCTCCGTCTCTACTAGAGCATTTTTTGCTTTTTTGGCTTTCTCCTAGATTAGGGTCAAATCTTTTCTAGTTTTGGATGACCAAGCTCTTGAACCCTTCTTCCTCCAGCCATATACGATCAAATTGAAGGGCCTCGGAGGCTTTTGATCTTCCTTTTACATTTGCAATAATATGCTTAAATGATCTGAAACTCTCCTTCCCTGAACTCGTGACTTCAATCTCTGTCTCCAAAATTCATCTCTGCCACTAAAAATCTGTCCGACCTCTTTGACACCCCTCCCTTCTACTTTTGAAGTTTCTCTAGCTTGGTACTAATTCTGGAGGTTCCATGTCACATGATTCTAGGTACTGCAAATATATAAGTGAGAAATTCAGCCAAGGGAACTTGTCTAGCTCATTTTCCCCAGATTTCCTCTTTCATCGTTTTCAAATTCAAATCATCTCCTATAATCATATTCCTTTCATTTTAAAATTTTCCCAAAAGACTTTCCTATCTCCACAGGGACCATACAGAATTGTAATGGAAAATTCTTTTCCCAGTTCTTTAGATTCTATGTCAATCTGGATACTTGTAGGGAGCAATGATGACTTGATGAGTTCCATACAGTCTTTCCAGCTAGATACAATACCTCTTGTCCTCCCCTTTGAATTTACCAAACCAAAATTCCATTCTTTGAGGATTGAGGATAAGGTAGTTACAATGTTTTATCCTCTACACATAGTTTCCTAAATCAGCACTATGTTCAACTTCTATTTGGAAAAATACTCTTGAGGGCTAGCTTCTTATGAGGAGCCCCTACCCCGCTCACATTTAAGGAAAGAATTATCATTGCATCACCCTCTTAGAGGCAATTCTTGCTCTGAGGGCCTCTTTGATGGTCATCTGCTTGCATTCCTTTATTTTTCTTTTCACTTTCTTCTTAGATAGTGATAGTGTTAATTTTGGACAACTAGGTCCAAACTCCATGTTGTGATGCTCAGATGAAGATACCAATATTTTTATTGGGTTCCTCTTTTGGAGAGGTGCAAGATCGATCTAAAGATCATCTTGATCCGATGAGCAAAACATTTATTTTGAATTTATTCAAGATATGTGCAAGTCGGCCTTAAGGTTTTGTGCCCGAGTGGTTGTGTCACACACCCTCATTGATGGATATATATTGGTCAACGTTGGAGGACATTTTCACTCATCTCATCCTCACACATTTCTTTCTCCTCATCTGATTGGTTCGATGTCTTTGGTGGCTCTTTTCTCCACACGTGGGAAATTTCCAGCAGCAACACATTTCTGATTTCGGTCTAGGGTTTCTGCAACAAACTTTGACCAGCGTTGACTTTGGTCAACACAAGGTAGAATCAACTCGAAACTCTCCCAAAATTTCGATTTTCCTAATCCGCATTTTTTGGCACTATTCTCGAGGCAAAACATTGACTTTGACTTTTCAATGTTGACCTAGTTGCTGCTGATGTTTGTGTTGATCGTTGACTTTTTGGATTGACTTTTGAGTTGCCTGTTTGGCTATCTTAGAGGGTTGTGTGACATTGCTGGTTGGCTGACCATATTGAGCCTTTGCTGGTTGAAGCATTCTGTTGACTGCTGTAACGCACCAACACACTTATGAATTTCTGGCTTGTCTTCTGTCGATCTACTGGTATGTTCTATCAACATTTTACTTTATTGTTTATGTGATTGCTGTCTAATATTGAAGAGAAAGAAAGTAAAGCTGCATCAAGCGTAGAACATCTACATAAATTTACATGGGATCGAAGCTGAGGTGAAGACAAAACCCTAATTTGTAGCAATCATCGAAGAAGAGTATGGGTTCCTCAAACTACAATGGCTTTAAATTTGATGACAAATTGACTGGGAAGGATGACTTCCATGCTTGGAAGATGACATTGGATCTTAACTTGGAAGACCAAGATGTCATGGACTATATGCAGGGTAAAATCCAAGAGCCTCCATCCACTGCTACTGCTACTGCCAAAACAAAGTATAAGAAGGGGGAGATCAAAGAAAAGTTGATGATCAGGGACTCAATTCACAAGAGTCTGGTTGCCTACATCTCTGAGCTGGGCACATCCAAAGAGATGTATGATAAGTTGGTCCACATGTTCAAGGCCAACAATGCGAATCAAGTCCTATTCTTCAAGAATCAATTGAAGAATCTGAAGAAAGGCAGGGATGAGTCTGTTCAATCATATTTTCTGAAGTTGACCGAGATCAGGAACAATCTGCTAGCTATTGGGGAGACAATAGCTGATTGAGAGATGGTATTCACCGCACTTGGAGGGCTCTCATCCGAATGGCATGTGTTCAACACTACCATTCTCAATAACAATGTGATACCTGATTTTGACGAAGTACTATCGAGATGTGTACAAGAAGAGACAAGAATGAAGGAGTATGAAAATGAAGGAAATGCTGCCTATGCTGCTCATTTTAGAAAGAAGAACTTTGGTGGTCCAAAGAACAAAGGAAGAGCAGGGGCCCAAGGAAAGAAGGGCAAGTGTTACACTTTTCATAGGCCAGGTCACTATGTTAGAGAATTCCCTTTCAAGAAGGATTCTCTCGATGATGACAACAACAACAATAACCAGAGGAATGGTAATCAAAGGAACCACAGGTTCAAGGGAAAGAGGAAAGCTCCCTCCGGTAGAAATGGTCAACCTTTCAAAAGGTCGAGAAACTCCAGGTATGAGGAATCAAATGTTGTTGATAAAAGAAATGAATTCATTCTTGTATCTGCCCTCTTTGCTGCATCTCCACCCGATACTATGGATGTCTGGTTGATAGATAGTGGTACCTCAAGGCACATCACTGGGTTCAAGGAAACACTTTCTGATATGGTTGAAAATGATACTAATCTTGAAATTATCCTTGGAGATAATGCCACATATCTCGTGAAAGGGTCAGGGACTGTGACCCTCCACTTGTCTCAAGGTCAAGTCCTTCGCTTATAGGATGTACTCTATGTACCTAATTTGAAGAAGAACCTTGTGTCTATATCGGCCATGGAAGACAAAGGTTTCAATGTGGCATTCATTGATGGGAAGGTGTGCATCTAGAAGAAGAGCTTCAAGGAAGCTATCATGATTGGGTTTAGAGTTGATACACTCTACCAGGTTGGAGGAAGTCCACTGGGAGCGATGACGTGTGATACTATTCGACAGACTGAACTATGGCACCGAAGGTTTGGACACCTTCACTACAAGGCTATGTCGCATGGTTCGGGTTCGAATTCGAGTTCAGCAACGATTAAGTTCAATTCGGGTTCGAATTTTCCGATGAGGTTCGTAATGAGGTTCAACATTAGGTTCGACTATACATATTTTTCAATAAATATATATATGGCATAAAAAAAATCAAAATCAATTAATAAATTATAAAACTACGAGTAGGAATTTTGATTAGTAAAACACATGAATAACTTATTCATAATAGGATCTAATTATATCAATGACATTACTTAAATGTAAATATACACGCTACACGGTACACCATATTAGTTTGCAAATACAAAAATGAATGCCATAATTTTTAATTTCCAAAATTTAAAAGAAAAAAAATGTCTATAATGTAAATTGCAGACGCCGGATGGGATGACTCGATGAGGACAGGCTCAGCATTCCCGACGAATAACGTAGAGCTCGTCCTCAAATCTTAATAAATAGCATTACGACGGTAAAAATTAAAATAACATTACGGACAGTAAAATAACAATGAACATTGTAGACAGCGAAAAATTAAAATAACATTGCAGACAGGCTCAGGCTTCAGGCTTCAACATTGCGGTTTCGGATGGGATGAGGACATGCTTAGCCGCTCAACATTCCAAATAAAAATGGTGGACTCGGAAAATAAAAATGGTTCGAAACTTTGAACTAACCTATTGAAACTTGAAAGCTTGAACTTGAAGCTTGGACACGATGATGATAGCAAAACGATGATGACAGCATACACAGTCGCACAGCAAAAACGAAGTTCAAACACAGGAACATAGCAACAAGATTCAGGAATGCGGTGGCGGCAACACTCAACAAACTCGGCGGCGGAAACACAACAAACTATTTCACTTGTAAAAATTAATCATAGCAACCATTCTTAAATAATGGAAACTAGGAAAATAATTGGCGGGAATAGCCCATTGTTTTTAATAACCACTAACAAAAACCGCTAGCAAAACCGCTCAAGCAAAAAAAAAAATCATAAAATTTATTAAAATCGAATTTTATGGGAAAAATCAAAAAATTCGCCTTCAGGTTCGATAAGGTTCGGCTTCAAGTTCGGAATAATGTTCGTCTTCAGGTTCGGTTTAAGGTTTGGCTTCAGGTTCGGCATTAGGTTCACCGAACCTGATTGAATTCGAATTTTTTTTTTTAGGTTCGCTGAATTTCGAACTTCAAGCTTTAGGTTCGGCGAACCGTGTGACATAGCTACAAGGCCCTTCCCGAAGCAAGGAAGGTGGTAATGGGGATGCTCGAATTTTCAAATAATCATGAAGGTGTATGTCAGGGTTGTGACGAAGGAAAGCATTCAAGGGGACCTTTTCCCTCAAGTGTCACAAAGACATATGATGTCTTGCAATTGATACATTCTGATCTGTCTGGGATGCTGCCTGTGACATCCTTGGGAGGATATTCCTATTATATGACATTCATAGATGACTTCTCTCGCAAAACCTGGATATACTTCTTGAAGAAGAAGGATGAGGTTTTCATGTGGTTCCGTACCTTCAAAGCCTTGGTGGAAAATCTGACAGGGAAGAAGATCAAGATATTGAGGATCGATAATGGCACTGAATATGAGACGAACGAGTTCAAGAACTTTTGTAGAGAAGCTGGCATCAAGAGGGAGTCCACAACTGTCTATACTCCTGAGCAGAATGGCGTTGCTGAACGAAAGAACAGGACCATTGTGGAAGCTGCCCGTGCCATGCTATGTGACCAGGGTCTACCGAAATTTCTGTGGGGAGAAGCTGCGAACACTGCTGTGTACATACAAAACCAATGCCCACATTCTGCTCTGGACTCCAAAACTCCTGAAGAGGTTTTCACTGGTAAGAAACCTGACGTCTCACATTTTAGAGTTTTTGGATGTCTAGTTTATTTTCATGTGCCGAAAGAGAAGAGGAGCAAGTTGGATGCTTCTGGGAAGACGAGAATGTTTGTGGGCTACAACGAAACTTCGAAGGCTTATAGAGTCAATGTGCCTAGTTAAAGGGAAGTGGAGATATGCCACGATGTCACCTTTGACGAAGATGTTTCCCTTAGGAAAGTAGTCAATCTTTCGAGATTTGAGGAAGATCATGAAGCAAGGAAATCAAGAAGAACCGAAGGATGAGACGATGCTTGATGCTGAAAGACTGATGGATTGATCCACCTCCTTCACTGGGGAAGAGACCATCATGGCTCAGGGACACTCTCGAGGATGCCAAGGGACATATGGCCCCAAGGGGGACATTCCGTGAAAGCAAGAAGCCGAATAGATACTAAGGGTATCTAGTAGCCATGAGTACTATTGTATAATCTGAGCCTGGATCTTTTGAGGAAGCGGTAAAGCATCAAGTCTGGAAGGATGCTATGCACGAAGAGTATGAGTCCATATTGAAGAATGATGTCTGGGATGTGGTTCCAAGACCGGAGGACAAAGCAGTTGTCACCTCGAAATGGCTCTACAAGATCAAGCATGGATCTGATGGAAGTGCTGAAAAGTTCAAGGCAGTATTTGTTGCCCGTGGCTTCTCTCAAAAGGAAGGCATACACTATGATGACATATTTGCACCTGTTGTCCAATATACCACCATCTGATCTATCATAGCCCTTTCTACTACGCAAGGATGGAGTCTTCATCAGATGGATGTGAAGACCGCATTTTTGCATGGTGCGATAAAGGAAGAGGTGTATGTAGAGCAACCTCTGGGGTTCGAAGTCTAGGATCGGGACACCCATGTCTGTAGGTTGAAGAAAGCCCTCTATGGGTTGAAGCAAGCTCCCAGAGCTTGGTAGGAGAGGATAGATAGCTACCTGATGAAGCTGGGCTTCACTCGTAGTAACGCTGATCCGAACCTTTACTTCAAGGTTGATAGAGAGAAGCCTCTCATTCTGGTGTTGTATGTGGACGACCTCTTCCTGATAGGTGTTGACCCTCTCATTCATCAGTGTAAGAAGGAAATCGCTGCTGAATTAGAGATGAAGGACCTAGGACTGATGCATTACTTCCTAGGCCTGGAGGTCTGGCAGAGACGTGGCGAGATTTTCCTTTCTCAAGGAAAATACATTGTGAAGCTTCTGGAAATATTTGGTATGGTGGACTGTAAGTTCGTGTCGACACCGATGGAGCTCAACTTTAAGAAGTTGAGTGGCAACGTTGCTGGGCCCGTGTTAGCAAATCCTACTGAGTATCGTCAACTCGTACGGGCCCTGATGATCTTAGTGAACACCCGTCCGGACATATGTTTTGCAGTGAACACTTTGAGTCAATAGATGGTTGAGCCTCATCACACTCACTGGGTTGGTGCCAAGAATCTTCTAAGATATCTTCGGGGCACGATAAACCATGGGCTGAGATACACTGCCGGGAGTGTGACACTCCTTGGATATACTGATGCTGATTGGGTTGGTAGTGTGGTGGATCGTAAAAGCACATCGGGATACTGCTTCACACTTGGATCTGCTTCGATATCATGGATGAGCAGGACAGTGGCTTTGAGCACCGCGAAGGCCGAATACATTGTAGCGAGTATGGCCTGTTGTGAAGCAGTTTGGTTGCGAAAGCTCTTCAATGAGCTGTTCGGGCATGTGCTAGATACCATCGTGATACTCTGTGATAACCAGAGTGGGATTCGGTTGTCCGAGAATCCGGTGTTCCACGATCGATCCAAGCATATTGATATCAGGTACCACTTTATCTGGTATATGGTACAACGAGGTGCCGTAAGGCTCGATCATATAGGAACTGATGAGCAGGTTGCGGATATTCTCACAAAGCCCCTGGGAAAGGTCAAGTTCCTAACCTTCCGTGAGAGTCTTGGTATTGTGGAACAACCCTATGCTGAGGGTCTTGTTGGACGATGAGCTCTGGGAGCTTTGGGGGGCTTTGGGGATAGCTTCTCAGAGCAATAATCAACCACAAGGCTAGGCTTGCCGAACCTTGTTGGTGTGCTTCTGCCTCACCCTTGTGATGATTGAGTTGGTTCACCCCTCATTATCTGTGCCCCATATGCATCCTACCCATTGAGTTCAGGGCTCATGGGAAGTACCTCTCATTTGGCCAGTGAGGTGGGAAAGTTAGAGACTAGTAGCAATGGACGCATCAGAGATTTCCGTACTCTCTGTCTAGGATGGCACAATCCAACCACTTGATCTGGGATCAAGTCTAGTGAGGTTTTGGACCTCCTACTGACTTCGGGTCAGATAAACCAACTTCGGGTTGGTATGTGACCCTTTGTGAGTCCTATAGAGGTTTCAGACCTCTGGACTGAATCTGTCAGCCGGGAATGATGTCTTTGTGACTGACTCACTTCTGTTCTGAAATAAAGAAGCCAGCAAAGCAAGTTACGATGGGATGACGCACGATGTTTGGATTGCACAGGTGGATGGAGTTCTCCCTAGTTGAGAGGGAGTGCTAATTTTGGACAACTAGGTAAAAACTCCATGTTGTGATGCTTAGATGAAGATACCAATATTTTTATTAGGTTTCTCTTTCGGAGAGGTGCAAGATCGATCTAAATATCATCTTGATTCGATGAGCAGAACATTTATTTTGAATATATTCAAGATATGTGCAGGTCGGCCTTAAGGTTTTGTGGCCCAGTAGTTGTGTCACACACCCTCATTGATGGATATATATTGGTCAACGTTGGAGGACATTTTCACTCATCTCATCCTCACATATTTCTCTCTTCTCATCTGATTGGTTCAATGTCCTTGGTGGCTCTTCTCTCCACACGTGGGAAACTTCCAGCGGCAACACATTTCTGATTTTGGTCTAGGGTTTCTGCAACAAACTTTGACCAGCATTGAATTTGGTCAACGCAAGGTCAAATCGACTTGAAACTCTCCCAAAATTTCGGTTTTCCTAATCCGCATTTTTTGGCACTATTCTCGAGGCAAAATGTTGACTTTGACTTTTTTGTGTTGACCTAGCGACTGTTGTTGTTTGTGTTGACCGTTGAATTTTTTGGGTTGAATTTTGAGTTGACTGTTTGGTTGTCCTAGAGGGTTGTGTGACAATGCTGGTTGGCTGACCATATTGAGACTTTGCTGGTTGAAGCATCCTGTTGACCGCCGTAACGCACCAACACACTTATATATTTCTGGCTTGTCTTCTGTCAATCTACTGGTATGTTCTATCAACATTTTACTTTATTGTTTGTGTGATCGCTGTCTAATATTGAAGAGAAAGTAAAGTTGCGTCAAGAATAGAACATCTACATAAATTTATAGATAGAAAGGATTTGCTGCCCATTGTTGATGGTTGCTTGGGGATAATAGCCAGTCCTCCTGTTGACTCCCTACTAAGAGATTTCCTTTGTAGGTTTGAGATCATATGTAGGAGTATTGCTTCCTTCATATTCCGTGGGATTGTCCTCTTCACCCCTAATTGAATTGCTAGCTTGGGGTACATATGCTAGCCCGAGGGTTAGAGACTCCATTTTACCCTACCTATAGCCATAGGGGGATTTCCTAGTTCTCCTAGGAAAAGACTAAGTTCTTGTATGTGGACTATTTCTCCCTTATTCCTTCCCGAACAGGGTTCCAAGATAGGGTCTTCTTTCAAGATACAATTCTCTAAAGTAATTGACTTCAAAATAGTCTAGGGCTTGAATTAGGAGATATAGATGTCATATCTTTTTCTACTGATGCACTTGCTTCGCCATCCTCAATTTTTATGGTATTTATCATCTACCCATATTTGCCAATCTCCATATTTCTAGCCTTCTCTTTTCCTTTCTCACTTAGGATCCGTTTGGGCCAGCTCCAAATTGGTTCTCATCGACTCTTTGTAGAAACTGACCACCATATATTAGGATTTGATAGGATTTTCCAGATGTGTCACCTTCGGGAGCCAAGGACAGAGAAACACCTCATTTTTAGGTGCCCCTATACTAAGAGATTAGAGGGTGCTGCCGTTGCCTCTATAGAGAGTTAAGAGGATCCCTCCCTACCTTCTTTTGGTATCCTGACAAGAGATGCCTAGTTCTCTTCATCAAGGAGATATTCAGATACAAATTTCAGATTCTACATACCCTGCCTCACTCAGGGACGATTCATACAATCACAATATACTTTTAGGTTGATTCGGATGATTGGAGCAACAAACTCTTCCCCTACCCCAATGGAGCAGCCATAGACTTATCTAGATCTTCTTTCCTTTGACCTCAGATGCTAGGAGTACTCCTCACTCCTACATCCCCCTAGGATCGTGCATCTAGACACCTCATTGGATCTAGAGGACTCTAATAGTGAGCCAATGCCACTGTCACCCCTCTTGTTGTTGTTTATTATACAATTATACTCGAGGATTCTTGACATCATCAACATCCAACCTTGGACTTATTCACTTGGTCTTCTACATCAATGGGGCCTTTGGTTCGGTGATATACATGCTTACGAGGTTGTCTTATTGTTGTATCTTTCTTTACTTCATATTATCCTAGATCTAGCTTTAGCATTTTTTAGGAGTTGTGTTTACACTCCCACATTGTACTCATACTAGATGTATCCTTTTCCCCCACTGACCTACTCATGTGGTCATTTGTTGGACATAAATAAAATTATCTAATCTTAAGTGGGCCCCTTGAATGGAATTTTCCAGTAGTAAACAACCTAGATAAAATTCCAATTTCTCCAAGTTCTCTCCAACTCCTCCAGTGGACCTTTGCACATATTGATCTTGTCCAGAATCTTGATTACCCTTCTATCTGCTTTGGGATGAAAATCCCTAGGTTTATAACCTTTTCTATTCCATCTCCTATGGCCTTCAATACTTTTTTCCATAATTCCATTGGCAAACCATGTAGCTTTACCCAAACTGGTTGTAAGGGCATGCTTCCCTTCTAGGATTGAACTAGTGCTCCACCTTTTTAGTTTTTAGAAACAAAGCCTCCCAATACCATTTGTGAGATATGACTATGTTTTTCTCTAAACTCAAATGGTATCCAACCCCTAACTAATATATGGAATTGTTGGCAATTATTCCAAAAACCCTAATCATAGCTTTTCCATCCATCTCCTTGTGAAAATTTCATGTATTACAACAACTGGAGATTATTCTTCTAACTATAAATTAAATTGTGCAGTTTATTTGCTATGGAAAACAACAAATAAAATCACATATGCAATTTTCACCATAAAAATACTGTGGAAAAATTAGAAAGCTGAAATCTGAGAAATTCTAGCGCACACAAAATTTTGACACTGTTATTTTTGGACAATCGTCCAAGGACAAACCCAATATGGGAAAACCGGTGCAACATATGAGGGTTTTATTAGTATTATGCGGCAGGAATTCTGAGTACAAAAAAATGACACCAAACTGACGTTTCTATATGAGAGAAATGTTATCCAAAATATTTGAGGGAATTTTACCCTCCTCTCCAAGCAATCTCGACTCAGTTTGGGCTTTGAAACTGACCCCTGAAATGAACTGCATCACACTTTGCGCAAGCCTCTTCCGCAGTCCCATGTACGCTCAAGTTTCAACCCAAAACTCCTGAATCAGATGTCTTGCCTGTCTCTACAACTGGAAGTCTCTGTCCAGGCCCTCTGAAAATTTTCTCAGCCTTTGGCAATTGAAACAACTTGCTCCTCAGCTAAATCGAACTGCTCCTCTTGAGGCACTGCGCAACCTCTGCATAGCCTCCTAGAGAATAATTTAAGCCTCCTCTTTTGACTCTTCCAGAATTGGACACTCCTCTGGAAAAATCTCTATGCTGCCCCTCTGCCACCTACTACTCGATCACTAGCTCAATCTCACCGCTGAATCACCTGCTACTATAGTTTTAAAAACAGACCGGTCTGAACCAGAAATTGGTCAAACTGACCGGTTCATTAGCTCTAGCCATCAAACCGGTTGAAAAACCCAGTTTTTTGAGCGGCTCACCGGTTTTTTGGTTTGACCGGCCATAAGCCAACTAGTTTATGAAGGAATCGACTGGTTTTCCAGGCCAACTATGGACCCCACAAAATGCAATTTTGTGAGTTTTGATGGTGTTTTGAGGGAAATTTGGAGTTGTTTCCCTCCAAAAACAACCCCTTTAAGAAAAACATGCCTCCCCTCTCATTTGCCTCACACATATCAACCCTAGCAACACTAGCAATCAATGGTAATGTTAAATTCTTAAAGTAAAACTAATATTTCCTTTATTTTTCATTTTCATCTTTTTACTCAAATTTTTAACATTACCATGAAATAACTCAGGATGTTTGAGAGTGGTTTCAACCCCATTGTATTTCATATGGAGAAACAAGGATCTTAGAGTTCACTCAAAATTCAATGGACTTAATTGTTTTGAGGATTTCATGGTTTGGGGGTTTGCAATGTTTCCATTTGATTCTATCATGCATGAGGGTATAGGATTGGCGCTTGATCAAGAGCATGAAGCCCTTTAAGAACCTTAATGTTGGTGGCATTGATTTTTGAACTTTGTTGATGTTGGTGGTATTGATTGTTGAACTCCTCTACCATGGTCTTAACAAGAATGTACCCTTCACTCAAAGGAACATAATTGGTTAGGCATGCTAAGATTTTTCTACCATATTATAGGGTTGAGGAGATGAACCCTTCACTCAAACCAAAATTACTGGTTAGGCATGTTAAAATTTTTCAATTTCTATCATATTATAAGGTTGAGCAATCCAAGTCTGAAGACTTTGAGTGAGATGATGTTTATGTATCTCTTGCTGATGATCCCATTTTTAGTAGCGCAGAATCAATAACGAGTTTGATGAGTGATCTTGTTGATCAATGATTTGTAGTTTTGATGTCTATTTCTGCTGCTACTAGTACCACTACTGCTAAGGTCGCAGAGGAGTTTTAGGAGTCCTCGAACACTTAGCCAAATTATTTATGTAGCTCATGTTGTTGATCCCTTGTCTAGTAGTGGTGATGAGTTTGATCATGATGAGGAGTGATCATGCTGATCACTGATATGTAGACTTGTAGTAGGTTCGCGACTCCATAGCTTATAACATTGTTTTTGGACTGTAGAGGCCATTTAGAGCCTCATTGATTATGTATTTTGTTGCTAATATGTATTGCACTCGTTGCCAATTTGATATATTCACCTTTACCTAGTATATAGATGAACAAACTTTCAATATTTTATCTCTGTTGGTTTGGAATCAAGGTTTTAAATCTTAAAAATAGTTTTTTTCATTAAAAACTAATTATTTCATGTATTTTTTTAAAGACTGGTTCATGGAGATTTGACCAGTCCCAGTTTGACTGGTTCCGGTTTGAAACCCGGTTTGATTGGTGGACTAGTCCAGTCACCAGTTCCGGTTTTTAAAACTGTCTACTACTGGAAAATCGAACTGCGTAGATCATTGAGTATCTACAACTGGTGCATTCTCCAAGTGCCCATCCACTTCCTCTTGTAATCCTCTGTTGAAGCACCAACGACCAATATTAAATTTTAATCAAGGGCTATGATCATCTTGGAGTCGATTCGTGTGAGTTTCTAGAGAATTCTCACATTGACTTAATTAATTCTGATTAATTAACCATATTCCTTAAATTTAGACTTAGGAAATATTTAATAATTGGTTAATTAAGCCATCTCTTGCTGTAATTTCCAGAAACGATTTCTGGGTTTTGGAGATCTCATGTATTCTAGCCTCTCCACCAAATTTCGTGGCTAGAACACATCCGATGCTACAAACACTAACACTCCTTCTTAGCGAGCACTGTGTTCTAGTTCTACACACCCTGCCACAACACTGTCTCTGTATCATCTCTTGTCACGTTGCTGATGTTCGGATGCTGCTGCCCTCCAACTGCTACACAACTTTGATGTTGCATCTGTGCTGCTGTTGACCTTGCTGTACTGCTGCCAATACTGATTCCTGCACTGCAACTCTCTCTCATTTGTTGCTGCTGCAAGTGCAACTACTGCAACTGAGAAGCATCCAAAATAATTTGTTCCTGCTTCTGAAATGGGTTCTCCACCATACCCATATGTTCTCTGAAATAGATGAACTTAGCTCTCCTTAGAGCTTTCGTGAGTATATCTGCTACCTGCTCTTCTGTGGGAACATACTGTAGCTAAATTGCTCCACGCTGTACACAATCTTTGATGAAATGGCACCAAATTTCTATGTGTTTTGATTTGTCATGAAATACTGGATTCTTAAAGAGCTTAATGCAACTCTGATTATTGCAGTAGACACTAGTTGCCTCAATCCTCTGCCTAAACAAGCTTACTAGCAACTTCCGAAGCCATATAGCTTCGCACGTAGCTGTGCTTGCTGCATGTACTTTGCTTCTACAGAGCTCAATGCCACTGACTTATGCTTCCTGCTACACCAAGAAACCATCCCTGATCCAATGTTGAAGCAGTAACAGAGGTACTTTTCCTATCCACTTAACTGCCTGCCCAATCTGCATTTGTGAACCCATAGTCTGACGTCATTCCCTTGGGTATATCTCAACCCATACTCAACTGTGCTGCACACATACCTCAAAATATGCCTCGCTGCTGCCCAATGTACCCTCTTCGGTTCTACCATAAACTGACTGAGGGTATTGACTGCGAAGCAAATATTTGGCCTAGTGTTGACCAGATACATGAGAGAACCGATAAGTTGTATATACAAGGTGGGGTCGACATCCTTGTCATCTGATGCATCTATCTTCTTCCAGTTGGTGATCATGGGCTTAGACATGGGTTTATAATCTTGCATTCTGAACCTCTTCAGAATATTTATAGCGTATCTTCCTTGCCCAAGGAAGATCTCCCCATTCTTCTGCCACACTTCCAGCCTTGGGAAATAGTGCATCAACCCCAAAGCCTTCATATCAAATTTTGTTTCCAGGTTCCTCTTGCAGTCCTCTATGGGCACTGATGATCTTGTCAATAAGAGATCATCCGCATACAATATTAGGATGAGTGGCTCATCCTCTATCATCAAATAGTAGAGGTTGGGTTCTGCGTCACCCTTGACGAATCCCATTTGTTGCAATTTGCTGTCAATCAGACCATACCACGCCCTAGGAGCTTGCTTGAGCCCATATAGAGCTTTCTTTAGTCTGCACACATGAGTGTGCCTCTCATGAGTCTCGAAGCCCTCTAGCTGTTCTATATACACCTCTTCCTCTATCACCCCATTCAAGAATGTTGTCTTGGCTTCCATCTGGTGAATCTACCATACCATCTGAGCTGGTTGGGATATAAGTGACCGAATAGAGGTGTATCTAGAAACTGGGGCGAAGGTCTCCTCATAATCTATTCCTTCTTTTTGTGCATACCCCTTTGCCACGAAGCTAGCCTTGTACTTCTCCACGCTGCCATTTGCAACATACTTGATCTTGTAAATCCATCAAGAACCTACAACTGGCCTACCCTCATGCCTTGACACCACCTCCCAAACATCATTTGTCATGATAGAGCTGTATTCTTCTACCATGGCATCCACCCACACTTGATGTTGTGCGGCTTCCTGAAAGTTGAAAGGTTTTGCAACCTGAGCTACTAATGCTTGATATCTGTTAGGCTGCCTGTACTCTCCCTTGTTCGTCCTAGGAGCTCCAACAAACTTCTCTACATCTCTCAATTTTTGATGAACCTCTCCACTGGCTTGACCACTAGTAGTGGGAGGTTATATCGGCTCCCTCATCCTGCCCCTGTTACTCTGTCTCCTGAGATCTCACTGGATTCCTTGCTCCCGAGGAAATACTAGTATTGGTTACTGTATTGGATCCCTGTGACTTTCCCACTTGTGGTCCTATTGGCTGCCCCTGTGGCTGCCCATGTTGCTGAACCAATGGAGCTTTAGCTGGCTGATTCTGATCGCATGCAGTCATCTCACGAGATCTCTTGAAGCTCAATCTTCCATGAAATTTACGTCTCGTCTAGCTGATTTTGATCACATGCAGGCATCTCACGAGATCTCTTGAAGCTCAATCTTCCATGAACTTTACGTCTCGTTTGGCTGATTCTGATCACATGCAAGGATCTCACGAGATCTCTTGAAGCTCAATCTTCCATGAACTTTACGTCTTATCTCACTACAATCTTCCTATTGCTAGGAATGTAGATCCTGTATGCCTTGGAGGTCTCGCTATACCCAACGAAAAACCCCTTTTCTGCAATCTGATCCAATTTGATGCACTTTTCATCTGGCACGTGGAAATGATTTACACTGCCAAAGACCTGAAGTGACTAACTTCTGGCTTCTTCCTTGTGAAGATCCCTTCTGGCGTTTTCGTTCCCAATGCTCTATGAAGAGTCTTGTTCTGAATATACACTGCTGTGTTACATGCCTCTGCCCATAGAAACCTGGGAAAATCTTGGTCATATAACATTGCTTTTGCAGTCCCAACTATGGTTTTGTTTTTCTGCTCAACTACTCCATTCTACTATGGATTAGATAGAGCTGTCCATTCTCTTCTGATACCTTCCTTTGCACAAAAATCTATGAAGTCTTTACCAATATACTCTCCACCATTATCTAAGTAAAGCACCTTGATCTTCTTCCTTGTTGCATTCTCCACAAGGGCCTTAAACTCCTTGACATGATCGAAGACCTCATCTTTGGTCTTCAAGAAGTAGATCTAGGTTTTCCTGTAATGGTCATCAATAAAGGTGACGAAGTATTCGACACCACTGAGAGCTCTATTGGACATCGGGCCACAAATATTTGAATGTATAAGTCCTGACACGCCATGTGCTCTGCTGTCACTTCTTTGGAATGCTGCCTTAGCATACTTCCCAAGTATGCATCCTCTGCACACATCATCGTGTTTTGTGCCAAGTTTTGGAACCCCTGTTACTGTTTCCCTGAGCACCTTGAGTGCTCCACGGTGTAGATGTCCCATTCTCCTATGCCATAACTTATTCAACTCCTTCCCACTGCTACTATCACTACCTATTAGTGCCATTGGAGAGTCGAGCTGCAACTTGTATAATCTGTTGCTTCGAACTCCAATCTGTCTTACCCTCTTCTAGCTTGAGTGTTTGACAAACACTTTCTTCCCTACGAAGTGGATGTCATATCCCTTATCTTGTAACTGGGATACTGAAATCAAGTCCATACCCAATCCTGGCACATGCAAAACATTTGTAGTGCTGGTGCTTGCTCCTGACTCCCTCTGAAAATCGATGGTACATCTCCCTACTGGAGTACACTTCGTTTTGTTTCCCATCGTAATCTGGAAGTCTATCTGCTTCTCCTTGTAGCTAGAGAAATATTCTCTAATTCCTGTCATATGAGCTGATGCTCCACTGTTTATATACCAGACCTTGTGAAGCTGCCCCTTACAAGCAAGCAAATTTGTTCTCCAACCTGGAAGACAAATCTAAAGCCCCTTGAATGTGAATTCTATCCATGGTCATAGAAAAAGCAATTTGTGTGCTAATCCTCTTTCACCCGACGCTGATTCTGTTGCTACTAAACCCTCAAAAATTTGCGCAACGAAAATCTTTGTTAATGTTGCTCCATCTGATTGTTGGAATCACTATACCGGGAAACTCAACTTTTCTGCAACCCTGCAACTGAAAATCAAATTCCTTCTCCAACAATTCTGCCTGCCTGGGCAAATCTTGGTCATATAACATTGCTTTTGCAACCTGTTAAGTTTTGTAGATGTTCTATGCTAGTAGCAATTTCACTTTTATTTCAGCAATCAAACAAGTAGTTAAGCAAAATGCAGATAGAACATATAAGTAGATCTTACAGAAGACAAATCAGAAACAGGAAAAATGTGTGTATTCGTTTCGGCGGTCAACAGGATGCTTCAACCAGCAAAGTCTCCTTTGGTCAGCCAGCCCAGCATGTGTCACAACAACCCTCCAATCGGTAGATGAGTCAACCCAAGTCAACTCTGCAAAAGTCAACGCTGTCCTGAAAAGTCAACGCAGGGGCAGCAAGCTAAAAGTCAACGCAGCAGCAAAACGGTCAACCCTTTGACCTCGATTCTTGTGCCAGGTAGTACGGCCTTCAAAAATCGAACCTTCCACCAATTTTCAGCTTGTTTGGACCATGCGTTGACCAAAGTCAACGCTGGTCAAACTTACAGCGAAACCCTAGCAGCAGAAAATCATACTGCAGCTCAGCTGTACGGTCTGTCCTCTTCGTCCTTCACACGTGTGGATTAAACTCGTCCTTCTTGGTAGCTCGTACTCCTGGATGAGAGAGGAAGATGTTGAGTTGTGTTGATGATGAAAATCTCTCCAACTTTTCCTGTATATATATCAATCATGAGGGTGTGTGACACATCTATTGGGCATGCGAGCCTACATTACAAAACTGGCCGACCTTGCACATATAATTTATTAAAAATAATAAATTCAAAATATAAGTTCTGCTCATCGGATTAAGACATATTTTATATGGATTTTACACCTCTCACAAAGAGGAATCCAACAAAAATATTAGCCTCTTAATCTGAGCATCAGAACATGGAGTTTGGACCTAGTTGTCCAAATTTAACACTCCCTCTCAACTAGGGAGAACTCCATCTATTAGTGCAATCAACATCGTGCGTCATCCCGCAGAAACTTGCTTTGTTGGCTTCTTTATTTCAGAACAGAAGTGGGTCAGTCACAAAGACATCATCCCCCGACTGACATAATCAGTCTAGAGGTCCCAGACCTCACAAATCTTGATCCCAGATCAAGTGGTTGGACCGTGCCATCCTAGATAGAGAGTACGGCAATCTCTGATGCGTCCATCAGTCTTTGCTAATAGTCTCTAACTTTTCCACACCTCATTGGCCAAATGAGAGGTACTTCCCATGAGCCCCGAACTCAATGGGTAGGATGCATACGGGGCACAGAAAATGAGAGGTGAACCAACTCAAAATCACAACGGTGGGGTCCAAGCACACCACCAAGGTTGGCAAGCCTAGCCTTGTGGTTGCCCATAGCTCCAAGAAGCTCTCCCCAAAGCCCCCAAGAGCTCCCAGAGCTCATCGTCCAACAGGACCCACATCATAGGGTCTTTCCACGACACCAAGACTCTCACGGAAGGTTAGGAACTTGACCTTCCCCAGGGGCTTAGTGAGAATATCCGCGACCTGCTCATCAGTTCCTATATGATCGAGCCTTGCGGCGCCTCGCTGTACCATATCCCGGATAAAGTGGTACCTGATATCAATATGCTTGGATCGGTCGTGGAACACAGGATTCTCAGTCATACGAATCCCACTCTGATTATCACAGAGTATCACAGTGGTATCTAGCACATGTCCGAACAACTCACTAAAGAGCTTCCGCAACCAAACTGCTTCACAACAGGCCATACTAGCAGCAATGTATTCGGCCTCCGCGGTGCTCAAAGCCACCGACTTCTGCTTCCTGCTCATCCATGAGATCGAAGCAGAACCAAGATTGAAGCAGCATCCCGATGTGCTCTTACGATCCACCACACGGCCAGCCCAATCGGCATCAGTATATCCACGGAGTATCACACTCCCGGCAGTGTATCTCAGCCCATGGTTTATCGTGCCCCGAAGATATCTCAGAAGATTCTTGGCACCAACCCAGTGAAAGTGATGAGGCTCAACCATTTGTTGACTCAAAGTGTTCACTGCAAAACATATATCTGGTCGAGTGTTCACTAAGAACATCAAAGCTCCTATGAGTTGACGATACTCAGTAGGATTGGCCAAGATAGGCCCAGCAGCGCTGCCACTCAACTTCTTGAAGTTGAGTTCCATCGGTGTCGACACGGACTTACAGTCCACCATTCCAAATCTTTCTAGAAGCTTCACAATATATTTTCCTTGAGAAAGGAAAATCTCTCCAGGTCTCTGCCAGACCTCCAGGCCTAGGAAATAGTGCATCAGTCCTAGGTCCTTCATCTCGAATTCAGCAACAAGCTCCCTCTTACATTGATGAATGAGAGGGTCATCACCAGTCAGGAAGAGGTCATCCACATACAGCACTAGAATGAGAGGCTTCTCTTTCACAACCTTGAAGTATAGGTTTGGATCAGCATTGCTTCGAGTGAAGCCCAGCTTCATCAAGTAACTATCCATCCTTTCGTACCAAGCTCTGGGTGCTTGCTTTAACCCATAGAGGGCTTTCTTCAACCTGCAGACATAAGTGTCTCGATCTTGAACTTCAAATCCCAGAGGTTGTTCTACATACACCTCTTCCTTTATTGCACCATGCAGAAAAGCGGTCTTGACATCCATCTGATGAAGACTCCATCCTTGTGTAACAGCAAGGGGCTTCCGTTGTTCCGGATGGTATGTCGTGCCACGGGGTACAAACTAAGTCATAGTCAATTCCTTCCTTTGAGAGAAGCCACGGGCAACAAACCTTGCCTTAAACTTTTCGGCACTTGACCACAAGATCGGACCCATGTTTGGTTTGTAGAGCCATTTGCGGTGACAACGATTTGTCCTTCGAGTCTCGGGACCCGCTAGGACATCATTCTGCATAATAGACTCACATTCTTCATGCATAGCATCCTTCCAGACTTGATGCTTGATGGCTTCCTCAAAAGATCCAGGTTCAGATTGTACAATAGTACTCATAGCAGCTAGATACCCTTGGTATCTACACGGCTTCTTGCTTTCTCGGAATGTCCCCCTTGGGGCAGCATGACCCTCAGCATCTTCGAGGGTGTCCCTGAGCCATGATGGTCTCTTTCCAAGTGAAGGGGTTGGATCAATAGGGTCCATTGGCCCTTCAATATCAGGCATAGTCTCATCCTGGGATTCTTCCAGATTTCCAGGTCTTTCTTCATGATTTTCTTCAGATCTAGGAAGATCTACTACTTTCTTCAGGGAAGCATCTTCATCAAAAGTGACATCATGGCTTATCTCTACTTCCCTTTGACCAGGTACATAGACTCTGTATGCCTTAGAAGTCTCACTATAGCCCACAAACATTCCTTTCTTCCCAGTAGCATCCAGCTTACTTCTCTTTTCTTTCGGCACATGAAAATAGACAGGACATCCAAAAATTCTAAAATGTGAGACATCAGGTTTCTTACCAGAGAAAACCTCTTCGGGAGTTTTGGAGTCCAAGGCGGAATGAGGGCATCGGTTTTGAATGTACACAGCAGTATTTGCAGCTTCTCCCCACAGAAACTTTGGTAGACCCTGGTCACATAGCATGGCACGGGCAGCTTCCACAATAGTCCTATTCTTGCGTTCGGCAACACCATTCTGCTCAGGAGTATATGCAGTGGTAGTCTCCCTCTTAATGCCAGCTTCTCTGCAAAAGTCTTTGAACTCATTTGACTCATATTCAGTGCCATTGTCAGTCCTCAAAATCTTGATCTTCTTTCCGGTCATATTTTCCACCAAGGCTTTGAATGTACGAAACCACATGAAAGCCTCATCCTTCTTCTTCAAGAAATATATCCAGGTTTTGCGAGAGAAGTCATCAGTAAATGTCATATAGTAAGAACATCCCCCCAGGGATGTTACAGGCAACATACCAGAAAGATCAGAATGAACCAGTTGCAATATCTCGGATGTCTTTGTGACACTTGAGGGGAAAGGTCCCCTTGTATGTTTTCCTTCAGCACAGCCCTTACATACACCTTCATGATTATTTCCAAAATCAGGCATCCCTGTCACCACCTTCCTTGCTTCGAGAAGGGCTTTGTAATGAAGGTGTCCAAATCTTCGGTGCCATAGTTCGGTTTGACGGATTGTATCACAAGTCATAGCTCCCAACGGACTCCCTCCAACCTGATAGAGTGTACCAACCCTAAAACCAATTGAGATAGCTTCCTTGAAGCTCTTCTTCCACATGAGCACCTTTCCATTAGAGAAAGTAACATTGAATCCTTTGTCTTCCATGGCAGATACAGACACAAGGTTCTTCTTCAATTTGGGTACATAGAGTACATCTTGCAAACGGAGGACTTGTCCTTGGGACAAGTGGAGGGTCACAGTCCCGGTCCCTTTTACGGGATATGTGGCATTATCCCCAAGGATGATTTCTAGATTAGTATCCCTTTCAACCATGTCAGAAAGTGCTTCCTTGAATCCGGTGATGTGTCTTGAGGCACCACTATCAATTAGCCAGACATCCATAGTGTCGGGCGGAGATGCAGCTGAGAGAGCAGATACCAGAATATACTTATTTATTTTATCAACAACATTAGACTCCTCATACCTGGTATTTCTGGACCTTTTAGAAGGTTGATTGTTTCCTCCAAAGTGTGCCTTCCTCTTTCCTTTGGATTTGTCATTCTCCTTGAATTCAAGACTAGTGGAACCCATTTCCTTCGATGATGATTGCTATAGATTGAGTTTGTCTTCACCTCAGCTCCGATACCATGTTAAGTTTTGTAGATGTTCTATGCTAGTAGCAATTTCACTTTTCTTTCAGCAATCATACAAGTAGTAAAGCAAAATGCAGATAGAACATATAAGTAGATCTTACAGAAGACAAATCAGAAACAGGAAAAATGTGTGTATTCGTTTCGGCGGTCAACGGGATGCTTCAACCAGCAAAGTCTCCTTTGGTCAGCCAGCCCAGCATGTGTCACAACAACCCTCCAATCAGTAGATGAGTCAACCCAAGTCAACTCTGCAAAAGTCAACGCTGTCCTGAAAAGTCAACACAGGGGCAGCAAGCTAAAAGTCAACGCAACAGCAAAACGGTCAACCCTTTGACCTCGATTTTTGTGCCAGGTAGTACGGCCTTCATAAATCGAACCTTCCACCAATTTTCAGCTTGTTTGGACCATGCATTGACCAAAGTCAACGCTGGTCAAACTTACAGCGAAACCCTAGCAGCAGAAAATCGTACTGCAGCTCAGCTGTACGGTTTGTCCTCTTCGTCCTTCACACGTGTGGATTAAACTCGTCCTTCTTGGTAGCTCGTACTCCTTGATGAGAGAGGAAGATGTGTGTTGTGATGATGATGAAAATCTTTCCAACTTTTCCTGTATATATATCCATCATGAGGGTGTGTGACACATCTGTTGGGCATGCGAGCCTACATTACAAAACTGGCCGACCTTGCACATATAATTTATTAAAAATAATAAATTCAAAATATAAGTTATGCTCATCAGATTAAGACATATTTTATATGGATTTTACACCTCTCACAAAGAGGAATCCAACAAAAATATTAACCTCTTAATCTGAGCATCTTAATATGGAGTTTGGACCTAGTTGTCCAAATTTAACACAACCCCAACTATGGTTTTGTTTTTCTGCTTTACTACTCCATTCTGCTATGGATTATACGGAGCTGTTCATTCTCTTCTGATGCCTTCCTTTGCACAAAAATATGTGAAGTCTTTACCAATATACCCTCCACCATTATCTAAGCAAAGAACCTTGATCTTCTTCCTTGTTGCATTTTCCATAAGGGCCTTAAACTCCTTGAAACGATCGAAGACCTCATCTTTGGTCTTCAAGAGTAGATCTAGGTTTTCCTGTAATGGTCATCAATAAAGGTGACGAAGTATTCGACACCACTGAGAGTTGTAGTGGACATCGGGCCACAAATATTTGAATGTATAAGTCCTGACACGCCATCTGCTCTGTTGTCACTTCTTGGGAATGCTGCCTTAGCATACTTCCCAAGTATGCATCCTCTGCACACATCATCGTCTTTTGTGCCAAGTTTTGGAACCCCTGTTACTGTTTCCTTGAGCACCTTGAGTGCTCCATGGTGTAGATGTCACATTCTCCTATGCCATAACTCATTCAACTCCTTCCCACTGCTACTATCACTGCCTATTAGTGCCATTGGAGAGTCGAGCTGCAACTTGTAGAATCTGTTGCTTCGAACTCCAATCTGTCTTACCCTCTTCTAGCTTGAGTGTTTGACAAACACTTTCTTCCCTACGAAGTGGATGTCATATCCCTTATCCTGTAACTGGGATATTGAAATCAGGTCCATACCCAATCCTGGCACATGCAAAACATCTGTAGTGCTGGTGCTTGCTCCTGACTCCCTCTGAAAATCGATGGTACCTCTCCCTACTGGAGTACAATTCGTTCTGCTTCCCATCGTAATTTGGAAGTCCATCTGCTTCTCCTTGTAGCTAGAGAAATTTTCTCTAATTCCTGTCATATGAGCTGATGCTCCACTGTTTATATACCAAACACCTTGTGAAGCTGTCCCTTACAAGCAAATTCGTTCTCCAACCTGGAAGACAGATCCAAAGCCTCTTGAATGTCAATTCTGACCATGGTCATAGAAAAAGAAATTTGTGTGCTAATCCTCTTTCACTCGACGCTGATTCCGTTGCTGCTAAACCCTTAGAAATTTGCTCAGCGAAAATCTTTGTTACTGCCGCTCCCTCTGACTGATGGAATCACTATACTGGGAAACTCGACTTTTCTGCAATCCTACAACTGAAAATTGAATTGCTGCTCCAACAATTCGGCCTGCCTATCAAGGAACTGTGTTGCCTCTAAAAATTTCAGCCTGTTTCTCCCTCTTAGCAGCAAATTTTTTCTTTTCCGCTTTTGAGCTCACTGACTGATCACTTATGAATTTCATCTATTGCAGCAACTAGAAATTATTCTTCTAACTGTAAATTAAATTGTGCAGTTTATTTGCTATGGAAAACAATGAATAAAATCACAAATGCAATTTTCACCATAAAAATACTGCGAAAAAATAGAAAGCTGAAAAAACCCAACTTGGGAACACCGGTGTAGTAGATGAGGGTTTTATTATTATTATGCAGCAAAAATTTTGAGTACAATAAAATGACACCCAACTGGTGTTTCTATCTGAGAGAAATGCTAGCCAAAATATTTGAGGGAATTTTACCCTCCTCTCCAAGTAATCTCGGCTCAGTCTAGGTTTGGAAACTGACTCCCGTAATGAACTGGGTCACTCTTTGCGCAAGCCTCTTGCGTAGTCCCTTGTACGCTCAACCCAAACTCCCTCTAAATCCGACGTCCTTCCTGTCTCTGCTACTGGAAGTCTTTCCAAGCTCTCTGTAATTTTTCCGGGCCTTTAGCACCTGAAACAACCTACTCCTTAGCTAAATCGAACTCCTCCTCTCGAGGCACTGTGCAACCCCTGCGTAGCTTCTTGGAGAATGATTTCGGCCGCCTCTTCTGACTCTTCCGAAACTAGAAACTCCTTCGGAAAAATATCTATGCTGCCCCTTTGCCACCTGGTACGCAATCACTGGCTCGCTCTCACTGCTGAATCACCTACTGCTGGAAAATCAAACTCCCTAGATCACTGAGTATCTGCAATTGGTGCATTCTCCAAGTGCCCATCAACTTCCTCTTGTAATCCTTTGTTGAAGCACCAACGACCAAGATTAAAACTTAATCAAGGGTTACGATCATCTTGGAGTCGATCTGTGTGAGTTTCTAGAGGTTTCTCACCTTGACTTAATTAATTCCGATTAATTAATTATTAACCATATTCCCTAAGTTTAGACTTAGGAAATATTTAAAACTTGGTTAATAATCTAATTAAGCCATCTCTAGGTGGAATTTCCTAAGTCTAAATGATTTATGGGTTTTGGAGATATCATGTATTCTAGCCTCTCCACCAAATTTCGTGGCTAGAACACATCCAATGCTACAAAAACTAACACTTCTTATAGGACCCTCTAACTTTCTTTGCTTATAAAATGTCTAATTAGGCCCTTTCCATTGTGATTTTTATACCCTTCATACCCACGTCCTTACAAAGAACAATCTTGATCTTTCTTTCTTCATTTTCAGAAGCTTCTTGTGCTTTTTGCCCCTTACTCCATTTGGAGTTGCAATAATACCCTTCTTTGTAGGGTTTTTTATTTTGGTGACTAGTGGAATTGACCACTGTGGTAGTCTTGTACTCGCATAACACAAGGGATTCCATTTGCTATTACTATAACCACTAGGTTTACCGCACCTGCCCGTAACGTGGATAAAGGTTATTTGTGGTTTGAATGCTTTGCCAAGTGATCTACAGTGTGGGAGCTATCCTTCTTTCTAGGGTTATCGATAGCCAGACAATTCCTGCAAGGATAGAGAACCAAATGCTTGCAAGTTGCCCTACATTGTTCTTTTGTACAAATGTTTGGCCCTCCCAACCTCTTTGAGATTTCATGTGATTTTGGAAAGATCTCTCCTCAAACTGTGATTCCTGCCCCTCTACCTTGAGCCCTTCACCCTTACATCTGCCTTGAATCTCTGATAGACACACCTCACCGCTGAATTGTTAGTTATCCTTCTTGTGTCAGACTGAGACATGTCATACAAACCATTGTTAAAGATCTGGATGGGGCTAAGACTTCCTCTAGATCTTCTTTGATTCTTTGTTGTAGGCTCACTACCCTTTTTAAATCTCTATCAACTCATTCCTTGTGCTAAATATCAGGTCAAGAATGACCTCTTCTCCATCTTTCAGAAAGTCCACCAGCTCCTCCATCCTCCCTCTCTGAGATCACCTTCAATCCTTATTGTTCAAGAGTATCTAAAGTGGAGACACGTTTTATCTCAAAATTTTGAGAAGGATTGTGACGTAAGCCATGTCTCATAAAACTAAAATAAAAATCTTTGGAACATCTAGCCCACCCTCAAGCACTCAAGTGAGAGTGAGGTTGTTGGCACCTTGCTAGAACCAGTTGGTTTACAAGGGGCAAACATGTCAGAAATGAAATTTGAACCTGGATGGGGATGCTGACAACTTCTCCTCTTATAACTGCCTAAGATAGACACAACTGATAACTTACTGACATTCTGTTATCCATGAATTTGTATTCGGAAAGCCATGTCTTTCACACCCAGAATTGGATGCTTTTTCGAAGAGTGTGCTGGGTTTGCTCATTTTAAAATTTTTAAAATTTTAATGACTATATTTATCATGCAGATTTATTTTGCTTTAAACTTTTGCAACTTTACCGGGACAAATCTTATTATTGACTTTTCTGACTATAGGGGCCCTCTATTTCTTTCTTTTGAATCTTCCAGGTGAAGGATGAGACTGCTACAAGTCCTGCAACATCAAAGACTGGGTAAGAAACAATCCTTTTTTATCTTATAACTCAAAGGAATGATTTTGTCATTTTGTATTGTTTAACTAGGTTCAATATTGAAGAAGAAACACTCAATTTGCAGAATGTAAAAGTCTGCAAAATTAGGAAAACTAGCAAGTTTTTTATGTCATTAGTTTAAATTAAGCAGATGCCCTGTAATGCCCAATATAACAGCTACAATTCTTTAATGGAGTCATATAGATCACAAGTATAATGGATACTTTATACATTATACATTCTTGGAATCAATTGTCTTTTGTACATTATTTGTAAGGTAAAAGTTCAGTGGCTGTGGCTTTCTGTTATGCACTGATAGAATCCCCATTCTCAGATGGGTCACTTTAACTCATTAACAATCATTTCTTAAGTCATTAACGATCTTGTGTGTTTCAGTCTCAATTCCCCTCTATCTGATATACAGTAAAGGAACAGTAGCTACTTCAGTAAATTTCTCATAATTTTTAATAGCAATTCAAGTCTGCATCAAATTACTTACAGGTCATCTGTAATGCACAGC